>JAWNZC010000191.1:1215000-1780000 GCA_035771165.1 Paragorgia papillata | reverse complement strand
TCGTTCCTTTGTTCGTTCGTTCAGTTGTTCCTTCCTTCCTTCGTGAGACCATGAGTTGTTCGTTCGTTCCTTCCTTCCTTCGTTCCTTCCTTCGTTCCTTCCTTCCTTCCTTCCTTCGTTCCTTCCTTCGTTCCTTCCTTCGTTCCTTCCTTCCTTCCTTCCTTCCTTCCTTCCTTCCTTCCTTCCTTCCTTCCTTCCTTCCTTCCTTCCTTCCTTCCTTCCTTCCTTCCTTCCTTCCTTCCTTCCTTCCTTCCTTCCTTCCTTCCTTCGTTCCTTCCTTCCTTCCTTCCTTCCTTCCTTCCTTCCTTCCTTCCTTCCTTCCTTCCTTCCTTCCTTCCTTCCTTCCTTCCTTCCTTCCTTCCTTCCTTCCGTCCTTCCTTCCTTCCTTCCTTCCTTCCTTCCTTCCTTCCTTCCTTCCTTCCTTCCTTCCTTCCTTCCTTCCTTCCTTCCTTCCTTCCTTCCTTCCTCCCTCCCTTCCTCCCTTCCTTCTTTCCCTCCTTCGTGAGATCACGAGTTCGTTCGTTTGTTCGTTCGTTTGTTTGTTTGTTTGTTTGTTTGTTTGTTTGTTTGTTTGTTTGTTTGTTTGTTTGTTTGTTTGTTCGTTTGTTTGTTCGTTCCTTCCTTCCTTCGTGAGATCACGAGTTCGTTCGTTTGTTCAGTTGTTCGTTCCTTCGTTCGTTCCTTCCTTCCTTCCTTCCCTCCTTCGTGAGATCACGAGTTCGTTCGTTTGTTTGTTCGTTCCTTCCTTCCTTCCTTATTTCCTTCCTTCGTGAGATCATGAGTTGTTCGTTCCTTCCTTCCTTCCTTCTTTCCTTCCTTCCTTCCTTCGTGAGATCATGAGTTGTTCGTTCCTTCATTCATTCATTCATTCATTCCTTCCTTCTTTCTTTCTTTCTTTCTTTCTTTCTTTCTTTCTTTCTTTCTTTCTTTCTTTCTTTCTTTCTTTCTTTCTTTCTTTCTTTCTTTCTTTCTTTCTTTTCTTTTTCGCCCGACCTCTCAAGGGTCCAGTTATCAGCCCATATTATATATATATATATATATAAGCTACACTGATGAGCTGTAGTACAGCGAAACAACGTGTCTGTAGATTGAACTATGTACGCTCCTTCACTTCGGTGTTGTTGAGCACTCTGTGAAGTTGCCGTGGGTACCTACATGTATTAGCGATAACGCAATGCTCACTACCCTTGTGGAAGTTTGAGCATTCTGGGCCCATGCGCACTTCACACTATCTGAATGTGCTTCACCGATGCTGTCCCACATGCGGTTGTCACCGACGATCGCATGTGTATAAGTAATTGATGAAATTCATTCAGATTGTCCCAAGCTACACTGATGACCTGTAGTACAGCGAAACACGTGTCTGTAGATTGAACTATATCTATATCTATATCTATATCTATATAAGCTCATCCCGACCAGTGTTATACCAAGTCTGAAATGAACGATTCTAAACATACCGACATCAATGGACGGATAATAATGGAAGAGCAGCTGAACTGATGGCTGAAGGATCTCACTTGGTCCATACGCCATGACAGCGAGCAAGTCAAGACAGACATCTTTCTTAAAACGCATCATAGTTTCCAGAAACTTGGCGTGTTCCTTGGGATCCTTACAGTAGATCAGTACCGACATGATCAGCGAAGAACACGATAGCGCGAAGTAACTACTGCTGTTTTCACCACTGGAGAAATTCCCTAAGTACAACAGATGACAGTGTTTTAGACGTAGGGTGCTGCGTGGTTTTTGTAGGGTTGTATTGTAGAGGATTAAAAATCAGAAATTCTGTGTCGAAACGGAGGCGTGTTAGGTTAAGTGCAGTGCAGTCCGGTTTGATACAGTGTGTGCAATGTGCAGTGCGCAATACAGTGTGCAGTGCAGTGCGCAGCGTTCAGTGCAGCGTGCAGTGTAGTGTGCAATGCGCAATACAGTGTGCAGTGCAATGAAATGTGCAGTGTGGGGCAGTGTGAAGTGCAGTGTGCAGTGCACAGTGTACATTACATTGCAATGTCATATGCAGTGTGATGCAGTGCAGTGTGCAGTGCAGTGTGCAGTGCGGCGTACAGTTCAGTGTGCAGTGCAATGTGCAGTGCAATGTCATGTGCAGTGTGATACAGTGCAGTGTACAGTGTAATGCAGTGCAGCGTGCAGTGCTGTGTGGAGTGCAATGTCCAGTGTAATGCAATGTGCAATGTAGTGCAGTGTGGAGTGTACAGTGCAATGTGCAGTACAGTGCAATGTGATGCAGTGTAGTCTGCAGTACAGTATGCAGTACAATACAATATGCAGTGTGATGCAGCGCAATGCAATGTGTAGTGCAATGCAATGTGCAATGTGATGCAGTGCAATGCCCAGTGCAGTGTGCAGTGCAATACAATGTGCAGTGTGATGCAGTGCAGTGTGCAGTGCAATGCAATGTGCAATGTGATGCAGTGCAATGCAATGTGCAGTGCAATGTGCAGTGCAATGTGCAGTGTGCAGTGCAATGTGCAGTGAGATGCAGTGCAATGCAATGTGCAGAGCAGTGCAATGCAATGTGCAATGCAGTGCAGTGTGCAGTACACAGTACAGTGCCATACAATATGGTGTAGTAGAGTATACTGTAATACATTTAAATTATTAAGTATTACAGTAAGCACACTGACCAAGTAAAATAGGAAGGAGGTAACCACACACAATGTTCATAATGTAACCATGTAGAGAGCTGCTTATTGTTGCCATGGTTGTTGTTAAGGTAATTGGAAGATCGTTCAGGACATTTTCTGGCAAGAACGGAACCAGAGAGGTCATTATGTGAAGAATTGTAAGTCCACATTCTAAAAACAAAAAAATTCTTTACAATTTTGAAAAGGTTTGTAGCCAAATAACTGCAGAGTTTGAGGGGGTACTAGCCACTTATACATTAAGGTACATGCATAAATAATGCTATATCAACCTTCGTGGCCTTCTCCAACGTTCTCAATCACATGTAGTAGATCGACTAGGGTTGTAAATAATCCAGTGTATTCCAGATTAATGATATCTTGATGATCAAAAGAGCTTCCATCTTCACTCACTGATGGTGCAGTTTCTCTTACCAAACTATAAAACAAAATAATATAAAATGTTAGTTTCTCATTCTGACGCATAAAAAAATTAAAGAGACCACTTTGGCTGGCTCAGGTAGGAATGGATTAAAGTACAACTACTGTATACAGTATATTGTTTACCCTGCAAGTCAGAGCCCCTTTCTGACCTACGCAGGCTTTGGGAAAGTGGGTTCTGCCAACAAACTTGATAATTCTTTTTGAGCATGCGTGGACAGTTACCAAGGCACTATTTTCGGCCCAGGCTCTAATGTGTTTAACTTGTTATTTTCCTGCTTGCAGGGGGCTCATAAACTATAACTTGTTTGACCAGTTCAAAACCTGACTGACTCACCCCAAACTTGGGGTGAAGATTGAGTTTATTTAGGGGCTCTGGAAGCTTTTCAGATTTGTGGGTGTCCTGCATCTCGCAGAATGCCATAAACAGGGCCTTGCCCTTCAGAGAATATAATAGATAACTAATAACTATATAAACTTAAAAAACTCATTAATAATTCATGAGGAAAACACAAAGAAAAATCATAACCGTATCGTGGTTTTATATCTGATAAAATTTTCTCCTGATTTACATAAACTTTAGCTTTGATTTTCTCGCCTTAGACAACGTTATTTTTCAAAATTACTACGCCAACGAACTTACCAAATGGTAATCGTTTTTTAAGCCATTCAAAACACTCGCAGAACGTGTTTTAAATAGTACATAACATACAAGATAACATCACAAGTTCACAACAACTTCAAGAACTTTTATTATTGAACAATACACTGAACATTATTTGAATCATTTGAATCACAATTTGCCATATTTGTTCTAAGCTACAAGCTTGTGCAGCTTAGTGACCAAACCTTGGTCACATGCATCTTGACCACGCCGGATAAACACATGGGGATATAAAATATTAAAATTTGCTAAAATATTAATTGTGGGTGGACCTTCTTATATGTAGGACACCCACAGTCCAGAAGGTGCGGGTGCAGGGTTCGAGATTTGCGGTATCCTAGTATCCTGACGATACCAGTTTTTAATTTTGGATACCAGATGTTGAAACCTTGGTATCCTACTTGGATACCAAGAAATTTGTGCTTAAACACTAATATTTACCACAATATATCTAAAACTCTGGCTTAAGTATAAACTAACTTAACTAAGTCATGAATATAATACACAAGTTATATAATATAACATATTTCATTTTGATATTTTCATTTAATTTCAAAACGATTGGCGAATGCTCGCTTTGGCGCACGAAGTCTGGAGACGAGTATTTCACATCCGGGATCAATGACGTACCCGGAGCCTGCACGTGGGAAGATCGTTTTTATTTTGAACATTGTTGATTGTTCATAAAATTATTAAAATATTCGCTGAAATATTTATGACATCAGACATAAATAAATAAATATAAAGATATGTTAAAATACTTGGTTAGAACATCGACAGCCAATTGTGATGTCGATAACACCATGGAAGCGGATACTGTGGCAGTGGAGTCAACGACAGCCAGTAAGAAAAAAACACAACAAAGACGAAAGTTCAATCCAGCCTGGCAAAAAGCATTTTCGTGGGTAAAATTGATCAACAATAAAATGTTTTGTAGTGTTTGTATGAACAGTAAATACACTGATAGTTTGAGTAAATTTGTGAAATTAGGCTGTACTAACTTTCACATCAAATCTCTACGCAAACATGGCCAAAGTAACGGACATAGTAAATGTGTTGCGAATGCCAAGGCTTGTTCTGCTCCGCCAGGAACAAATCCCACCGAAAGAGCAATACAAGTATTACATGAAAAAGAGTTTGAAAAGATGCGTGTAATGTTTCGAGTTATGAAATAGAATTAGTCTTAGATGAGCCTCAGCAACTACTTAACTCTGGAAGTTCAGAATCCGAAAAGTCAGATTTTAATGGATTTTAAAGCCTAAATCTAATACACAATGTATTATGTATTTATGTTATGTATATTATGTAAATATTAAATTGCTGTAAAATAAAAGAAAGACTCTTGACTAATGACTTGTATTTGCATTGTGCAGTTCTAAGTTCATGACATCTGAATGATCTGATAATTGAAATTTAAGCATGTTTTTATACTAAAAAAATCAGGATACCAAATTTCCAGTTAGGATACCAAGTTTAGAATGCTAGTATCCTACTTGGATACCAACAAAAAATTATAATCTCGAACCCTGTGCGGGTGTCCAGACACCCACTGCTTCCAGAGCCCCGGAGTATAATATTGGCAGAGCCCACTTTCCCCCAAAGCCTACGTACGTTGGAAAGGGGCTCTAACTTGCAGGATATATATCATAATTGCATATTGTCTACCTTAAAAGTATCTGATGAAAATATTTTAGATAATTTGTTACATCACTTGCAGATGGAAGAGGGTAGGTCTCTTCCTCAATGCGTTTGTAAATCTGACGAAGGCCATGGACTCTGCCTCCAACTAAACAAACAAAAACACTATTAACATAAACTCATAAAACAAACAATATTATACCAACCAATCTTACAGGTCCTGAGAGTCTTACTGTATAGACCTTCATATAACTACCGTAGTTGACCGGTAAGCACCCATCTTCGAGCAAGCACCCCCCCTGTTTAAGGAAAAAGTAATTTTCCACGCTATTTTTAAACATTCTCTCACAAATTTCCTGCATTAGACGAAGATGACCTATGCAGAGAACTTGGGGATATATTGTTTGACTCAGACTTGGATTCAGACTTTGACAGGTTTGACGAACATGATCTTTAGACTTTTAGACCGCAGTGGGCCACTGCTCGTGTAAGCACCCACTGCTCGTATAAGCACCCACTGCTCATGTAAGCACCCACTGCTCATATAAGCACCCACTGCTCGTGTAAGCACCCACTGCTCGCTTGTGTAAGCACCCACTCCTCGCTCGTGTAAGCACCCATTGCTTGTGTAAGCATCCACTGCTCGTGTAAGCACCCACTGCTCGTGTAAGCACCCACTGCTCATGTAAGCACCCAGTGCTTGTTTAAATGCCCACTGCTCATGTAAGGCCACATAAAAAAAATTCCTTGATTCTCATCACCGCCCGACCACATTTTGAAGCCCGCGTACACATATGTTTTTATTTTGTTATAAAATATAAATGTGCCGCCCGACCGAAAATCTGCAGAAAGTTAATTTTTTTATATTTTATATTCGATTTTTATGTCCCAAGCCGAGAATTTCTGCAACGGAATTATTTCATTGCGTGTTGGGGGACATGGTGGGCCCTTGGTGTGACTTTGAAGGAAAATATAGGAACTGTTAACCTTTCTACGCAAGTGTTTTATTGTGTACATTTTAGAAAACAAGGAAAAATAAAAACACCTCCCTCTCCAATTTCAAAATTTTATGGAATATTTTTTATATTTTAATATAAAATATAAAACATAAACCTCCCGGGAGCCTCTTCGACATTTTCAAAATGTAGTGATGAGAATCAAGGAATTTTTATTATGTGGCCTAAGCGCCCACTGCTCATGTAAGCACCCACTGCTCATGTAAGTGCCCACTGCTCGTGTAAGCGCCCACTGCTCGTGTAAGTGCCCACTGCTCGTGTAAGCACCCACTGCTCGTGTAAGCACCCACTGCTCGTGTAAGCGCCCACTGCTCGTGTAAGCACCCACTGCTCATGTAAGCACCCACTGCTCATGTACAAGTGCCCATGTAAAAGTCCCCACTGCTCGTGTAAGCACCCACTGCTCGTGTAAGTGCCCACCCCCTTCTTTTGATGAGCAGTGGAAAGTAAGGGTGACACAGTAGTTAGTGATCTGGCTGGAACTGCATGGCCCCCCAGCCCCCCCCTGCCACTGGCCAGCCTGACCCCCAATATCATGCAAAATGTCATGTCATTCTGAGAGCAGCAAAACACCCTTTCTTTCACCCTTGTTTAACCTAAAGCTTTTCAAACCCAACGAAATAATCCATTTGGTTTATTAATTCAACATGCAGATAACCCATATCTTAATTGTCACTAGAGTTATAAATCAATTGACTTATTGTGACATATTGTCTGACTACAATAAACCCGGTCGGTAGACCACATATTGCATGCTTTAATAGTTTAATATATCCTTTCTCTTAACAACCAGTGCCAAAATTTCATTTCTTTAATCCCATTAGCTTTAAATATAGCAGACACGAAGAACATAATCATTTGTTCTAGTGTTAAAAATTAATATTCCGAAAAACCGAACAGCCAGACACATTAATGACAGACTCACAGAGGGACATAAACACAACTCGATTCTTGGATTATGCCAGTCAGAAAAAGCACGTGCGAATTGCTACATTAAAACTTTGGAACATTTTAATTATTTTAGAACAATTCTTTTGCTTTTAATGGCTTCCACGCGAAATTCACATTTCACTTTTTATATTAAATGCCTTTAATGAATATTCCAAAAAGATCGCCTAACTTTATTGAAATGACACGTTTTGTGTTTACTCTGCAAGCCATCGTTTGACCCTCGACAGGCGACGAAATGGAAAATCTTCGCGAATACAACGGCACAGAATTGTTTTAAAATCAACCTAACGGTAGACTAACTTTAGCATTCTTGAAAGCACCTGTTTCTAAATTCGTGAGTGTGGCATTTACTTATTAAAATATAATTTGAGAGTTCAGGATGATGAAGGGATTTTTATATATATGATTACATAAACAAAAGAGCAAAAAAAAATTCAAACATCTGTCATGCTTACATTGTTCGGTTTTTGTCGACCTTCCACCAGACATACAAACTTGATTTTTTCCCCTTCGTTTCGCCTTCCTCGGTCGAACTTCAGTGCAGTAGATCCACTGTCTTTTGTGATTTCAATTTAGAAGGCATTAAAATAATTACCAGAATGTGCAAAGCGCCAACACCAAACTGCACACTCGGTATAAATTGAAGGCCATCGACGACGATTTCGAAGCTTACTTGGGAGCGAATGTCTGAAATGTGTCGGGAGAAAGACTGTTTTAGCCGCTTGTATCGGTAATGTATTGCAAAAAGTCAAAATCAAGCCAAGAGCTCGCCAACAGTGTAACAGATCTTTCGTCTCGCAATCCGTTCTCCCACCTGTTGTTAATTTATGCATGATTCTGTTTGATTAATCTGTCAGCAACTTTAAAGCACAGGTCACCCTGGCACGTTTCTATTGTACACAACAGCAGGAAAAACCCGCAAAAAATGACTCCTATAGTTCATAGTTTATATATAGGTGTATAGTGAGAAATCATAACATATACCAGTAAACACATGCCGTACATGAATACAACTAAGAAATTGATTGTTGTTTTTATAGAGTACATGCATCTGGTTAGAAGAGAGTCCATATTTTTTCAATGTTTATACTGAGAAAACAGCCGTCTCTTCTCGCTCGCCCTATTAATATTGCTTTGAAGAAGCAAATGAACAATAGACTCAGCGTAATTCCTTGTAAAAAATTTGTTTGCGTTTACATGACAAGAGGGCCAGCCTCCAGGCGAGATCTCGCCCTCTTATGCACGAATCAGTGTTAAGCCCTAATTCAAACGAGAACGCAAGTCATCGCAAGTTAGCAGTCAGAATTTCTGTGGCGGTCGTTTGAACACCCAAATTAACAAAATAAATGTTTCATGAGTGTTTTAAACAAATTTTAACTTTGTCACGGTACATGATATTTTCGGGAAACTATTCAGAGCGGCTGGCTGAGATAGCGTGACTGCCAACTTGCGATGACGTGCGTTCTCGTTTGATTAGGGCTTTAAGCCCGAGTGGGGGGAGGCCGGGCAAAAGGTGGGGGATTTGAATTTTTTTAAATGAAGTGTTCAAAAGCGCGACCCTGGGGCCGAGAATTATGATCAAATGTAGGCAAATTGCCCATCTCTGCCTACTGCTTAGGAACATTTGAAAATTTCCTTTCGAATATTTAAATGCCCCCACCCTGGGGTCACGATTAAAGAGCAAATGCCGTAGGGTGGGGATACAGACGTAGGGGGCTGGCAAATCGAAGCTCATATATACCATAGTCAATCGAGATATGCATGAGTCACGATTTAGGGGCATTTACTATTTTTAGAGTATATTGTCTATTAAAACACGATCAAGTTGGTTTTCTTTGGGTTTTTTGCGGGATTTATATCCCATAAATCCCGCATTATAAATTCATAGGGATTATATATATAATCCCTATGAATTTATAATTGCCCAATTCATAGCGTGCCTGCTACAACTATCTCGTATGGTAACGCCGGTAGCGCCCACATACGGGAAGGAGAGCAAGGGTTTGCTTTTCGCTCACGTAGTTTATGAGAGGAAGGCAAACCAATGAAAATCATCAAAATCTGTTGGTTGAATCAGCACTTTATTACACTGAACGTTGAGCATAAAATGTGGGATTGATACTGCATCAATACGCACGCCCAATGCTGTAATGATATCTGGTACTAATTATTCATCTGACTAATTATTCAAACAAGCTTGTAGAAGTCTGTGTATGTGTTCAATGAACCTTTGCGTACTTCTCAAGTCGTTTAATAAACTAGTATTCAAAGGTTGCTTTGGAGTCTTATTATTTCATAAAATCCCGTTAACATTTGACATAACAATGTCCTTCGACACTCGGCAAATGCCATCTTTTAGAAAACTCTATAAATACGTCTACTTTAATAGTCGGACGTCTATAAATACCGCCCTCGTTCTTTAAAAACCACTGCAGGTATTGTCTACCCCTAAATCATTACCGGTTTAATTTAAATACTAAAAAACCTAAAACAAAGGATGTGCACGGTGTAAGGTACGGTTCAACATAAAATCACAGCTCATTATATAAAGAAAGGCGCGTTGAAGTTTGCCGAGTTTCCAGTATCTGCAGTCTTTATGGTCAGCAGCCGCACAGGAAGCATCAGATATTTTCATCCTTTTGGATCGCTTTGTCCATTTGGCAGTTTGAAATTATATTTTCTGTTATCTGCTTTTATAATCAGGGTGACGGCCCCAGGTAGAGGCCTATTTGTCGAGTTTTGTTTTCAAAATCATTCCCCAGGTATGGGGGCTTTCGTGTGTATTTGGGAGGTGGCAAAAACAAATCCCCACCTTTCCCAGGGAGGGTTTAATCTTTCTCGGGGGGAGGGGGGGGGGGGTTATATTGACTCATGCCAAGCTGAAAACACTGCTAACATAGAATGTGTATATTACTAATTGTTAAGATATCGGCCAGAAACGGAAAAAAGATCTGCGAAGTGCCAACAGTCTCATTTTTTTGCTTTTTATATATCTATAATGTTTCTCAGTATCTGATATAAAGAATAGGTTAATTAATATTATCATCAACTAAAGTTTCAGCTTGATGCTTTTTTCTTCTGCTAAAGTTGGTGGACTATTCGCAGGAAATGACGTCAACCCAGGGACATGCAAGAGTTTGTCGTGCGACTTAACAGTGAAAGTTTGGGGTTTGAATACATTTTCTCTAAACAGGTCAGTTTAAAGTGAATTCAGAGCAAACTCTTCTCGTATTCCACCGTTGAACGACTTGAATCACTGTGTACTCTGTTTGCGTGGCCCGGCGTCATTTTCTGTGAGCGCTAAATCAACATTAGCAGAAGAAAAATACATTATGGTAAAACTTAATTAAGTTGATGATGATAACATGTTGGAGAAAATTGCTCGTCTAGGTTAGAGTAGTCTTGAGAAAGACTGTTATCTTCACAGTCAAGCCCTGAAGATGACTCTGAAGATGACCGCCGCTGAGGCCGTTGAAACGTCAGTCACTACCACCACTAACAGTCTTCCTCAAGACTACTCTAACCTAGACGAGCAACTTTCTCAAACATGTTATAATACTCCTAGGTTCAAACCATTTACTTGATGACGGTATTAAGCAATTCTTATCGGAGTGACAACGATTATATAAAGTCCCGACATGAGATAGGCACATTAAGGCCTGGCCAAACGCATTCAACATTTCATGCAACATCGTTCAACATTGTTGAACGCATGTTGAACGAAAATTTGAACATGTTCAAATTTCGTTCAACACCATTCAACACCATTCACCAACGTTCAACATCATTCAACAGGGTGGCCAAACGCTTTCAACATGTCGAATCACGGTTGAATTCAAAAATGTTGAACGATGTTGCATGAAATGTTGAAAGCGTTTGGTCAGGCCCTTAAGCTGTAACATGCTGCGTACTATAACATTTGATGAAACAACTTGCAATAATGGAATAATTATTGACAGCAAACTCGGGTGGAAAAGAAATATTAATTATTCCAAAAACATAAGATGAAGGATTAAGTCTCCCGATATTGAAGAACTACATTTCAGTTTGGAAATATCAAATATAACTATTATCATTCCACGACCTGCTCCCAACTTGACCATGTACACACCTAAAAACGCACAGTCTGATCAGCTCTGATATCAGATCTGTTCAGGGAAATGTAGCGACCCCTAATACAGCCTGACAGCTACAGAATGTACCAGCGCTGATGTATCAACATTTAGTTAGAATTTCTAACAGACTGCGACAGCTCCGTAGACAACATACCTGTTCAGTCTGTTATATACAGCACTGACCGTGTCGGGCTGATACAGTTTGACAGCATCTGTTCTGAACAGTCTGTTAATGTAGCTGCAGGTATGATACAGATATGATATCATAGGTGTATCATTGCTGATACTGCAACAGGCTGTATCAGGGGTCGCTACATTTCTCTGAACAGATCTGACATCATTCTGCATCAGGTCTGACACAGAGTGGGCGTTTTTGCGTGTGTAGCTCAGTCTGTCAAGCGTCGGACTAGTAAACCGAACATTGCAACGTAAGTTCGGAATGTCCATTTCAATTATACGTATTGGATTTCAAAAGCAAGCTGAAACGGATTATAAACTTAGACCCTGTAATGAAGCAACCGTCTGAGACTAGCTGACGCCATCATCAAATCTGCAATAGCAGTTTTCGATTAGCAGGAATGTAGCGAGCTGTCAAGCAAGAAAATCTGGCTTGGGGATTTTTTTCGAGTAATATGTTCCTCCAAAAATTCTCAGAATAATCATATGAAAATTCTTCATACGAAAATTATTCTGAGAATTATAAAAATTATTCTGGGAATTATGAAAATTATTCTGAGAAATAAGAAAATTATTCTTAGAATGATGAAAATTATTCTGAGAATTATGAACATTATTCTGAGAGTTATAAAAATTATTCTGAGAATTATGAAAATTATTCTGAGAATTATGAAAATTATTCTGATAATTATTCTGAGAATTATGAATTTAATTCTTAGAATTATGAAAATAATTCTTAGAACTACGAGCATAAATTTGAAATTATGAAAATTCCAAGAATTACTAGAAAGTCATTGGACACAATTCTAAAAATTATCAGAACAATTCGGAGAATTGTCCGAGAATTCGGAGAATTGTCTGAGAATCATGAGAACATTTCTGAGAATTATGAGAAAAATTATGTGCAGTCCATTGGATCAACACTAGCAGTAGCTCTACCATTCGCCTCTTCAGTTCTTGTCCGCTGTTGATGCTGCGTTAACATTTCTAACTGTACTTCAATTTCCTTTGAGTAATCGCTGCTGCTGTCGTTTCCCGAAAACCCCTGAAGACGTTGAAGTATAGACGCCTCTTGGACTTTATCTCTCGCAATGTTTTTCACCATTTGATTTGCGGAGAGCTCTGTTGATCCCTCGCCTAATTAAAAAATTAGCCCAAATAGTTATAATTAAGACACACAGTTATATAGCTAGAGTTTTGCTGGATAAAACGATGACTGTTGGTTGGTTTGTGGTCACATGACCTTAGCTAAATTTCAATGTAGACCGCTCGGTCTACATTCAAATTCTATTATTAAAGCCCCGCACAGACGACCAAGTTTTCCTTGACAAGTTTTTCCTTGACAAGTTTTATTTGTTCGTGTGTACGACACAAATTGACAAGTTCTACCTCGACAAGGAGCCTTGTAACGAACAAACTTCGGAACGCCTTCGTCAAAAGTTACGTGAAATCCTCTGTAAATGTGGTAGTGTGCGTAACATTTTTCAGGCAGTTTAATATTACGAAAAATATTTACCTAGATTTTTACTTTGGACGTCGTCTTCTTTCTTAAAAAATACTCGAATCATATCCAGATTTTTTGTAGTATGGCACATGTATTTAAGATTCTTTTGCACCCTGCCATCGACGACATCGCCTTTAAAAACACTTCAAAAACTCAGTAATAATTAAAAATAATAAAATAATTCATGAAATAATTCATGTTTATTATATGGCAGCAGCGCTGAGAGGTCCGAATACGGAAATCCTGTAATTTGATTGGTTCATGAGCGGTCGGATATTTCCCGTATCCGCCCGCTCAGAGCGGAATCTGCCGTTCGGGAGTCAGTATATGCAACAAGATGGATTATAATTTCAGAACTACTCATTGTTGAAATATATCGTGCAGTTATGTTGTTAGAAATTTCATAAGCTTTCATTTGATGTATAGTTCGAGTTTCCACGTTTTGTGAAAGTTTTTAAAATGTCCAAAACGTTCGTAACATTGTTTGTAATAATACAACATTTACTTCTCACAAGTATTAGAATTTCAGATGATTTTTTATTCAACTACTTAACGTACGATCTTGAGCAATATGTCAAACAAAAGCAATTGAAAAATACTATTTGGGGTAGAAAGTTCAGGATTCTAGCTCAACGGAAAGCACTTTAAAAATGGGAAAATGTCTGCCATTTTCGTTTAGTTCGCAAGAAAGATGGGTCGAGTTTTCACAGAACGTTCACAACATTTATGGCCATATAATAAACTACTTATTGACCTCGCTTGTTCGCTCTGTACTAGTTTGTTCGGTCTGTACTAGTACCTCGCTTGTTCGGTCTGTACCTCTGTTTTTTGCACAGACCTCAACTCGCTGCGCTCGTCTCGGTCCGTACTAAAAAAAACATCGGTCCGATATTTCACTAGTACAGACCTCACGCTCGGTCAAAAAGTAGTTAGTACAGTACATCAGTTTAATCAAACTCTACCATGAGTAAAAAGTATAGTGCTGCGTAAAAATACTAACTCTGCTCCTCAAAAATTAAGTTTGTGCCAATGCAATCTGCAAAAAAAGTTAATAAGAATGAACAAAAGGTCGTTGATGTTAAAAAAACTAGTTCATTGTTGATGAAACTTAATTGAGATTTACAGAATTCGTACGGAAAACGCAATGGAAATCATTTATTAAAGCGTTGTTGGTAAATGTGTTAATATATAAATAGTGATTTGTTTGAGAAGCTCAATAAATATTGGATATAAATCAGGATAAATATTGTTTTATTAACTATGTACCATCATAACTTCCATGAAAACACATCTTATCAATCTGCAAAACTGGTTCATCTGTGTCAATACCCTGATAATAAAATACATGAGTGGGTAAGTACTTTGTAATCATGGCCACATGACAATGATGATGAAGATAATGATAATGATGATGGTGAAGATAATATAATGATGATGATGATGAAGATAATGATGATGATGATGATGATGATGACGATGAAGATAATGATGATGATGATGATGATGATGATGAAGATAATGATGATGATGATGAAGATAATGAAGATAACGATGATGATGATGAAGATAATGATGATGATGATGATGATGAAGATAATGATGATGATGATGATGATGAGATGATGATGATGATGATGAAGATAATGATGATGATGATGGTGAAGATAACGATGATGATGATGAAGATAATGATAATGATGATGATGAAGATAATGATGATGATGATGATGATGAAGATAATGATGATGATGATGATGAAGATAATAATGATGATGATGGTGAAGATAATGATAATGATAATGATGATGATGAAGATAATGATGATGATGATGAAGATAATGATGATGGTGAAGATAATGATGATGATGAAGAGAATGATGATGATGAAGATAATGATGATGATGGTGAAGATAATGATGATGATGATGAAGATAATGATAATGATGATGATGAAGATAATGATGATGATAATGATGAAGATAATGATGATGATGATGATGATGAAGATAATGATAATGATGATGATGAAGATAATGATGATGATGATAATGATGAAGATAATGATGATGATGATGGTAAAGATAATGATGATGATGAAGATAATGATAATGATAATGATGGTGAAGATAACAATGATGATGATGATGAAGATAATGATAATGATGATGGTGAAGATAATGATGATGATGGTGAAGATAATGATGATGATGGTGAAGATAATGATGATGATAAAGATAATGATGATGATGAAGATAATGATGATGATGGTGAAGATAATGATGATGATGGTGAAGATAATGATGATGATGGTGATGACGATAATGATGGTGAAGATAATGATGATGGTGAAGATAATGATGATGATGATGGTGAAGATAATGATGATGATGATGAAGATAATGATGATGATAATGGTGAAGATAATGATGATGATGAAGATAATGATGATGATGATGAAGATAATGATGATGATGAAGATAATGATGATGATGATGAAGATAATGATGATGATGATGGTGAAGATAATGATGATGAAGATGATGAAGATAATGATGATGGTGAAGATAATGATGGTGAAGATAACGATGATGATGATGATGAAGATAATGATGATGGTGATGAAGATGATGATGATGAAGATAATGATGATGGTGAAGATAATGATGATGATGAAGATAACGATGATGATGGTGAAGATAATGATGATGATGATGAAGATAATGATGATGATGATGGTGAAGATAATGATGATGATGATGAAGATAATAATGAAGATAATAATGAAGATAATGATGAAGATGATGAAGATAATGACGATGATGGTGATGAAGATAATGATGATGATGAAGATAATGATGGTGAAGATAATGATGATGATGATGAAGATAACGATGATGATGATAATCATGATGGATGATCTATTCTTCTTGGTAGTTTAGTGCAAAATAGTAAACCAAGCAAAAAAATAATTTACCAAAATTTTACAATTAGTTGGGTCACATTTCTTCAAGTATTCTGTGTCAATTATTCCAGAAAGATGAACCACAAGAAGTTGTTCCTATAACAAATATTTATCTTTATTATATACTGTACCCAGTAAGTGATTTATGTGCTATAACATTTTTTTACTAATACAAAATTTTTATGATTGGTTATATGACTTTTCCCACTAGTGGAGAAATGCAGCGGCAACCAAAATTCACATTATTGCATGGAAAATTTCTGAAACTGGAATGTGTTATTAAAAGTTTGAAAATATAAATATGTATTTCATATAGTAATCTGAAAATGTTCTGACATGTAAAAGAAACTCAATTTTTATTTTTCTTATTTTTGTTAATGTTTTTTGGGAGGGGTCAGGAGGGGTCTCTACAAACTTTAGAAACTGTGGTCTATATCACATTCACAGCTGCATGTGCCAGACAATATTTTCCACATTTGCTCTGTCCCAGGGTGCATCCCATGTACGTCACGCCGAAGATCTTCGGCGTGAGTTTCAAAAGTGCAAAAATCACACTGCGGTCGGCGCACATATATAGCCATACAACTATACAAGTCAGTGTGGTGCCGGTGCCGGCGTTCATCTTGACCTCCCTTGGCGCAGCACCTGAGCACAAGTGGCTTATCTTCGGTGTGGGGTTGACATGGAATGCACCCTGGGCTCTGTCAGAAAATGGCAAATGGATTATCGATGCCTCAATGGTGTTTTAAGCCATACCATAGGCCATACATATTGTAATTTTTACCCGAAATACTAGATTTCACTACAATACAACATAATACAATACAACACAACACAATACAATAACTTTATTTATTATATAAAATAGAGTGTTTTATTGATTTTTCCACCACTAATAAAAGTGATAATCTCACATGTGCAATTATTTATGATAATCGCACATGTGACGATTATCGCTGAATCAGCATTATAGTTTAATGCAATTTTTGCAAGGCAATAGGACAATTTTTTTATATAATAAACAGAACAATACATGGATGCTTGGAAATATGAAATTTATTTCTCGTGTTGACCAGGATATGTCACTCATTCGCTTCGCTCACTCGTGAGATATCCTGGTGAACACTCGAAATAAATTTCATATTTCCGCATAACCATGTATTATTCTCTATTTAAAGAGGGTAAACACATATAACAGCTTTCGGAGACAAACCAGAGGCCATCATGTCAAAAATGTCGAAAAGTTACAAATATATAACGTAATATAGATAAGAAATATGAATTAACTATTTACAAGGAATCAAGAATTATATATATTATAGAAAGAAAAAGCTAGCTAGCTGTATATGCAGAAGATACGACGACTGCAAGATTATAATACTTCAAAAAAGTCAATGTTTTTATAAGACTCGATAAAATAAAAATTCAACAAACCTCTTCCTCCCATTCTTCTTCATTGTCTTCACCATTTCCACTCATTCTACGGCCAAAAATTCCAATAAACTACTCACAAATCGACAACAAATACAAAACTCCTATTTTGAAATTTTGAAAACTGCGGGCTCCTCTAGACTGTAACTATTTATCACTCTCGAAACCGCTGACCACAAAAATAACTCAGAAACCGGAAGTAAGCCAATTAACTCCCGGAAGTAGTACATCATTCAAACTATTTCGACGTTTGGAACGTCCACCTGTTAGTATTTATCGTCAATCGATCGTCTTCATTGCAAGATCCTGGTCTTTGAAAAAGTCAAGAACTAAAGGACGTTTGTTGGAACATTGACATAAGAATGTATCGAGGTGGTTCGACTCCATATGTAGGTTGCAAGAATTCGTATTTTCGTATTTTATTATTGAAAATTATGTCCAAATTTCCAGGCTACTAGCTAGTTGATGTTTAGTGTAAACCAACCAATTTATTTGTTTTTATTATAATAATCAATAATACGCGTTAGTCTGTACAGGTCTGTAGCTCTAGCTTAGTTTTAGGATCAAATTTAAACGCGAACTTAAGAACTGGTATATGAATGATCAATGTATCTATAAATCGTCTAAATAAATTCCCAATTGTTTATTTGTTATTATAAATTGCGATAAACTGTACCCTTATATTTTGTCTTCAATAATCACGCTTTTTTTATTGAAAATCTGCCAATTTAATAATAATATAAATATTTTAACGCAAATTTCTAATTTTTATACTTTCGATCAACGTTTAAATATTAAGTTTAAAAAATAAGTTAATATTCGATTGGGAATGCGGAGTTGTTTTGTCTGTATTCGATTAATTGTTTTCAAAACAAGCTTTTCTGTAAAATCCCCCCAAAAATGTAGGTAGCAAGAGTCTTCAATGGCGATCCTAAAGCATTTTGAATTCTGATTAATGGTCAAACAATTGGCCCAAAAGTCTCCATGCTTTGACCTGTTAGGCTTGATAACGACCACCTTGATGCCTGCAGCTGTGATTGTTTTAGATATTAAAATGATTCAGGGAGGGCCACGTTTAGTTTGAAATCAAGGTTAAATAGATGACTTATGTGGGACATGTTTTCTGATAACCCAGGATATGATTACATCGATGAGGTGTGACTAAATTATGTTCTACAATTTGAAATTATACTATAAAATTAAAGATAAATTGATAAGCTTTTTGCTCTTTTTCATTCATGACTTGTAAATTGTAAAAGCCTTTGTCCTTATAGGTAGAAAGGCTAATTCTTTGTTGTTTATATAGTCTGTTGTTTTCTCCTTTGCTTTGTACATAATCATTAAACTTATGCAAATTTATGTCTTTTTTTGTTATTATATATTTTCAAAAACCCAATATATATATATATATATATATATATATAAGTATTACTGTAATTGCTTCTTATCAAGGCTGCAGGCTGCTTAATAATTAACATTTATGTATGGGATGTGTAAACTCTTTTTAAGTGACAGGCAAATTATTATTAAACGAGGCTTGCTCCATTGTTTTTATTACAGAATGGGGCAAGTCCTGCAGACATGGCTTATGGAGGTGATCGTCACACACGAGTGCACTACACTCGCAATCCAACATTTCTTGACAAAGTAGGAAGTAGTTTTTGTGCTGCTGTGTTCGGCATCTTTGTTGTGATTGGAGCATTTCCACTGCTTTATTGGAACGAGGTAAGAATAATGGCTCTTACTTGATGTACTTTACTCATAAAATATCAATTTTTTTACCCCATTAGCTCTGAGTGTTGTTCTTGTTGTGAAAAATTGTTGCATAAAATTCTGGATACTGCATTCTACATAAGAAATCTGAAATTTTTGTTCAAGACCTTTTATGAATTAATTATTTAAAGTGCATATGAAACGAAAATTAAGTATGTCTTATTTGAAAGAACACTTAAAATGATAGAGTAACATCTTTTGAAGTTTTTCAGTTCCTTGCTTTGTTCTTGAGATATTTCAGTTTGTTTGATATACAAATTAAACATTTGTGCATTATTAATGAGTTATAATAATTGAAAAAAGTTATATACCTTTGCTATTATCAAACCAAAATAATTCGAGGGAAGCATGTGGGTGTGTTTCACCCAGAACACTAAACATGTAGATTTTCAAGTGATTATATTTGACAATAGCAAAGATATATAACGTTTTTCGATAACTCATTATGCACGTGTAACGTCGCAAAATGTGACATATATTTACATCAAACAAACTGAAATATCTCAAGAACGAAGCAAGGAAACGAAAAACTGCAAAAGAAGTTACTCTATAATAAGACAAACTTAATTTTCATTTCATAGGCACTTTAAAGATTTATTCTCTGAAGTTAAATTAAAACAGTCAGTCACAAAATATGAAAAGATGCCTGGTATTAGATAGATAGCTGCAACAGTAGAGTACAGTACAGATTACAGTACAGATTACAGTACACTACACTACAGTACAGACTATATTAGTCTACAGATGAGTACAGTACACTAGCTAGTACAATGACTAATGGTACAATAGAGTACAGACTAATAGACATTAGAGTACAGACTTGCAATATGGATGGATAAACAGCTTGGATAGTGGAACATCTGATTTACATACACACAAAGTTCATTTTAAGTCAGTGGCATATCAACACCCACCCAACCCATGTCATAACTTTGTATAAACCAACATTTTCTTGGTTTAGGGTCGTGCTGTTAAAACTGCCACTGCTTTAGATGAAGGCCTGAGATATGTAATACATGTTGACAATCCTCGGAGTATCCGTGAAGCAGAGGATGGAAAACTAGTCCATCTAACTGGATTAATTGAAACAGATAAGGTGAATATGTTTTTTCTTGAATTTTCAATTGAAGAAACAATTTGGTGTATCGGTATCCAATTTTCATTCTGGAACACAGAATTGTAATTTTTATTTTTTTTAGCATGTAACTGACACAGAATACCAGATTACACTGAAAGCTGTGAAGCTCAAAAGACAAGTGGAAATGTTCCAATGGGTTGAACACAAGACTGAAAGGTTGGAGCTTATACTTAAGAATGACAAGATGGCATATTCTGTTAAAAAGTTCAACTTATTCTAAAATTTCTCTCCAGCGAAAAATGAAACCCATAATTTTTATATATGTTTTGAGATTTCCATACAATGAATGCAGAGACAAATAAAACGCATACTTACTTTTTTTCTACAATATAATGCATATATTTCGGAGCTTCTTATTTTCACTGCTGAAATAATATCGTCTCAGTTTTTTGATTGGTATAAAGCCCTAATCAAACGAGATAAGGTTGGGGTTTTTTTAAATATTTTTTTTTTAATTTTAATTTTACGGTGAGCACCTTGCATGGGACTTTTCTCGTTCGTGCTCGCCGAATTTGGACTTGTAATTTTATACTTTTTTTTTCTCTCTCTCTCTCTTGGTCCAAATAAAAGTTGAAAGAACAGAATTTCTGTGGCGGTCGTTCGCCCAACACCCAAATTAACAAAATAAAGGTTTCATGAGTGTTTTAAACAAGTTTTAACTTTGTCACGGTACATGATATTTTCGGGAAATTATTCAGAGTGGCTGGCTGAGATAGCGCGACTGCCAACCTGCGATGACTTGCGCAGGGGGGGGGGGTGCCAATTACTCAATTAGTGCCTTGCTGCAGTGGGATGCGACGTGGCTTTTCATTGAAAATGTCAATCACATTTGTAATGTCTAGCCTCCTTGTGATATCCCTAATAAAATCCATAATAAAACGTCCACTTTATCCCTAAATTTATTTGACACCTTCCAGGTTTGATAAAATGCACTATTGAAAACACGATTTAAAACTTTCTTCAAAGTACCGTCAGAATGCAGGAAATGCCATTTCAGAGGTCCTTAATTTCAAAAATTTTCCGGGAAACATGCCCCCGGACCCCCTAGGAATGGTTTGACTAAGGTTTAAAAAATTGTAGATCTGCCCCTGCAGCACCCCCCCTAACAGATCGAGCTGGATCCATCACTAGCCATACCTACAACACAAACTGCGTCGTGTAAATCAAGCCTACAACTTTCTCACAACTCTTGCATGCAACACGAAAACAGCGGCAGGATTTAAATCATGGTTCAAAACTCTGCGATAATTGTAACCAGTGATTGCGTGCGACGGTTGTAGGCAAACGTTGTGCCGTCTTAATCGGCCTTAAGACGTCATGGTAACGGACATTTACAATATAATGTGCAATTCTAACAAAATATTCAAGGTCTGGCTCAATGAAAGAAATGCGCGTCTGTGAAACAATTTGCGCAGTTTCTTAAAATAATGCGCAGTTTTAATAAAAAAGATGGCGTTCTATATAAAGAAATGCGCATCTTGAAACAATTTGCGCAGTTCAAACAAAACAAATGCAGTTCTATGAAAAGAAATGCGCATCTGTAAACTGTAAAGAATTTGCGCAGTTCTTAAAATAATGCGCAGTTCTTAAAATAATGCGCAGTTCTAACAAAAGGTGCAGTTTTATAAAAGAGATGCGCATCTATAAAACAATATGCGCATTTCTAACAAAGTAATGTATAGGTCTGACAAAAAATGTGTCTGACATAAAATAGTGTGCGCATTTGATACAATGATGTGCAGTTCTAACAAAAATTTAATAACTGTATTGCCTATTGCAACTGGTGGTCAAACAGGGCGAAATGCCCCCAATTGAACATGACTACCATGATGTAGGGTGTTGATTTTACGGAGGGAGAAAAACCATAGAACCCGGAGGAAAAACCCTCGAAGCACAGGAGAGATCAACAACAACTCAACTCACCTTAGTTCCAAGCTCAACAACGGGGTCATTCCCAAGCGGTCACCCATCCAAGGGGCTGTTTATATGAGAGGCGAGGCAGCCCGGTAAGCGAGATCTCACTGTGTAGTTATTTTCCTGTTAAAAATACCTCTGCGTATATATGGCCAAGCGGGCTAGCCCGGTTAGGCTGGATGAAATTCGTTCATATAAACGCGAGCCAGAAATTATCTCGCTTACCGGTGTCACGGTCTCAGCGATCCCCCAGTCTGAGTTATCCCCCAAGACAAACTGCGCAGTTATCCCCTGCTTTTCTGCATTGATATTGTCGTTGTTCTAACTCAAAAAATACGTATAATCATGGAAACCATACTTTTAAAATGTCTGTGATTATTACGAATGTCAATACCATGTAACTCATGTAAATAATAGTTCGCTAAGCTTTCGTCTCGCTAAACTCGATACTTCATCAGGGCATAAAAGAACGTGATAAAAGTATGGTTTCCATGATTATACGTATTTTTTTGAGTTAGATAAACGACAATATCAATGAAGAAAAGCATGGGATAACTGCGCAGTTGGTCGTAGGGGATAACTCAGACTGGGGGATCACTGAGACCGTGACACCTGTCTATCCCGCTTACCGGGCTGGCTCGCCTCTCATATAAACAGCCCCCAAGTACTAACCCCGTCTAACCGGGCTTAACTTTTCGTGAAAGGCAGTGCGCTAACAGCACACGCCACCTGTGCTCCCCTAGTTCTATATGCCTAGTTGTATAGCAAAAACCATAGCACGCTTAACGTCACTTTAACTACCGCTTAGAAGCAGTGAATTTGCAACTATAAAAAAACAAATGTTGACCTAATCTTTATGTAGGAAATTTGATGAAGGAGGCGAGACACGAGTTGAAATAACATACTCTTACAGTAAGTGAAAAGCAATCATGGTTCTTTTGATTCGTGGCTTTCGTGCATATTTTCGATTTAAACAATGAGTGGTCCTTTTGCAGGGAGAGAATGGCAATCAGGCATCGTTAGCAGCGCAAAATTTGACAGGAGCCACGGCCATGAAAACCCAAGGTAAAAAAACAAACTCTAGTGCATTGCATTTTCTTATTCCTAAACATGCGTGTTGGTGTTGTTGGTGGTCGTGGTGGTGGTGGGCGTTTTTAAGGTTGGTCAGTTGTTGGCGTTGTTAGTGCTGGTGGTGGTGGTAGTATTGGTAATGTTGTTGTTCTTGTTGGTGTTGGTGTTGGCAGTGTTAATCAGTTGTTGGTGTTGTTGCTGGCGGTGGTGGCGTACTGGCGTTGTTGTTTTTGTTAGTGGTGGTGGCAGTGGCGTACTGGCGTTGTTGTTTTTGTTAGTAGTGGTGGTGGCAGTGGCGTACTGGCGTTGTTGTTAGTGGTGGTGGCGTACTGGCGTTGTTGTTTTTGTAAGTGGTGGTGGCAGTGGCGTACTGGCGTTGTTTTTGTTAGTGGTGGTGGTGGTGGCAGTGGCGTACTGGTGTTTTTGTTAGTGGTGGTGGCGTACTGGCGTTGTTGTTTTTGTTAGTGGTGGGGGTGATGGCAGTGGCGTACTGGCGTTGTTGTTAGTGGTGGTGGCAGTGGCGTACTGCATGGCGTTGTTGTTTTTGTTAGTGGTGGTGGTGGTAGTGGTATTGTTTCAAAGTTCGTGTTGTTGTTGTCGTTACTGTTGCTGCTGCTGGTGGTGGTGGTGATGTTGTTTGTGGTAGTGGTGGTGGTATTATTGTTGTTGTTGTTGTTGTTGTTACTTATCACCTGTATTATACCAGTCTTTGTTGTCACCTAAGCAGCTAAAAAAGTTTCATAAGCCTGTTTCATAAAACTGGAATGTTTCATTTTTTCAACAGTTCAATGGTCGTTACGTCCAAACAATTCGAAGTTGACGATGTTTACGTTGGAGCATACCATCTTTCGGAAGGTCTGTCTTGTAACATGCCCGCAACATATTCATTTTCAATTTTCTGAGTCATCTAACCCCAGCAAAAACCTTAATTCTAATTATAGTAAGTGGGTTTAAATGCCTTCTTTATTGATTAGGATTACATTTTTGTTGGGGTTAAGCGACTCAGAAAATCCCGTTTGGAATATTTTAATCAAATCCAAAATCGAGCCCAAAGTTCAGTTCAGTTCAAAGTCCAGTCCACAGTTCAGTTCAGTTTAGTTTAGGGTCCAGTCCACTCGACTATAGTCCAGTCTATAGTCCAGTCCAGTCCACAGTTCAGTTCAGTTTAGTTTAGGGTCCAGTCCACTCGACTATAGTCCAGTCTATAGTCCAGTCCAGTCCACAGTTCAGTTTAGGGTCCAGTCCACTCGACTATAGTCCAGTCTATAGTCCAGTCCAGGGTTAAACGACTCTTTTTCTTTACTAAAGGACTTGTTAGCCATATCGGTAACTTCAAACCGCTTCACATGAGGGACATCCCTCCTACGCAAGACCAACGATTACACAATATTCGCTTGCAGGATGGAGTGTTGTATCATTCACGTGACCCGATGAGGCCAGAGGTAAGTAGGGCGTATATCGAGGGAAATTGCTGATTGGCAACCACTAAGAAGGCTTCTGATTGGTTTAGATAACCTAACCCAACACCTTCCCCTAACCCTAATCAGTAATTAAGGAGCATGGGAACGAACTGATAATCGACAATGTGATTGGTTACTTATAGCCAATCAGAAAACTCGTTGATATTAGGTAGGTCTTTACTGAACCCTTGAGACTCAGACACATTGTCACGTAAAAACGCACAGCATGGTTACGACTTTTTAACGGCCTACACAACGAGGTTGAGCTGGCCAGCATAAACCATGCATGTTACCAACAATTACTGTACACTGTGGTCTCTTATATTATTGACTGACAGAGAGTGACCGATCCAAGACGGCGGTGTATAGGTCCTACTACTATAATATGGCCGGGATTAAGTGATTCGAGATTCCTATTAAACTTTTTTTCTTTCTAGATTGGCGATTTAAGAGTGAAGTTTAGCTATGCAGGTTATTGCGGTAAACCCGGAACACCTCACGGAGAACCAATGACGGTAAAAACAATGATTTTGAACGTCTAAACATCGACAGGCAACCAACACTAACCCGACCACCACCACGATCACCAACACGATCACCAACACGATCACCAACACCACCCATCACCAACACGACCATCACCACTAACCCGACCGTCACCACGATCACCAACACCACCCATCACAAACAATACCACCATCACCACCACTACCACCAAAAACACCACCACAAACACCACCACGATCACCAACACCACCACGACTAACCCGACCGTCACCACGATCACCAACACCACCCATCACAAACAATACCACCATCACTACCACTACCACCAAAAACACCAACACCAACACAACCAACACCAACACGAGGTTATGTATCTGTTTCTTCGTTCTTGTTAGGTCAGTGTTGTGGCTAAACAAAGTGGTAACATGTTAGGTGCATACGAGACCGATTCAGGCTACACACTGGAATTGCTTTATCCTGGTAGAATGTCTGCTAAGGTATGTATGCCAACTAACATGTTTTTACCATGAATGACATGTTGAAGTTATACTTCCACTATAGACACCACTGCATTGGCTTCATCACCACTACCACTTCACCACCACGTCACCACCACCCAGTTCACCACCTCCCCACCACCATTTCCCCCACCGCCACTATTTCACTAGCACTTCACCACCACAATCCCCCCACCTCCTCCACCACCTTCTCTACCACCACTTCCCTCACCACCACTTCCCCACTCCGACCTCCCCAACCACCACTTCCCCCACCGCCACTATTTCACACCACCACCACTTTACCAGCACATTACACCACACCACCACCCTCTAAAAACCACCACCACGTGCACTGCCACTACTGCTGTCGCCACCACACCTTAACATTTCCTGTATTACTGACTTCCTAGCAAATTTTCGAAGCCGAGCATGCTTCCAACGCAATGATGACATGGCTTCTTCGAGGAGCTGGCTGGCTCATGATGTTCATTGGTTTTATAATGATGACAAGTATTATCACTGTATTAGGTAAGTTCTATACCAGTGACTGTGTGTGTGTGCTTATAACTTGTACAACATACCGTAATCATATCACACACGCCCTGGCGATTGTTGGTCAGAAATGTATAGCTGCAGATAGTGGTAACGTAACAGACGCTCGTGAAGCTCAAATATTCAGAACATGTTCTTGAGCCCCAGACAGGCATCGAACCTACAACCTTCTGATGACCGGTAGGAGGCTCTACCGCTTTGGAAGCGCATATGACTATGAATTTTTGCAACCTCTACTCCCCATCAGAGCCTCAGTAGTTGAATGGTTAGAGCGTCTACCGTATTTACCCGTTTAAGCGCCGCCCCCGATTAAGTGCCACATATGAGAGCAAAAATATTAAAGAGCGCCGTCCTCGAATAAGCGCCGTACTTATTCACAACAATGCGGCGCTTAATCGAAGCACCGTCAGACAGAATTGTTCGAGAAGCCAAACTAAAAAAACAACTACAGTACATCTCAATCTTAAATCAGCCTCGGAAATTTATTCTCCTGTATTACACTGTTTTTAAGTTCAAAGTGAGTATATTTCAATGCTCTCCCATTTAACTCTCTCTTGAAACATGTTTATTTTGTTGTTAACATTTCTTGTTATCGTTTACAAATAAAATAATTTTTAAAGAGCGCCGCCATCAAATAAGCGCCGCATCCGAAACACTAAAAGTTTAAAGAGCGCCGCGGCGCTTAAACGAGTAAATACAGACCTGTCATTAGAAGGTTACAGGTTCGATCTCTCTCTTGGGGCCCAGAAATATTTTCTGAGTATTTGAGCTTGACTTCAAATATGAACGTCCACCAAACGTTACATTACATTACATTACATTACACCAAGCTCGCAAACGTACCACATGCACTACATGTATACGTACAACTTATCATATCGTCTATGCGAACGCCACCCCTTAGGAGCACATATGACTATCTATGAATTTGTAACCTTAGCTCTCCATCTGAGTCCCAGTAGAAGGATGCAGGTTCGATCCTTGTCTGGGGCTAGGAAATATTTTCTGAACATTTGAGCTTGACGAACGCCTACCAAACGGCTGTTACATTAGACAAGCCACGTTTCTCTCTGACGAAGGGCCTTCGCTCGAAACGTTAGGAAACTACGTTCAATAATTTCGGCAGTACTCAAACCTTACTATATTTCGATTTGTGTTTCAACACAGAGTTGGAAAAAAGCTGCGGGTATGCGGGTACCACCCGGAGGAAGGTTTACTTTAGTGAGGAAGGTTTAAAGTGAAAACACGCGTGAAACAACACATTCGGTAATCTGAGAAGGTTACAATTGACCAAGCAAGGTGTCGAGAAGAAATACGATTTGCAGCAAAACTTTGCCTAACCAACTATTATGCAGCACTGGCAGCAGTTACATGTGTGAGACATGTACGCTGAATCGCTGATGTCTGCTGTGATGTCTGTTCTTCGCAGCAGTCGAGGGTAGTTGGCAGGCTATCAGTCAGCAGCGGTCAGTTATTAGTAGCTATTGTAGTATGCCAAAGCTTACCTAGGAAAACCAAGGTACTGTAAAAGTCACGCAGTATTTATGAACGTTGCAAAACACAAAATTCTCGCTATATATTCTGAGGAATCTAAACTTAAAAAAGTATATCTAAACTTAAAAACCCATCCGGAGGAAGGTTGAATACTTTTTCCAACTCTGTTTCAACACTGCCTACGCAACACACTACTTTTATTTCAACGTACTACATGTACAGGCACCACTCTTAATGTAAGATGTTGATAACTGCAGTGCTGTTTGAGTTTGTATTTCATGAGGTATAGTATTAACTTATATTTTCTTTTCCTCGCAGTCTCTTGGATTCCCATTGTCCGTGACATTGTCGGACTGGGGGTAACCCTAGCTTGCGTTGCCATGGCTACGTCGTTCTCATTGGTTGTCATCGCCATCGGTTGGATAAGGTTTCGACCCATGCTGGCGCTTGCACTACTGGCGGCAGCCGCTGTACCGTTTATCGTATCCAGACAAAAGGCGAAATCAGACAGGAGATCGGAAGAGAAATCCTAAAATTGAGGCGCCTTTTCGAAAAACTCTCGAGCAATCACATGATGATGTAATTTATCTCTTTTTATGCATAAACTTTCAACGTATTGGTACTGATTTAGTTGTTTAAGACAATAATACTTTAAGTGTTTAACACCACGTAGAAAACGAAGCCAAAAAAACAACAAAAAAACTTGATTTGTTGTTGGTGTGATGATTGAAAGAACTAGTGGGCCTTCCAAAACCCTGGGAGCAAGAGAAATCCCTCTCATCCTTTTTAAACGTAGCTTAAAAAGTTACTGTTCATGACCCCATACATGTCCAATACTGTCGAAAAGATACGAGTTGTACCAATCGTGAAATTCGTTATTTGATACTATTGTAGTCAGTTGCCTGGTTCAGCCAAGTAGTATTCAAGCAAACATATACATGGTTTGGAAACTCGTCCAAAGTGATTGTTCTATGTTTTTGTTCAAGTTTATGGAAATTTGTGCAATTTCACGGTATTGTATTTTCTGTATAGTAATCCAATAGCAACGCTCGGGTTTAATTAGTGAGTTGCTTCATCATCACGTGTCCATAGAATTTACTTCCATATAAGGAACTCAATTGTCAGTTCAACATGACCATGCTTCATCTTCATGTTGAAAGACAATTAAGAAATGGCTCATGGTTTAGCGTGCTCCATCGAGTTATGGATGCACGCGGGAAATTAGGAGAGCACGAAAAAACCGTAAGAGTTGGTCGAGGCGTAGCCGAGACCAACTCTAGATTTTTGAGTGCTCTCCCAATTTCCCAACTGCATCCATAACTCGATGGAGCACACTAAACCACGAGCCATTTATTTTATAACATAGCATTAAATCCTTTCACAAGCCGGCGAATCGTTTTGGTTGTTGTGTTTTTCTACTTTCGTAGCCAAGTCTTTTTTGTATCGATCTTGTATCTATCTTAACTTTCAACCTGTTACACGGGGAAATTTCTATGCAACGCCAGTGGCCTAATTGTTGCGAGACGAGTTGCACAAACCATTACAGCGTGTATCGTGCTGTGCAATGGTCAAGATTGTTGTAAGACAAGTTTCTGCAATCGTTCAGGCAGAGTCGATTTTCATCATTGCACAGCATGTTACACGCAGCAATGCTTCGTGCAAGTTGTCTATAAAAATGTAAATACATTGTCGTTACCAAATTGCCAAATGTTTCTGGCCATAATTTAAATTAAGATTCAAGGACGAATCCCCCCAAGACAAACGTACTTGCTTTCAATAAACTCTTCGATACCGTACTTTGATCCTTCCCGTCCTATTCCTGATTGTTTTACTCCGCCAAATAGAGCTCCTTCTGTCGAGATCAATCCTTCATTGATACCCACCATGCCTACATCAAGAGCTTCCATTACTCGCCAGACTTGCGTGATATCTTGCGAGAAAACATACCCTGAAACGATAAAAGCCATTACGGTTTATTATTAACATCATGGTCACAGTCATGGCACGCTAATAGTCACGCATGGTCATGGTCATTGTCACGCATGGTCATTGTCCGCATTGTGACGGTCACGGTCATAGTCACGGTCATGGTTACGATCACGCATGGCCATGGTCACGCATGGTTACGGTCACTGGTCACACATGGTTATGGTCATGGTCACGCATGGTCACAGTCATGGTCACGGCGTCACGCACGGTAATGGTCACGCATGGTCATTGTCACGCATAGTCATGGTCATTGTCCGCATGGTGACGGTTATGGTCATGGTCATAGTCACGGTATGGTTACCATTACGCATAGTCCCAGTCATGGTCACACATAATTATGGTCACGCATGGTTACGGTCACTGGTCATACATGGCTATGGTCACGTACGGTCATGGTTATGGTCAGGGTCGCGCGTGGTCATGGTAATGATGGTCACGCATAATCATGGTCATGCGTGGTCACGCATACTTATGGTCACGTATGGTCGGGGTCATGGTCGTCCTGGTCATTGTCACGCATCCGGATCCGCAACACGCCCACCCTCAATATTACCTGCAAGTCCAAACTTTGTTCCATTTGCCATTTCAACAGCTTCTTGTTCCGTTTTAAATCTATCAGAAATAGAATGCAATACAATAATATAGAAACAATAATCGGATTGGCCCATTTAAGAATAATTTGGGAATTTAATAACGCACCTGATCACAGGAGCAACAGGTCCAAACGTTTCCTCCTGACTCACAGACATGTTATTCGTAGCATCCGATAGCACTGTGGGCTCAAAAAACGAACACCCCAAACTATTTCTCTTTCCTCCATACACAACCTTCGCTCCAAGTTTCTCGGCATTCCTTACATGACGTTCTACCTGGAGAAAATATCGCGTTTTACGAAAATTTCGAGTGTTGGAATATATACATTATAAGACCAAACCGGGACCAGTTGCGAAAAATGCAACATCAAGACCTTCCGACTAGGAATTGAACCCGCGACCCTGCGATGCTAGTGCAGTGCTCTGACCATGTCTTCTGGATTGTCTATGCTCCGACCAATAAGCTAACAGATTTCAATCCATTCAAATGAACTCAGACATTTTCCCGCCAAAAAACTTAATAACGGTTCGTAAATATATGTTATATTGACCGAGTGTGAGGTCCGGATAGAAGGATATTGGTCGAGTTCATTTTTCGTTTGTATAGACCGAGCAGAAGGTGATATTTATACAAGGGGAAAAAGAACGGGACCAATATCTTTCTATCCGGACCGAACAAGCTCGGTCAATAAGTTATTTATTATATGGCAAAACTATAGAGTCTGTGTTTTTAAAAAGTAACTTTGACTTTGGTTTAATTAACATTCATACTGTAGTGACAAAAGCCTGTCGACAAAACATTCTTAAAAAAGCATTAATAATTCATGAGGAAACACAAAGAAAAATCATAACCGTATCGTGGTTTTATATGTGATAAAACATTCTCCTGATTTACATAAACTTTAGCTTCTTAGACAACGTTATTTTCCAAAATTACTACGCCAACGAACTTACTAAATGGTGATCGTTTTTAAAGCCATTCAAAACACTCGCAGAACGTGTTTTAAATAGTACATAAAATTGGGGCTTATCACTGTCTATAATATTAATAATTTTTGAATTTTCCTCAAAACGCAGGAAATTGCGTTTCATAGGCTTAGAAAGTCAAAAAATTCTCCGGGGAAGCATAACCTCGCGGGACCCCCCAGTTTCTCGCGCCTTCGACGCTCGCAAACGGCACCCTCAACCGGACCACTTTTAAATTGGTGGATACGGCTTTGATATAATAATGAAACATAATCCAAGCACAAATACAAAATACAACACACCTTTTCAACTGCTCTTTCGTTGATCAAAGGGCCAATATCGGTTTTATCATCCATGCCATTACCAACCACAAGTTTTTGAACTTCGTCAACAAATTTCCTAACAAACTCGTCGTAGACAGCATCTTGAACGAAGATACGATTCGTGGCGACACAAGCCTAAAATTTAGTATGGTTCAGGTGATGCTTATGTAAATGACTGAAATTTCTCTGTCAGTAAAGCCCCGCACAGACAAGTTTTATTTGTTCGTGTGCACGACACAAATTGACAAGTTTTTCCTTGACAAGGAGCCTTGTTCAAAAGCTGGTCATGCCAGCTTTTCAACAAGGAAATTTGTTCGTGTGTATAGTCGTCAAGGAAAGCTTGACAACTCATCTCCGAAGCTTATTACGCGATCATTACTGTCAAGGAAAACTTGTCCAACCGTACACACGAGCAATTATAACTTGTCAAGGAAAATTGTTTGAAAAAACGTGTTCATCGTACACACGAGCAAGGAAAGTTACGAAGGAACTTGTCAAGAAAAACTTGGTCGTCTGTGCGGGGCTTAAGAATGTCGCGCTGCAAGTTTGAAAAGGCCGTATCTAGCAGGGGTGGGGTGGAGTGACTTATTTTTGTCTCGTAAACGGTCGAAGACAACCCAATGTTCTTGTGTTCCGACTTGGTGGTACTGTATGTTAAATGGCTAAATACTGTTTTAACCGGAGAATCGTCCGAGCCTGCTGGCCTATAATGTAATGGAAGGAAGCGCATAAGCTAGGCGGTAAACGGTTGGATTAGGGTACCCGCTAGACAGTGAACACGCTAGTGGGTTGGATTAGGGTACCCGCTAGACAGTGAACACGCTAGTGGGTTGAATTAGGGTACCCGCTAGACAGTGAACACGCTAGTGGGTTGGATTAGGGTACCCGCTATGCCGTAAGCACGCTAGTGGGTGGGTTAGTGTATAAGCTATTGTAAGACAAAGGTTACTGTAGAACCATACCTGCCCAGAATTACGAAATTTCGAAGCTGCTGCATTTGTCACTGCGGCGTCGATATCAGCACTATTAAAGACGATAAAGGCTGCGTTGCCTCCTAGTTCCATTGATGTCTTCTTGATGGTCTTCGCACACTTTTCTAACATGAGCTGAAAAGAACATTAGTTCGGTCTGTTACACAAATGATGAAATATGGTATTTTAAACAACACTTTGGAAAGTCAGTGTTGGTGACAGTTTTGGTGTTGATGACAGTGTTGGTTACAGTGTTGGTATTGGTGAAAGTGACAGTGTTGGTGAAAGTGATTGTGTTAGTGACAGTTATAGTTTTGGTGGCAGTGATGGTGACAGTGTTGGTGACAGTTTTAGTGTCAGCGTTTGGTGTCAGTGTTGGTGACAGTGGTCTTGATGACAGTGATAGTAATGGTGACAGTGATGGTGTTGATGACAGTGATGGTGACAGTGTTTGTGACAGTGTTGATGTTGTGTCAGTGTTGGTGACAGTGATGGTGTTGATGACAGTGATGGTGGTGGTGGTGAAAGTGATGGTGGTGGTGGTGACAGTGATAGTGTTGGTGGCTGTGCTGGTGTCAGTGTCAGTGTTAGAGTCAGTAACAGTGTTGGTGAGTGGTGGTGACAGTGATGGTGACAATGTTTGTATTAGTATGGGTGTCAGTGTTGGTGTGAGTCAGAATAATACTAATTGTCACACAAACCTGACCAGTTGCTGTTGACCCAGTGAATGAGAAATTTGTAACCAAGTCACTGTTCATGATAACATCTGTCACCTCACCAGCTTTAGCACGAGAGCAAGGTAACACATTGAACACACCAGCAGGAATTCCAGCCTGCTCAGCTAGCTAAACAACCAAAGAAAAATCAATGTTCAAAGGTTTGATCTAGGTTTTCATAAAGTTATTTCTGTCCAGTGGTATTGTACCTGTGCAAGTGCTAGTGCTGAAATTGGTGCCTCTTCAGAAGGTTTACAAATCACAGTGCATCCTGCAGCAATGGCTGGAGCTGCCTTGCGTGTCAACATGGCTAAAGGAAAGTTCCACTACAATAAAAAAAGAGAGAACCACAAGGTCAATACAATTTTAGTTCAATGGCAGAAAAGTAATCTTACAAAACAAATACTGTATACAGAATAATACAATCAAGGACAACCAGATGAACCCTTCATTAGGCAGTGAGAATGAAAAACAATAAAGGGGCTATTTTTTGGCCAGCTCAGGTAGGAATGGGTTAAGTGCAAGTTTATTAACTCAAATGTTGCTGCCTAGGATGTCTGATGGTTCTCCTTTTGACAAGTAAAATCATCTGGCAATAGACAGAGTAAAAAAAAGAGCTGCTGTTTTGGCCAGGCAGGAATGGGTTAATAGTTCTGTATATTTCAGTTTAAGTATAGGTTAGTTAATTACTACTGAGTTCAAGATCACAGAGGTTGCCTCAGAAAACTGAGATACTGATTTCATTATCACAGAGGTAAAAACACTTCAGTCGCGATGATAAATCCTTTATCACATTCGTGACCATTGATTAGTGCTTATTTTCCCAACCACGCATAAATCAAGTTAATTGCCCCAGGCTAATATATATTAGCCAAGGACATTAACTTGATTTATGCGTTGTTGGAAGTAATTATTATAAATAAACAACCACAGGACATCAAAGAAAATTACTGAGGTGATCATGAATACTACAAATTCTCTTACTGGCACCCACAATGCTGCAACACCAGCTGGTTCTTTCAGTACAAGAAGTCTTCGGCCAGAGACATGAGTTGGAATGACATCACCATACGTTCTCTTGGCCTCTTCAGCAAACCAGTCCAGAAATGAACCACCATATGCAATCTCACCTCTAGCTTGAGCAAGAGGTTTACCCTATACAGTATAAGAAGGTGAATGTATGGTCAAAATTAGTGGTAGTTGTAATGCAGGTGAGCAAGGTGGAAGAAGAGGGTGGAGGAAAAGGTGGAGGTGGAGAAAGGGGATGGAGAACGGGTGGAGAAAGTGGGTGGAAAAAGGGGGGTGAAGGGAGGGGTAGAGGGAGAAGGTGAAAGAACTGGGGTAGAGAGAAAGGTGGAGGGAACACTTGGGGTGGAGGGAGGGTGTAGAAGGAAGGAGGGTATAGAAAGAGGGTGTGGAGGAGAGATGTGGAGGGAGGGTGTAGAAGGAGGTTAGAGGGAGGGTGTAGAGGGAGGGTGTAGAGGGAGGGTGCAGAAGGATGGTAGGAAGGTATAAAGAGGGTGTGGAGGAGAGGTGTGGAGGGTATAGGGGAGAGTGTAGGAAGGTTAGAGGGAGGGTGCAGGAGGGTCAGGGAGGAGGGTATAGAAGGAGGGTGTGGAGGGAGGGGTGAAGGAAGGTGGAAGAGAAAGGGGTGGAGGAAAGGGGGTGGAGGAAAGGGGGTGGAGGAAAGGGGGTGGAGGAAAGGGGGTGGAGGAAAGGGGATGGAGGGAGGAAGTTGAGGGAGGGGGTGAAGGAAGGGTGTGCATGTAGCCAGAAAAAGCGGACTCTGAGATTGCTGCCATCCTCACCAATGTGCCATCTAAATTCTCAATAGATTCTCCTTGGCCATTAAAAATTTAAATTTCAAATTCACAACATACTGCTTCCAATGTAATCAGCTTTGCAATGTCCTCCTGATTCTGCACAAGCAACCTGTACCACTCTTTCATCCGTAAACATCTTTCCTATAATTAAAACAAACGTAAACACCTAAGTCACATACATTGTACAGTTGTCCAGTACTTTAAATAACGATACACAACATATCCCAGCTAGCCAGGAATAAGCCCAAATTATGCAATTAATTTTGCAAGTTACATCCAAACTAATAGTTTTTCACTATTTCAACCTTAGACTAAGTGCTTTTGTTTGTAAGTTGCTAATACATGTAAATGTAATTATTTTCCACTGATAGCATATTTTAGAAATACCATTTCATTAAAACACTCTGAAGCCTGATGACGAGTCTTTAAGGTTTATTCTGACTAATGCCAGATGATTTTATTCAGGACAGGGAGAGGTTCAGGTCTCAAAGTGTTAATACTGTAGTTCATCAAATTGCTACATTCTTGATACTGTAGCAATTAATATTAAAAATATGCAAAAACCTCCTTTATTGTTTGTCCATTGATGATCAAAATCAATAAATTCATTGATATTGAAGGTTATATTGATTGGTTTCATAGATTACATACTGTGAGAATATATTTCTTTTCCATACAACACACTGAACACAGAACATGAAAGTTTATATCACACTATGAAACATCCGCCACAACCGAACAACAACAAACCTTCGCCGTTGTTTTCTTCCATTTTTGGAAAGCTTCATTAGCTCTTAGAACGGCTTCTTGTGCCTCAGTTTCTCCGACATTGGCCACACTGCCAAGGAGGTCGCCATTCGCAGGATTGAAGACATCAAACGTTTCATTCTTGCTAGCACTGCACCATTTGCCACCAATATAGGCAAGCCTGTGTTCAAGAAACGGCAGCTTTGATGTCAAGCTCGACATTGCTCTGGAGAAAATCATTAAAGAAATAACTTAGTTCGGTTAGGACACTCCCAAGCACTTTTGTCCACCTCCCCCACCCCCACCCCAATTCACAGGTGACCCAAACAAAACAATACAGCATTTGCGTTAAAGCTTGATTAGCGTTTCAATTGGGCTTTTATCACCTTTCAATGAATCAGATTTGAATGATCCAACGCTGACTTTTATACCGTGGAAAAACTAAATTGGACAGCCCCCCTCCCCCCCCCCCCGCCTCCATGTCAAAATATTCAGCAAGAAACCAGTGAAATCTAACGCTTTTCGTGCATTTGTCGGATATTTATGAGATTTTTCAGATATTTATGAGGCTTTGCCACCCGACCTGAAAAGGTGAATTTCCGCCACTGAGTGGCTGTATGACTCTAGTCTATCTCGATTAGTACTTGGGTGGGGCCGGGAACCGCAAAAAAAGTGCGAACAATCCCGTTCTTGAGTTTGCAACTCTTGAGCTTGTGCCGGCGTAGTGTTGTTGTACGTAGTTGGTCTTTTCTGTGTTTCCAGTCTGTAAATCAGAGAGAAAGAAAGAAAGAGACACAGTCAGACACACACAGAAAGAAAGAAAGAGAACAGACAGGCAGGCAGACAGACAGACAGGCAGACAGACAGACAGGCAGACAGACAGACAGACAGACAGACAGACAGACAGACAGACAGACAGACAGACAGACAGACAGACAGACAGACAGACAGACAGACAGGCAGGCAGGCAGACAGACAGACAGACAAACAGACGGAAATCGGAAATTACATAGGCGGAAACGTAGTGAAATAGATTATTACTACTATTACATACTATATACTGTCTGCCATTCTTGGTTGTGAGTGCATGGCCCCTCGGGGGGGGGGGGATTACTCCCATATTATATTGTGGCCGACGGCCGGGGGACGTGTGGCCGAGAAGTGATATGTTTTTTGTCATTTTTCGCCTGGTCCCAGAGGTTCTGCGCCGCCCGCTCCCCCCCCCCCGAATGCTGAAAGCGGCGAGAGAAACTCTGGTCGAAGACGCCACCAATCTCACTTTCATGTTGTAGTAATCTAAAACCCCCCTAACAGATTTCTTAGCCAATCAGAAAATGGGGTCAAGATCTGACCCTAGCGACTTCATTGGCTCGGAGCGATCAAAGAAACGGCCAGTTCGACTAGAGGTTCTCTCGCCGCTTTCAGCATTCGGGGGGGAGCGGGCGGCGTAGAACCTCTGAGACCAGAGTAATGTAGGACACCCACAGTCCAGAAAGTGCGGGTGTCAGGACACCCGGACACCCGCTGCTTCCAGAGCCCCTGTCTACTCCTTCACTCCTACGGCCAAAATGATGCGTCGAAACATGTGGGAACTCGTTAATTGAGAACAGCTGTCCCTAATGTAGAACTTTTCCCGTGTGTAGTCACATTTACTCACCATCATAATTACGATGAACTGCGCAGAGGAAAGCGGCGAATGATATTATATTTTCTTAATGGAAAATGCTAATGAACAACTGCTGCAATGTATGTATATACATATATCTGTATGTGTTCGGCTGCAGCGAATCATAGTGGCCAAAGCATTCAAACGGGTCTGATCTCTCTCGCAGAGAAGTCAGGTTTTGCTTCGCGTATAAGCCATCCCTCCATCCAGTCGCAAGGAGTTTCTTGGTAGAGCTTAAAAAATGTACCACAATTTCTTAAGGTATGAGCTCATTTTTATTATACATATAAATTATAAGGATTTTGACATTTGTTCAATGTCCGCGATCAATATCTCTGAGATGTCAAAAATGGTAATAAAAAAAGGCGCACAGTTCTCAGCCTCGATATATGTCAGGCAGTTGTCAATGCCGTTATTATCAGTTGATAAATTCCATATCAAGAGTTACAATATTTCTTATAAGGATTTTCAACGTGGCCGCGTGTCGAGGCATATCAAGGGCGCTCCAAGCAGCAGCCATACGACACAGTTCAGACCACGGATTAGACCTAGACGTCGATTTTACGGAGGGAGGAAAACCGGAGAACCTGGCGAAAAACCCTCGAAGCACAGGAGATACCAACTAACTCTACTCACATGAGTCCCAAGCTCGAGAACAGGGTTATTCCCAGACGGTCACCCATCAAAGTACTAACCCCATCTAACCGGGCTTAACTATTGGTGAGAGGCAGCGCCCTAACAGCACACGCTCCCCGTGTTCCCCATCTTGTTGTATAGTATAACAGATCAAGAAAGATCAGAAACCAGTTGGCTAACCATTCCAATCTCGTACCCAGAGTCTGCCAGTGTTTATACCATTTGCAAGTGTGCATTTACATGTAAAAGCTCACATCTTTAGCAACTGGAGCCACAATTTTTACGATCATCAAACCAAATAACCTCAGGAAGGATGAGTGATCAGTGAACGATAAAAAATTGTTAATCGCCACACATGGCATATTGCGATATTTTCACCGATTTTAATCGGCCAATATATCAAGCCAGTTTAATATTGTCCGATAAAAATCAGCCGATAAAAATTGCTCGGTAATGACACCGCACACGTAACGATTTTAGTCAAAAGCCCAAAATTTAGTAGACCGATAAAAATCGACCGACTAAAATCGTAGCGCGTGCGCTAGGCTTTAGAGAACAAGACGCCTGCACTTAGGCGTTCACTTGGGCTACTGATAGAAATGCAGCTTAGCATAGCGCATAGCCTAGCCAGCAGGTTATCAGATTGTGAGCATGAGTAATACTAGCTTTTCAGCGGTATTAAAATTCAATAAATCATATAAATCGTTTATAATCAGTTTGTCTTGATAGAAACGGCGGAATATTAACCCAGATCAGATCGATGCAATGTCTGATTAATAACAGTGTTCAGTAAGTCAGTTGTGATCTTCTAAAAGCTTCAAACCAGGTCATCGAACACTCGAGCAATAGCGACCAGAGAAGATAGCGGCGATGAAGATGAGCACACCGCGTGGTTTCGCAAAGCCTATCGGGTTGATGCAATAATTGCAATTTGTCGACATAAAAAATAAAAATAACAGAGCCGAAACCTGGATTCGGCTACAGGAGATTTGGTTCAACGCTGCAAAGTAAACTAAACTTCACGCAGATAGATTTTTACCATAATATAATAACACCTGCACCTGAAAATACGCATGGCACTTTGGAAAACCAGGTGCATATAGCACAAGACAAAGCCAGTATTCCAACAATACCGGTTACTCTTAAGACTAAAAGGCTGAGCGTGTATAATTGCCCATTCAATTTTCGGCCCGCCACAAGGCTTAAAGTGCCCATGAAGCGAAATTAAGTTTGCCTAGGATTTTGAAAGGGGAGGAGCGAAACACTTCTTGGGGGTCCGGGGGCATGCTCCCCCGGAAAATTTTGAAATCTGGAGTCTCTAAAATGGCATTTCCTGCATTTTGGGAGAAGATTTAATTTTACACAATTCTGAAAGTTTGAAAAGTCATAAAATACTAAAAAATAACAACCGTTGAGTTAAGTTACATGCGCGTGCGATACATCAATAAACGTCCATAGCTTTCGCTATGAGTCACCAACACATCGATCCAGCCCGTTAACCCGTTTCGTCCGCATACCATCAAATATTAACCAAACAAGATGGGCGCTATAAAATCAGGACGCTATTAAACGTGGCCCGGACCCCGGGGTATACATAAACAAGCACGGAGACTTGATTAGGAGCCAAGGAAGGTACCATTTCATATTATTAGTCACTAGCGTCAAAAGAACGACTGAGATCCAGTCAATAACCGCTGGGTAAATCACCTGTGCATCTGAGTACGAGTGTTCAAAACAAAATGTCATCATGCAAAGGGAGGGGGAGCGACCGCTCCCTCTGTTGTTTCTCCTTGTTGTGTTTACATGAAGAAGATTGAAACGGTTTCCGATTTGATCAAAACGAATGGCTGAAGTCAATCCGCGCAGTGGAGTGGATTGACTTGAGATTCAAGCAAGGATCGCCCTGAATGTCTCCAATCTGATTCATCTAAACACGGTTTGACTTGAAAATGACTTGATACGCACGAGTGAAGTTAGTGTGTGTCGTGCTAAATGGCAGACATTGAGGGAAGCACAGAAAATAGTGTTCCAAAACCGAAGACAATGTTCCAGGCAGATTGGATTCTCCATGTAAACATGTGTCCGGATTGACTTCACTCCACTTCATGTAATCAGCTCAAATAATATCTAAACATTGTTTATCGTGCTAAAATGGATTAAACAAGGAAGAACTTCATTCCTACCAAAGTTGATCGTTTTAAAACCCTATCTTCCGATGCAAATGATTGTGGTTAAATGTACAATACGCCAACACCGCTGCCAAACGTTTGCGCATGCGTGAATTCACTAGAATAAATATCAAGACAACAGCCAGACAGCGAAGACTAAGTAAGACTCGACTATTCATTTGTGTTTTAAAATAAAGGGTAAAGAAAATTACGAAGGGGTAAATTCAGAATATGTTACAATATTGACAAGGAAGCCATGCACAAATTATCTACCTTATCTTTTCGGTAGTATGCTTATAATTTTAACTTTTGTGTCGGACTCTCGGAGCAGTCAAAATATTTCAGTGTTCTCCCGCTCTTTTTCTGAGGACGCTCGGACGTCGCGCATGCGCAAAACGTTTGGCAGCTGTGTTCAATACGCCATCTTTTTCGGTACGGTCAATTCAGCCGCTGGCTGCGAGTAGGGACGATTAGCCACCAGTCCTTTAATTCTTTAATTTTCACAAACACGCACTAAAATTAAATTCTTAATGCATTTTATAGTTTCGCTTCTGTTGTTCTGGTTGGTCTATTCCAAGTCAATCGATTTATTGCAATGAATCCGGCAGAATTCATCATAGAAATGGACGAGAACAAGGATCTTCATGGGCACTGCCTGCTAGAGACAATCCATATGATAGGCCACGACGTAGCCCAGTGCCTAGAGCACTGTTTGGGGAACTGTCTCTGTATGGCTTTTCAAATCTGTGACCTGACAGAATGTCAACTGTGTTCGTCTAGCAAGTATGCTACAGAATCGACTCTTCGCACAAGACAGGGTTGCAATCATTTCGATCTTAAACCACAACTGTTAGAGGTTAGTCAAAAATCAAAGATGCTACACGGCTTCCTCCGCAATCCAACCTTCCTCCGCAATCCAACCTTGCAAAGAATACGTTAAAGGAACAAAAACAACAGCAACAACAACAACAACATGACACCAACAACAATAACAACACCACCACCACCACCACCATGGCCACCATCAACCACCACCCCACCAACAACAACGTACAACACCACCATCACCACCACCAACACCAACAACAACACCAACACCAACAACGCCACCACCACCACCACCACCACCAACAACAACAACAGCAACACCACCATCAACACCAACACCAACACAACCACCCCACCACCACTACAACCACCATCAACAACACCAACACCAACCCAACACACTACCAACACCACCATCAACACCAACACCAACACAACCACCAACACAACCACCAACACCAACAACACAACCACCCCACCACCACTACAACCACCATCAACAACAACAACAACAACACAACCACCACTAACACAACCACCAACACGACCATCAACACCGCCACTCCACCACCAGCACCTGGACAAACACCACCACTAACACAAACACCAACACCACCATCAACACCACCACCATCAACACCACCACCACCACCAACAACAACAACAACAACAACAACAACAACAACAACAACAACGCCACTAACACAACGACCAACACCACCATCAACACTACCAGCGACTACAACAACAATACCAACAACACCAACACCAACACTAACAACAACGCCAACTACACCAACGACACCAGCAACGCTAACAACACCACCACCAACGACAACACCAACACCACCAACAACGACAACACCAACACCACCAACAACAATTTTACATAAAAAAGAGAGTGACCTTTTAGCATGATTTTTAAAAATACAGTTTCTTTCTTTTGCAGTCAAACTATCAACAATGCGCTGACAGTTGTTCCACGTCCATCAACTGTTGCCTGACTTCCAACCCATGCCTCAACGGAGGAACATGTCTTCCCAGCAACCCCACAACATTGCGATCAAGCCGTTTCATATGCAAATGCCCGGATGGTTTTACCGGAATCCGCTGCCAGGAGCCAATCAAGTCCTGCCGAGGATACAACGATGGAAATCGAATTTCGGGAATATATAAGATATTTGGAGAAGACATGAAGCTTTTTAAAGTCTTTTGTGATTTCGATCAACAATCACCAATGACCTGGACACTAATTCAGTCATATGCCATAAGCAATCTTAAAGAAGAATCAGCATTAAAAAAACTAGGTGCGCCACTATTCGAAAATACACCTGTTAACATAAACAATCCTTCTTGGGCTGCGTATCGCCTTTCGAAATCAAGGATGAAATCTATTCAACAGGACTCGAGGGAGTGGCGTTTCACATGCGAGTACGAAAAAGGCCACCACAGTGACTTCGTCCAGGGCCAAAACTTCGTAGTGGATATCCTAAGCGAATTACCACTCGAAAACTACAACTTAGCCAAAGTTAAACACTTGAAAATCGGTGAACAGGTTTTCGATGATTGTTTGGTTTCGTTTGGGCAAGAAGAGGACGAAGGGTTACATTTACGCGTCCGCTACAGTTGGCTTGCGCATCTGGTCAGCGGTAACACGACTATATGTGACTTCCAAACTCCGGGTTCGAGCACATATAGTTCGAGCATGACTCGCACAACGCAGTGTACTACCTATAATTATTTCGGGTCCTATATCCCCGAGTGCTTGGACTCACGACACTATTGCTCAGCAAACCAGTTATCAACAACACAAATATGGTTCGGACATTAGTCAAATTACACACGCGTTTCTGAAAAACCACTTACCTATATATAATTGGACTGCGGATCCCATTCAAAAAGTGACCGAACAAAGATGGCGGAAATTATGGGTCCTTTCTCTCATGGTAGTGACCGCTGATCATATTCTGCCCCAATATATTACTTGACTGTGGGCTCAGCCGCGCCCGCAGGCCGATCAATTTAGTTATAAATTCATTTATGAGAAAAAGGTCAGCGGTTACTACTATAGAAGAATGGAAGAACCCACAAACCGCCATCTTGGATTGGTTATATATAGGTCAGTGGTAAAAACGCCCGGGGTTGTTTGGGAGGTGGCTTAGGTGCCATCTTAAGAGGTGTGTTCTCTTAAGAGAGGTGTCTGTTTAAGAGAGGTGTCCGCTTCAGAGAGGTGCCACTTGAGAGGTGTCTGTTAAGAGAGGTGTCCGTTAAGAGAGGTGTCTGCTTAAGAGAGGTGTGTGCTTAACAGAGGTGTGTGCTTCAGAGAGGTGTCTGTTTAAGAGAGGTGTCTGTTTAAGAGATGTGTCTGCTTAAGAGAGGTGTCTGTTTAAGAGAGGTGTCCGTTAAGAGAGGTGTCTGCTTAAGAGAGGTGTCGGCTAAGAGAGGTGTCGGCTAAGAGAGGTGTCTGTTTAAGAGAGGTGTCTGTTTAAGAGAGGTGTCCGTTAAGAGAGGTGTCTGCTTCAGAGAAGTGTCCACTTAAGAGAGGTGTCTGCTTCAGAGAGGTGTCCACTTAAGAGAGGTGTCTGCTTAAGAGAGGTGTCCGCTAAAAGAGGTGTCTGCTTAAGAGAGGTGTCCGTTAAGAGAGGTGTCTGCTTAAGAGAGGTGTCTGCTTCAGAGAGGTGTCCACTTAAGAGAGGTGTCTGCTTCAGAGAGGTGTCCACTTAAGAGAGGTGTCTGCTTCAGAGAGGTGTCCACTTAAGAGAGGTGTCTGCTTCAGAGAAGTGTCCACTTAAGAGAGGTGTCTGCTTAAGAGAGGTGTCCGCTAAAAGAGGTGTCTGCTTAAGAGAGGTGTCCGTTAAGAGAGGTGTCTGCTTCAGAGAGGTGTCCGTTAAGAGAGGTGTCTGCTTCAGAGAAGTGTCCACTTAAGAGAGGTGTCTGTTAAGAGAGGTGTCCGTTAAGAGAGGTGTGTGCTTAAGAGAGGTGCCCGTTGAGAGGTGTTTGCTTAAGAGAGCTGTGCACTTAAGAGAGATGTCTGCTTCAGAGAAGTGTCCACTTAAGAGAGGTGTCCGTTAAGAGAGGTGTCCACTTAAGAGAGATGTCTGCTTCAGAGAGGTGGCCGCATTATGGGTTTAGTGTTATTGTAGAATAAAATATTAAAATAACAAAAAATCTAAATATTTATATACGAAGTTAACATAAAGTTATTAACATAAAGCAGATGTGTATCGCCGGTTTTGATAAACTAATTCATGGATTTAGAGTTTCTCGCTTCTCACGCTGGGGAGCCCGGGGCGAGGCGCAATGCCCTTATATACATGCTACATCACCGAGCCGCATGCCAGTGCGTATCTTTTGTCTTTTCGCCGCCAGTGTGGTGTAGTTTATAGACTATCCTCCCACCCCTGCGGCTAAAGGCATGGGGGCTATGTTCTTATGTATTACAGTTGAAACTGATGTATTGGATACTTTGTTATAATTATGTTAACTCTTTGACGACCGAGGGCTCTCCACTTGATAAGTAAAATACTCTGGCGTTAGACAGAGTAAAATAGTCTGGTGTTAGACAGAGTAAAATAGTCTGGTGTTAGACAGAGTAAAATAATCTGGCGTTAGACAGAGTAAAATAATCTGGCGTTAGACAGAGTAAAATCGTCTGGTGTTAGACAAAGTAAAATACTCTGGCGTTAGACAGAGTAAAATAGTCTGGTGTTAGACACAGTAAAATAGTCTGGCGTTAGACAGAGTAAAATAGTCTGGTGTTAGACAGAGTAAAATAATCTGGCGTTAGACAGAGTAAAATCGTCTGGTGTTAGACAAAGTAAAATACTCTGGCGTTAGACAGAGTAAAATACTCTGGCGTTAGACACAGTAAAATAGTCTGGTGTTAGACAGAGTAAAATACTCTGGTGTTAGACAAAGTAAAATACTCTGGCGTTAGACAGAGTAAAATAGTCTGGTGTTAGACAGAGTAAAATAGTCTGGTGTTAGACAGAGTAAAATAGTCTGGTGTTAGACAGAGTAAAATAATCTGGTGTTAGACAGAGTAAAATAGTCTGGTGTTAGACAGAGTAAAATAATCTGGTGTTAGACAGAGTAAAATAGTCTGGTGTTAGACAGAGTAAAATAATCTGGTGTTAGACAGAGTAAAATCGTCTGGCGTTAGACAGAGTAAAATAATCTGGTGTTAGACAGAGTAAAATCGTCTGGTGTTAGACAAAGTAAAATACTCTGGCGTTAGACGGAGTAAAATAGTCTGGTGTTAGACAGAGTAAAATAGTCTGGTGTTAGACAGAGTAAAATAGTCTGGTGTTAGACAGAGTAAAATAGTCTGGCGTTAGACAAAGTAAAATACTCTGGCGTTAGACAGAGTAAAATAGTCTGGTGTTAGACAGAGTAAAATACTCTGGCGTTAGACAGAGTAAAATAGTCTGGTGTTAGACAGAGTAAAATACTCTGGTGTTAGACAGAGTAAAATAATCTGGCGTTAGACAGAGTAAAATAATCTGGCGTTAGACAGAGTAAAATCGTCTGGTGTTAGACAAAGTAAAATACTCTGGCGTTAGACAGAGTAAAATAGTCTGGTGTTAGACAGAGTAAAATAGTCTGGTGTTAGACAGAGTAAAATAGTCTGGTGTTAGACACAGTAAAATAGTGTGGCGTTAGACAGAGTAAAATAATCTGGTGTTAGACAAAGTAAAATACTCTGGCGTTAGACAGGAGTAAAATAGTCTGGTGTTAGACAGAGTAAAATAGTCTAGCGTTAGACATAGTAAAATAGTCTGGCGTTAGACAGAATAAAATAGTCTGGCGTTAGACAGAGTAAAACAGTCTGGTGTTAGACAAAGTAAAATACTCTGGCGTTAGACAGAGTAAAATACTCTGGCGTTAGACAGGAGTAAAACAGTGATGTTTTCCAAATATTAGAAGTGGGGGAACGCTCACTAAAGTCAAATGGACGTGGCCACTGGTCGTAAAATTAAATGGGCGTGGCTCCTGTCGCGAAAGTTAATGGGTGTGTGAAAAGACTACTAAAAGCCTGGCTCCGGCTAGCTGGTTGGCTAACTTGGTTAAACAGGCCCGTAGCGAGAGGTCAAGTGCAGGGGGGCGAGCACCGAAGGTGCGAGAAACATCTACGGGGATCCGGGGGCATGCTCCCCCGGAAAATTTTGAAATCTAAAGTCCCTGAAATTACATTTCCTGCATTTTGGGGGGAGATTTTAAAAGACAACACATTTCAGGACTTTGAATAAATATATAGACATTTTAGAATCTTTGGGTTCTTCTATATTTCTACTTTGAAATTCTAAAGAACTGTAGACGAATTCTCTTAAAATGCAATGCTGTTGTGCTTTTTGAATACGTGTAAATACACACAGCATCAGTCAGTGATCTACTGTTTGAGTGTTTATTCATCAGCAAATTCATTTCACGTCATTTATGGAAAGTTTATTATACTAGACTTCGAATAAGTGTTAAACGGAGGAAAACGGTGTTCCACTACGTTTAATTTTTGTTAGGGGGAACGGCGTTCCCCCACCGTAATTTTTGTCGGAGGAACGGCGTCCCCCCGACAAAAATAGTGGGTGAACGCCGTTCCCCCGCTTTCCCCCTGAAAAACATCACTGGAGTAAAACAGCCTGGTTCCCAGGCCTCCCTTTTTAACGTCGAGCGGCAGACCGAATTGTGAGAGGCCTGGAATAAAATGTTTTGCCTGGCCCCAAATCTGGCCCCAAAACTGACCCCAAATTATACAGGCACCAAACGGCCGTTTGGCGGAAAACCAAGGCAGACAACACTCACGTCGGTCTGCACAATTCTTTATAACATCATATAGCAAGGTTGGTCTACTGCCGAAACGTTAAAAAGCATATTTCGATTTGTATAAATGTGTTTCAACACAATCACTTCCTACGCCGAACACTACTTTATAAAGCCTCGTATGTAACAACCTTTTAACGTAATGTAAAACAAAGAAACCTACTCGTTTGCTGTCTGCTAGTCAAGAAGAAGTTTGTTTAAGTGCCCTCGTTCATAAAGATTAAAGAATCCGAGCTCCAGCAGGATTCATGATAGATAAAGATGAACATTTTCCGCTAGTCCTCTTGCTCGATCCCTATTCTGTGACGTCACCAAAATACGTTCGAGAGAAAAGAGGACTAGGAACTAGTCTGGGAGTAAAATACTCTGGCGTTAGACAGAGTAAAATACTAAATTCTGCTTCATTCGACTACGAGCGATACGTTAGGCAAAGAGTTAATGAAAGCACTGCTGCACTTGCGGTGGCAGACTTACACGGCAACACAGCGCGAGAAGCTCACTAGTAAATATTACTTAAAATGTTCTTAAACCAATCAGGCTCCTTGTTTGAAGCCAAAAATAATCATCACAATAAAAATGTAATACTTTACCTGTTCAAAAGACTCGAATAACATGCCGACATATAGAAAGACTATAATTTGAAAAATAAAAGGAAAATGTAAAAAACACTTCTCAAAATATGTCTACACGTTGTAACTGCTGTAAAACTATACTCTACGCTTTTATCGTGCTCTCCGAAGTTCCCACGTGCATGCATAACTCAATGGAGCACGGCAAACCACGAACCATTTCTTAAAGTGTCCTAAAGATCGGTTGTATACGGTGGGGAAAAAACTCCTGTCCATAACCTTTTGACATAAAAACAATACAGCTTGTATATACGTAATATATCAAACACGAGGAGGCGTGTTTCATCAGGATATCCAAACACTGAGACGTTTGTTGAAAACCGAGGCGAAGCCGAGGTTTTTTAACAAACTTCGAGGTGTTTGGATATCCTGATGAAACACTCCTCCGAGTGTTTGATATAGCATCTCAAACAAATCAGTATTTTAAGAGAAAATCAAGATGAAAGTTTGCTTAATTTATGTAATTTCTTCCTCCGATATTCAAACCACCGACACGGTACCGATTTCCTTTGTGTTTACTTCATGAATTATTAATGATTTTGGATGATATATATCTTGGATGTTCAGAATTTATTTCAACGAATATATAAAAATATATATATATACCGATATATACAGTTTCACGCTGGGCGATCTTCAGGTGGCCTGAAGATCGCCCAGCGTGAAACTGACAGTAGCGACCATCAACATTTGAGGTAAGCCCACTTATAGTATATTATGTAGGAATCTAACGTTCGAACGAAGGCCCTTCGTCGCGTTTCTCTCTGACGAAGGGCCTTCGCTCGAAACGTTAGATTCCTACGTTCTCTGTTTCGGCAGTATATCTAACCTAAGTTACTATATTTCGATTGTTGTTTCTACACTGCCTACGCAGCACGCTACTTTTATAGTATATTATGGTATTGAGCACTTTTCGATGTTATAATATATTGTGTCAATTATATACATGTACATATATATATATATATATATATATATATATATATATATATATATATATATATATATATATATATATATATATATATATATATATATATATATCGGATTCATCTAAGCCTGACATAGCAAAATATTTAAATCGACAATTCAATATTGGGCGAGACCGAAGGTCGAGCCTAATATTAAAATTTGAGACTTAAATATTTTCCATATCAGGCGAAGATGAATCCAATAGGTGTTTTATTATATCGAACAAATAATCGTGCAATTAGCAAGTAAATATACTTTGTGCACCTGTCCAAAGGTTGCTGCCCAATATTTAGTTGTCCTACATCGTAAAATATTGGGCTGGCACGTGACGCTAATGTAGACATTTGATTGGACGATTAATTGCGAGGGTATAATATATATATATATATATAGTTCAATCTACAGACACGGTGTTTCGCTGTACAACAGCTCATCAGTGTAGCTTGGAACAATCTGAATGAATTTCACCAATTACTTATACACATGCGATCGTCGGTGACAACCGCATGTGGGAAAGCATCGGTGAAATACATTCAGATAGCGTGAAGTGCGCATGGGCCCAGAGTGCTCAAACTTCCACAAGGGTAGTGAGCGTTGCATTATCGCTAATAGGTACCCACGGCAACTTCACAGAGTGCTCAACAACACCGAAGTGAAGGAGCATACTATATATATATTTCTAAAATTCATTAATAATTCATGAGGAAAACACAAAGAAAAATCATGAGCGTATCGGATCTATATATGTGATATAGACTCGCTCTAAGTTTCTCGCTGGTTTTTAACGGCTGAGATAAGCTTAATTTTCAAAATTACTACGCCAATGAACGTATGAAATGATTCTTTTTAGAAGCCATTTAAAAACCTTGCAGTACGGGCTTTATCGGCTCTAAAACACTCGGCTATCGCCTCGTGTTTTATATCCGATAAAGCCCTCCTGCGCGGTTTATAAATATTACTTCTATATAGCATATATATATATATATATATATATATTCTATATATCTTCTGTATATCTTCTAAGATGCAACTGATTTCCGTTCAGTTCTAAATTTCAAGCCATGAGGTCTAAGCTGCATATCCCGCTGAAATTAAATCGGTTAGATACTTCTAAAGTAGTAAGCCGATGCTCGACATGATAAGTAATAAATCATACCAGAGATGCCGTTTATTATCTGATTTGAAAACACCGAGAAGTGTGTTGAGTATAGCTTCTCAAACAAATCAGTATTTAAAGAGAAATTTGAGGTAAAACTGGTGTTAATTTATGGGCGTTTATTACCGCATTTCACAACAACGTCTCGGTAATTGATTTTCCAAAATGTTTTCCTCATGAATTATTATTGAGTTTAATTGAGAACTATTTTTAATAGGTTTAACTTTTACATTACTTGCAACAGGGGTCCTCTTAGACATCATAGGGGGCTTTCCATTTACACGGTTAGACCGGTCAGTCCGGTTAAATGGAACACGATTCGTTTGAGACCTGGGATGGTCTGACTGGAAAATTTGGTCCTAATCAAAAGCAAGTCCATTCTGGCCGGACTGATCGGTCTAACCTTGTCAATTGGAAAGCGCCCTTATACAGTCAATTAACCCTTTGAAGCGTGAAGACGAGTCTTTGGTAATTTATCTGGCTAACGCCAGACGATTTTATTCAGCACAGGCCACAGGGAGAGGTCCAGGCCTCAAAGTGTTAAAACCTATCTCTTTAACACTTTGAAGCTTGAAGACGAGTCTTTAGTATTTTATCTGGCTAACGCCGGACGGTTTTATTCAGCACAGGGAGAGGTCCAGGCCTCAAAGTGTTAAAACCTATCTCTTTAACACTTTGAAGCTTGAAGACGAGTCTTTAGTATTTTATCTGGCTAACGCCGGACGGTTTTATTCAGCACAGGGAGAGGTCCAGGCCCCAAAGGGTTAACCTGCTATTTCGTATGGCATTATAAACTACGTGGGGTGCGGGACTTAGTGTCCCATTCGCACTTTCCGTTTTTTTTCTTTTTTATATAGCATTTGATCATTGTAATTTTGTTAGTAAATCACCCATTAAAGTTGTTAAAAAAACATATAACAGAACTATAGTCAATTGGTTCTTTCCGAAGTATATGTATTGGGTGATCATGCAGGTGGAAACAAAGTTTATAATGTAGGATAATAAATAACAAGTTTATAATGCCCTTAAGGTCTAGCCAAACGCTTTCAACATCGCATTCAACATCATTCAACATTGTTGAACGATGTTGAATAACGTTGAAAGCACGAGTGGCCAAATGAATTCAACATCGTTCAACATTCATGAATGACAATTATTTGAACGCGGGCTACCACAAAAGCTGGAATCGACAATATCCCGCATGGCGCACTGATGTCTCTGTTCAACAAAGTTGAATGAAATGTGGCCAAATGCGTTCAACACCTTTCAACATTTTGAGAACAATAGAAATGTTGAACGAGTGTTGAACGAAAATTTGAACATGTTCAAATTTCGTTCAACATCATTCAAAAACGTTCAACATCATTCAACAGGGGTGGCCAAACGCTTTCAACATGTTGAATTCAACAATGTTGAACGATGTTGAATGAAATGTTGAAAGCGTTTGGCCAGGCCTTTAAAGCAATCACGTTGCTTGTTTAAAGCCAAAAATAATTATCACAATCAAAATTGAATACTTTACCTGTTCAAAAGACTCGACTAAAGACTATAATTTAAAAAAGAAAAGAAAAATGTGAAAACATGCAACTATTTAAATACATTTTACATTACTTAAGCAACATGGGTCCTTTTAGGCTTTTAGCATCGCTGCATGCATCTTACATTCACTTAACCTGCTATACCGCATGCCATTAGCATATAGTCATAATGACAAAGCATTTTCTCTTTTTAGCAACGAGAGAAAAGGTTTGATTCAGCGAACTTTCTCGAAGATGAAGCAAATGGGAGGCTTTCTAATTCTAAGGTATGGTTTTGATGTCAAATTGACGGTTTGATGTCAAATTGCATGAATGTTTTATCATGTTCGATTTGTACGATATAACTGAACGTTTTGACTTTAGTTGAACTTAATTTAAACAGTAAACAGTAGTTGACATGTATTTAAGTTTAACACTGACTTTGAGGCCAGAATTAAATACCAAAGACTCCTCTTCAGGCTTCAAAGCAGTGCTGTGAGTAACTTCGTTACAAGTAACTAGTTACAGTAACTAGTTACATTTTTAAGTAACTGTAACTGAAACTAGTTATTTTTTCTGAAGAAGTGTAACTATAACTATAGTTACTTTTTGAAGAAGTAACTATAACTAGTTACTTTTTTAAAGAACTGTAACTAGTTACAATATTTGGTTTAAAAATGTGACTATAGTTACTGATTTTCAGTTGAGGATGTCATTCTTTCTTGATAAAAAATGGTTTTGATATAATAATAAAGGTACATTATGTACACATTTGACTATTTCTGCTTAGTGACAACTATATTTAGGCATTTAGCTGTAAAAACATAATTATGGTACTGGCATCTAAAAACCAGTAATTTCTTTGTTGATTCTAGTAACACGGACAAAGGAATGTAACTTTGTAACTAGTTACAAAATTTTTGAAGTAACTTTGTAACTGTAACTAGTTACTTTCTTTTCATTGTAACTTTTATCGGTAACTAGTTACTTTTCTAACGATGTAACTGTAACTGTAACTAGTTACAAAAATTATATAATTTTTACAGCACTGCTTCAAAGTGTTAAGGAGATACGTTCCTGGACCTTTCCCTGTGCTGAATAAAATCGTTTGGCGTTACCCATAATAAAATACTCTGGCGTTAGCCAGAATAAAATACTAAAGACTCGTCTTCAGGCTTCAAAGTGTTAATTAATTTTTTAAGATCTGTTTATTTATATTTAGCTCAACATTCAACAAGCATTAAAATAAGAGTGCTTTTTTTTGGCACACTTGTAAAACGAAAATGTGTCCTTGTGAACGGGAAAGTGTGTCCTTGACAATAATTATTTCTTCGTTAAAAATGCCCAAAAAATGCAGGAAATTTAAATTTAAAAATCCAAAACCTTCCGGAGGGGCATGCCCTTGTAAAAAATCCTTATTTTATGCTTATAGCTGAACTGAACTGAACTGAACTTAACTAACTTAACTAGCAGAGCAGGGCATAGCATAGCATAGCATAGCATAGCATAGCATAGCATAGCATAGCATAGCATAGCATAGCATAGCATAGCATAGCATAGCCTAGCCTGGCGTGGCGTGGCGTGGCGTGGCGTGGCGTGGCGTGGCGTGGCGTGGCGTGGCGTGGCATAGCATGGCATGGCATGGCATGGCATAGCATAGCATAGCATAGCATGGCATATAGCATAGCTAGCATAGCATGGCATAGCATGGCATAGCATGGCATGGCATAGCATAGCATGGCATAGCATGGCATAGCATGGCATAGCATGGCATGGCATGGCATAGCATAGCATGGCATATAGCATAGCATGACATATAGCATAGCATAGCATGGCATATAGCATAGCATAGCATGGCATATAGCATAGCATAGCATAGCATAGCATGGCATAGCATAGCATAGCATAGCATAGCATAGCATAGCATGGCATGGCATGGCATAGCATAGCATAGCATAGCATAGCATGGCATGGCATGGCATAGCATAGCATAGCATAGCATGGCATGGCATGGCATAGCATAGCATAGCATAGCATAGCATGGCATGGCATGGCATGGCATGGCATGGCATAGCATAGCATAGCATGGCATAGCATGGCATGGCATGGCATAGCATAGCATAGCATAGCATGGCATAGCATGGCACATAGCATGTTTGGTTTGGTTTGACTTGGTTTGGTCTGGTTTTTTAGTTTAGTTTTGTTAAATAGATCGAACTTCATATCAAAATCTATCTAGTCATTTTAAGCTGTTTGTCTGAACACTTTCAGATTCTAGATTAAAACTTCAATTTCTAGATCCTTGCAGCTTTTACTGGTCATAAACTTTCAAATGAGTCACATTTTTGTGACAAGCCAAACACAATTCATCATCAAGGGCGAGGAAGAGAAAGCAATGGATGACAAGTTTATTTTGAAGATTTTTGACATGATTACAAAACCCTTGGATTATTGCCTGAAACATTGCTTGGAAAACTGTCTATGTAGATCTTTCCAAATATGTCACATGACAGAATGCCAACTGTGTTCATCGGACCAGTATGCAAAAAATACATCACTTCAAAGCAGAGAAGGATGTACTTATTTCGATTTTTTTAGACAACACCCAGAGGTAAGAGACCTATTACGGATGACGTGTGCTGTCAGCGTCATATTTATAACCAAACATATCATATCCGTGACCATGACCGTGACCATGACCATGACCATGACCGTGACCATGACCATGACCGTGACCATGACCATGACCATAACCGTGACCATAACCAAGACCATAGCCAAGACCATGACCATGACACCAACCATAACCATAGCCAAGACCATGACCATGACCATGACACCAGCCATAACACCAACCATAATCATAGCAAGACCATGACCATGACACTAACCATAACCATGACAGCAACCATTACCATAGCCAAGAGCATGACCACGACCATAACCATAACCAGACAATGATGACGACAATGTGATGGTGACGATGATGGTGGTGGTGATTGTGATGATGTTGATAATGGCGCTTGTGATGATGATGAAGACGATGATGATAATGGTGTCGTGATGATTATGAAGGTGATAATGATGCCGATGATAAGGATAATCATAATGATAATATCCTTTCTGTGAACGCCGAATACCACACCATTTCTTGTAAAGAGAGAAAAGAAATTAACCGCTTCTTTCTTTTGCAGCAAAGCAATCAACAATGCAGCGACAGTTGTCAGTCCACGTCCACCAACTGTTGCCTGACTTCCAACCCATGCCTCAACGGAGGAACATGTCTTCCCAGCAACCCAACAACAAGGCAATCAAGCCGTTTCACGTGCAAATGCCCGGATGGTTTTACTGGAATCCGCTGCCAGGAGCCAATCAAGTCCTGCCGAGGATACACCAATGGAACCCGCGTTACTGGAAACTATACGATAGTCGACAGTACCATGAAATCATATCAAGTATTCTGCGACTTTGACTTAAACACATCAATGACCTGGACACTCATTCAGTCACATACACGAGGCAAAAAGATGAAAACACTGGCTTCTGACGAGCCTTTGAACCAAGACACCCCAAACTGGAACGAGTATCGGCTTTCGAAGTCAAGAATGGAATCAATCAAAAACGATTCCACAAAATGGCGGCTAACTTGTCAGTACCAAAAACGACCACCACCGCCTCAACCAGAATACATTTTGGGCGCGAATGAAAACTTGGATATCTTGACGAACAACAAAGCGTGCTCTAGGGTTGACTATATTCGAGTTCGTGGTTACTCCTGCAGTAATTGTACCGTATATTTATACCAAACTAACCTATACCCGCTGCATTTCTATTCCGCTAAGGCATATAAGTGTTATTTTCAACCAGCAACAGGCCGAAACTGCGGAGATTATTTCGGGGACTATACTTGCAAGGATACTAACCACGCATGCTCGGCATCGGAAACAGCAACCACTCAGACCTGGTTTGGAGCCTAGGCTACGACGGTACTCGAAGGGCAGCGGCAGTAAAAAAAGAGTTCGTTTAAGGTGGCACCTTGAAGTTCCTATATATATATTTATTGTTAATTAATTAATTAAGCCTATAGTCAATCGACATATGGTCTGGAAACTCGGCCAACTTCAAAGCGCCTATAATGAATTGTATGTGATGTCATGTTGACGGATGGGGTTCGGCTACAACGGCAATCTCGTACCCAGAGCCTGCGATCCTTTTGGTCATTACCAAGGATCAGAGGCTCTGGGAAACTCCGATGAAACTTGTCATCTGATTGGTTAGTTTAAAAACAGTAAAATTTCAAATAATGTGCACGTTGCTAACTTGTTTAATCGATTTCTCGACGTTTTGTAACACATAATTATACACGATAGACCCAAAATACAATTGAACACATGAAATAATTAAAAACAGCAAAAAGTTAGAACTATTATATAGTTTATACAAGTTAGAACTATTATTATTCTTCTGCTTCGTCGCCAAACAAACGTCCATCGTCTGACTCGTCTCGTAATTCTTCGCAGTTCCGTCTCAGAACTTTAAAATTATATTAGAGAATACAAGGTCGATGTAGTTTAGCCAAAATTCCTGACAGAAAGTACAATTCCTTACCTGAGCGGCTGAGCCGATCACTGCCGAGTGCCGACGGCGACGCGGACATATAAAACACTCTCATTAAATCGCCCAGTTGACGATTTAGAGAAAAGCTAAGAAAGACCATTTGTATTGTAGCGCTTTGTCAAGAGCTTTGTAAAACATACTGGGCCATTCTTTATCGGTAAACAAATATTTTCCTTGGTCTTCGAACAAGCTAAAGATCGTCAATGACAGTAACAAATTATAGGGAACTGGGAACCAGAGGACTGGGAACAAAAACCCAATTTTGGGGTCTTTTTCATCGGAGTTTCCCAGAGCCTCCGTTCCTTGGTAATGACCAAAAGGATCGCAAGCTCTGGGTACGAGATTGCTACAACGGATGACTGAAAGGGACCCGTTCAGTCCTTTCGTGGCTTTTGCAGAATATGTCGTTCAAGGGTATTGGCAACAAAAATCAAGTTTGTCTAATTTGAAAGAACTCATAAAATTGTAATAGAACATCCTTTACAACTTTTTGGTATCTCTCTTCGTTTTCAAGATATTTCAATTTGTTTAATATGTAAATGAGATAGTCTTTGACGTCAGGTGTGGGGTAAAATATTTTCACATGTAGCAAAACCAGTTATATCTCTAAGTTTGTTCAGCGAAATCATTTGAAACTGTGCACATAAAAACTCCTTACGACGCTGAACATTTCATGTTAGATATGTAAGTGATTTTGCTCTCAATTTGTAGAATACGTTGTATTTGAATTTGCGATAAACACAAACCAATAATAGCTGTGAATTTTTTTTAATAAAACCGGAGGGCTTTTAATACTCGGGGCGACTCAAGTACAAAGCGTTTTATTTTGTTCAATTTTTTCCCCAGTTCGAGATAAATTGCTAGCAAAATAGTGTCAGCGTTTTTTTAGTTATTGTCTGGTTTCAATTTTATGAATGTTGGTCGAAAATCAGCATTTTCAACTTTGGTCGTCAATAAACTCAGCAAAACTCGACAAATCAAAAAACGCTGACACGAAGTTGAAAATGTTGTTTTTCGATCAACGATTCAACATTTGTGGCATAAATTCTGACGAATTGAGAGCGCTTTACCGAAATGGACCTGCAAACCTTAATGAAGATCTTAAAGGTCAACTCAAGGCAAATTACATTTTTTGCTTTATATACGTATTAAAGAATATGATGGAAAATTTTTTTTCGTTGATTTTGGGATGTTGAATCGACGAATTTTGAAGTATTTTTATAAAAAGTCATGTTGTATAAAGAGTCTGGCACTAGCAAGTGTGTGACGTAAACGGAGGAACGATTTTACGATCCATTAAAGTAAACACACTCGAAAAGCGTCAAATACTTTAATACATGTGCTGTTGGAAACTTGCACAAGTTATATCCATCATAAATCAGCTTTTCTTATGATTTCAATCGTCCAGGTTCAACTGTTTACGTCACAAACTTGCTAGTGCCAGACTCTTTATACAACACGGCTTTTTTTAGACAACTTCGCAATCTCGTTTCCAGAGCCCACGTTCCCCTTACCCAGCGGGCGGGAAACGAGAGACTCTGGGATAATCCGTTCACGCCATCACAGGATTCTTGTTATCCGGAAGAAGAGTTATATAGAGTTCACTGTGTTCATCAGCCAATGAAATATCGATGTGAAACGGATTATCCCAGAGTCTCTCGTTTCCCGGGTGGGGAACGTGGGATCTGGAAACGAGATTGACTACTTCGTTAAAAAATTCAGAAATCAACAAAAAGTACGGTTTGCTTCAAATTATTATCATCATATTCGTATTCTCCATACTTTGGCGGATATAACAAGCCGGAAAAATAATTTGCCTTGAGTTGACCTTTAAGTATATACAGCAGGTGGACAAAGCCATGGGTGATCAATACAATATACAGGTTCTAAATTTTCTGGAGCAAATCAAGTTCCTTGTTTAAACAGAAGAAATTAATTACATTCAAACTTAAATATCTCACCTGTGTCAGTTCACACCGGGATAATTAATTGCATAGCCCAATATCGAAAAACTACAATTTGCACAAAAGAAAAAGAAAAAGTTTATTTAGTTTAACGCTAATCTAGCGTTTTTTGAACGTAACTTAAAGAGTTACTGTTCATGACCCAACACTTCAATACTCCGATCTTGTGTCTATCATGCAGAAGTGATCGTTGTGAAGACAGGTCCCACACTTATACTCTCAAATAGAACCGATTAAATTGAGAGTATAAATATGGGACCTTTCGCCACAACGATCACCCCCTAATGAAGACACTAGATTGGAGTGTGGAAACGTTGGGTCATGAACAGTAACTTTTTAAATTGCGTTCAAAAAACTTTTACACCAGAGTAACGTTAAGCTTTGTCAGATTCGTCACCTGGCTGACGACAGTGGCGTCGTGGCCGGGGGGGGGGGGGCAGGGGAGCTACAGCCCCCCATACTATTTTATATTTGTCGGAAATTTTCAAAATTTTGTGGTTGTCGGAAAACTTGATCATCAGTTGACAACAGATTGTTTACAATAATGTAATGACTTACTAGATCGGCTTATTTCGGCCAGTTTGTTCATGTTGTCAGCCACAGTAAACTCACATTATCCCGCCAGGCATTTGTCATAACTCATAGTAATGCTACCTATTTCATTATAAAATAAGTTAGCGCACGTGAACAACAGAACAAGGCAAATTTCGCTGGATAACTTCGCGTTCTTGTCGGCCGCTTTTTTAAGCCTGTGTACTTCATGACAAAATAATAGGCATACATGGAGTCTTGTAGTTGTAAATATTAAGTGTGGAAACGTAACATCTATATTAAAGTGATTCAAACTTTCATGTCCTGGACTCTTAGTACTTAATGCTATATCTTCTTCTGCGTTGGACACGGAACGTATAATTTAGATTGAAGTGATTCAAACCTGTAGACTGTTAACCTACTGTATACTGTAGTTTTTTAGATCCGAAAACTTTGTGATGAAATCGCTATAATTTCTTTTTTGAAAAATTAAGAAAAAATACACCTGTCGGAAAATTTTGGACTTGAGCCCCCCCCCCTGTTGAACAGCTCCCACGACGCCACTGCCTTATTAAAATAAGTCACGGCTAACTGGCTATTGTATTTGATATTTGAAGCTACAATCTTGGACAAAACCTGTTGTTACACTGCCCTCAAAAATCACCCACACTTGAATTAGATATTTTTTACCACTTTAGCAAGAAAAATCCCCCGCCCCCCTGTGCAATGTTGTTCCTAATTGCAAGAAACCACTTTTGGTTCAATTTTCTGTGTAGAAATCAACATTGAAAGGGGGGGAGGGGGAATAAACAAAAAACACTACATTTAACAAGACTGATGCGATTTTTTTGTTAAGTGTAACAACCGTTTTGTCCAAGATTATATAGTTTAATGACTTCCAAAACTCCCCAGTACTGCTAAAATGATTGTAGTGTCTGTATTAAAGTAAAATAGTAAATCTTAACAACAGTTCTCATCTTTTGGTGAGTTGACGTCGTCCTGAAGACGTGAAAATGCTCTAAGTGGCGTTGTACAAAGAACAAGGACGGTGATGAGATTACTCTAGGGGCGAAAATTATTCATTCTCTTTGTTTTGCAACTAGAATTATTTTGTTTAAAAGACGTCGTCGTTGAAGTTAATGGTTCTCTCTTGTGCCTCGAGTTTTTCATACGAGTTGTCCGGTTTTCCTCCCTCCGCAAAATCAACACCATAGTTTCCTCAGTTAATTCTACAAAATGGAAATACCTTCCCACTTCTGCAGTTTGTTGTGTATTACTGTATTTCTGTGTAGCTGCTACAGAAACGTGAGAAAAATCATTGTTTTAAAAACTGTACATGAACAAGCATAACTTGTGAATTGTTAATATGTGGAAAAAAGCTGAGAAAAAAGCCCGGGTACCGTAATTTCTGTATTAAGCCCCCCTTCTCTTTTAACCCCCCCCTCTCTAATAAGCCCCCCTTTTGGAAGCAGGAAAAAAAAAAGCCCCCCCCCCACTAATCGATACTACAGGATTTCAAAGATATAATATTTTATTCATGGTCTTTACTGCATTGACGTTAAGCTTCAGATGTTTCAGTTTGTCGGCCTTTTTTTCTAGTTCATTCTTTAAAATATATATCAATGCCTTTTCATTTGACATCGCTTTGAAGCGTCCTGGGACCACAAGTCCGTCTTCTAAATACCTTGGACCAGTGGGCATAAACTCCAAGCAACATCCATCGCGCAACATCCATCGAACACGCAAACAGACTTGTTGTATATATTTAGAATAAGCCCCCCCTCTCTATTAAGCCCCCCTCTCTATTAAGCCCCCCCGCTCAATGATGTTTGGGAGAAAATAAGCCCCCCGGGGGCTTAATACAGAAATTACGGTAACCGAGATCTCGGTCTCACAAAGCGAGATCTCTCGGCAAAGCGGGCCAGCCCAGGTACCCGGACTATAGCTCGCCCAAATATAAACACCCCCAGGCCAAATTAAAATTCATTCCAATATTATTGATATTTTGAGCTGCATTGTGTCATGCAAGATAATGACCTTCATTTTAATATTATTGATATTCTGAGCTGCATGTGTTCACTCTCTCATCGAGGACTGCTTTTTGTGGCATCATTTCACGCATTCAAAAAAATACATGCATGCATGCGTCTTTCAGCATGCTAGAGTTGTGACGAATTAGTCTCGATATTTTTCAGTCTGAATTCAAAAGATTGAATTCAGATAGCTTGGATTCAATTGAAAAGAAGGATTTCATCCAAAAGACATTCAAAAATGAAACAAACCGACGGCAGCTCTTTAATTTTGAGGTATGAATTATGAACTAACGATAACTCGTATAAGCCAGAGAAGTTAATACAATGGGCGTATACGACATACGATAAACGACGAACGATTCGAAACTAAAATTCTTTCTTAGGGGCTGTTTACACGAGCCCGGTTAACAGGGCTAGCCCAGCGCACGCGATTGATTAGGATCGTACTGTGGTTTTAAAACTCGCATAAACTAAATTTACAAAGAAGAATTGGTTTAGTTTAGATGTAAACTAATCCTAACGTTGATTAAAATCTCCTTTTGTGGCCGAGGAAAGAATTTCGTGACACGAGTCAGCCCGGCTCATGTAATCGGCCCCTTAAAAAGACATTTTTTTTAGCTCGCCACAGTAACAAACGACAAATAATTACAAAGATAAACAATATGACAACAAAAACGGTTGCAACCGTGTCTTAACGGTTGGCGGTCGCGAAACTGAAGCGTTCCAGTGGATTTCCTTTGTTATATTGGACAAAAGAAACACATCCTGTCCCCGATCGTCTGGGATTGTTACGACAGGTGTGAACTTGGTTGAAGTAACGTCCCAGACAATCGCCGATATTTGATCGGAAGCATCGCAAGAATCGGAATCATTTCTATTTGAGCCATGGTTCTCACTTGTCGTAAGAATCGGGGATTTTTCCAGTCCCCGATCGTCTGGGATTGTTACGACAAGTGTGAACATGGTTGAAGTAACGTCCCAGACAGTCACCGATATCTGATCGGAAGCATCGCAAGAATCGGAATCATTTCTATTTGGAAAATGCATCCCAGACGGTCGCCGACGATCGGGGATTCTTACGACTAGTTACGACATGTGTGAACACTGAAGAACACTGAAACCACTCATCTGGGAGGATCGGGGGCAGGAAAACTTCCCCGACTCTTACGATTTTTACGACAATTCACGACAAGTGTGAACGTGGATAGAACTGTCTTACGACAAGTGAGAACTAGGCCTTAGGAGAAAAGAAACACATCGCTACGCTTCGATTCTGCGATCGCCGATTAAGACACCATCGCGACCAAATGGAAACCAGGCTATAAAGCAAGCATGCATGCATTTTAACGAACGGACAAGAAGTCCTAGCGAGGTTAATCCTTTACGTAAAATAACAATATAGATATACAATGAACCGGCCTTTCGGTGCAAACAACGTAGGCGATTATAGTCGACAATAGAGGAACTCTGGAGTCTTTAGGGGCTGTTTACATGAGGCGGGCTAGCCCGGCTAACCGGGCTGACTCGTGTCACGAAATTCTTTCCTCGGCCACAAAAAGAGCTTTTAATCAACGTTAGGGTTCGTTTACATCTAAACTAAACCAATTCTTCTTTGTACATTTAGTTCACGCGAGTTTCAAATGCACAGTGAGATCCTAATCAATCGCGTGAGCCCAGCTAACCGGGCTAGCCCGGCTCATGTAAACAGCCCCTTAGTATTTTATTCTGGCTAACGCCAGACGATTTTATTCACCTCTGGGGAAGCCCTCGGACAGGAATGAATCAAGGCTGTTTGCCATTACGTCCGCGGGCAAAGCGCATGCATGCATGCATGTAATGAAACGGCCTTAACAACATGTAGTTCTGAATAGCCCGCGCGGGCAGTAACGATACACAGTTTTCCAAGTTCAGATTCACTCTGGCGGTCAAAATCATTGTCCAGCTTCTTCAAAATTAGTGGAGATATATACATTTTCTTTTTTGGAGGGTAAAATACTATAACGGGAATTGTCTGCTTTTGAGAGAAATAAATTGTTCCAAAGAAGTACAGTAAGTATTCACAAGAAAAAGTACTGAAAACGAAGTAACATAACAAAAAAAGAGACAATAAATAAATAAATATAAAAATACAGAACTAAACTCATGGCCAGAAAATAAAATATTAGTATATTTTTCACAGCCTCACACATAATCTTGATTATATAGAGCAGATGTTTCCTGAAATAATATCCTTTTAAATATTCGTAACTCGACTTTATTTTAGTTTATAAAGTAATTAAATTATTAAAAAATTGGCATATGTTAGCTTAATGTGTTTTTAACTGTCCTTTGTGTTTTCCACACGCGCTTGGAAAAAATATTATTTTTTGTATATTACATGCAGTAGGGGCTGTTTACATGGAAGGAGGGACGGGACGTTTGCCGGGATGGGACGTTAAGCAGGATCGCATCGCTACCATATTTTCCCTTTATTTATCTCATTTCATTTATATGAAGAATGTGTTTGCCGGGACGTTTTTGCCCCGGATCCCTCTCCTCAACCGGGACCCAGCTTGAGAGGGACAATTTTCCCCATATACATGCTCTGTTCCGCCTACCCGGGACGACATGACGGATACCGTTTCTGCATGAGTATTTATTTTGATTCTTAAGCTGTTAGGAGGACAGCAGCTCTTTATAATATGTCAAATTATATTTCTTTCTTTGTTATTCTGTGGTTTCTCCTTGCCACCTTAGTACATATTCAGGACACATTCACTTTTATTTTAGTGTTAAAACTTTGTTGACATTGTAAATTGTAAAACGCTATTCTCTGTATTTACAAACATATGGCCATATGGATGAAGTTTCGTATATGGCCCCGAAAAGACGTCATACGGAATGTTAGTACTAAAACACGAATTTTAAAACAAGTTCATTTTTAACATAAAACATTGAAATAGTTATGTCTAATTAGACTGCGTTCACACGAGGCCGGTGTAGAAAATAAACGGTAAAATACCCAGGGCCCGGGACTTTGCAAGGGGCCCGGACCCGTCGCCCCGCTCGCCCGTCGCGACGTCATCATTAGGGACCTTAAGATCTGCGACGGCAACTTCGAGGACGACGTCCTTCAAACAAAAGCATTCTTCTTTCGAAACAAAGATAATGAATAATTTCTAGTCCCAAGAGTAATCTGAACACCGTCCTCGCTCTGTATACAACGCAACTCAAAGCATTTTCACGTCTTCAGGACGACGTTGACTCGTGGGGTGATGAGAACTGTTGTCTGAGATTGCCTTAACACAGACACTGCAACCGTTTTAACACTTTGAAAATTATAAAATAAGCTTCAAGTATTGAATACAGTAGTCAGTTAACCGTGACTTCTTTTTAATGCTAAAATTTCTATTGCTTTTTAACCGCCGTCGTCGTCCTAGCATCTTAAGGTCCCTAATCACTGGTGACTGGTGTAATATGTTGAAACCATTATATGTACCTAACACGAAGTACCTCCTCATCTCAGCACTACGGACGGTGTTGGGATTACTCTTGGGACTAGAAATTATTCATTATCTTTGTTTCGAAAGAAGAATGCTTTTGTTTGAAGGACGTCGTCCTCGACGTCGTGACGTTCGCGTTGTGATTGCTTTAGGTGCCTACTGTGGTGTATATGACGGAGCTCAGGAGCTGTGTCATGTCTTGCAATAACAATTATACTGTACTGTTACTACTGTACAATAACATAATAAACGTATCTAAAAAATATACTTGCAAGCAGCCTTCATTCGTACATTTCACCGTTTTCACCCCTCTCCTAAATTGACGTGAAAATTTCACGTAAATTTAGGGGAGGGGGGGGGGGGGGGGGGGCCCGTACACATATCAGTTCTGGGGCCTGGGTTTTGCTCTCGTCGACGTTGGGTAACCGTAACCGTTACTTCCAGGTAGCCGTTACTTCCAGGTAGCCGTTACTTCCAGGTAGCCGTTACTTCCAGGTAGCCGTTACTTTCAGGTAGCCGTTACTTCCAGGTAGCCGTTACTTCCAGGTAGCCGTTACTTCCAGGTAGCCGTTACTTTCAGGTAGCCGTTACTTTCAGGTAGCCATTACTTTCAGGTAGCTGTTACTTCCAGGTAGCCATTACTTTCAGGTAGCCGTAACTTTCAGGTAGCCGTTACTTCCAGGTAGCTGTTACTTTTAGGTAGCTGTTACTTCCAGGTAGCCGTTACTTTCAGGTAGCCGTTACTTTCAGGTAGCTGTTACTTCCAGGTAGCCGTTACTTCTAGGTAGCTGTTACTTTCAGGTAGCTGTTACTTCCAGGTAGCCGTTACTTTCAGGTAGCCGTAACTTTCAGGTAGCCGTTACTTCCAGGTAGCCGTTACTTCCAGGTAGCTGTTACTTCCAGGTAGCCGTTACTTTCAGGTAGCCGTAACTTTCAGGTAGCCGTTACTTCCAGGTAGCTGTTACTTTTAGGTAGCCGTTACTTTCAGGTAGCCGTTACTTCCAGGTAGCCGTTACTTCCAAGTAGCCGTTACTTTCGGGTAGCCGTTACTTTCGGGTAGCCGTTACTTTCAGGTAGCCGTTACTTCCAGGTAGCCGTTACTTTTAGGTAGCCGTTACTTTCGGGTAGCCGTTACTTTCAGGTAGCCGTTACTTTCAGGTAGCCGTTACTTCCAGGTAGCTGTTACTTTTAGGTAGCCGTTACTTTCAGGTAGCCGTTACTTTCGGGTAGCCGTTACTTTCGGGTATAACCGTTACTTTCAGGCAGTTATTACTTTCAGGACAAAATAATTGGATTCAGATAAACTCGAGCTACAACTACTCAATTTCTAGGTCCGTCCTGTTCCTGCTGGTCACAAACTTTCAGATGAGTCGCATTTTTGTGTCAGGCCAAACCAAGTTTATCATCAAAGGTGAAGACGATCAAGCGATGGATGACAAGTTTATTTTGAAGATTCTTGACATGATTGGAAAACCCTTGGATCATTGTCTGAAACATTGCTTGGAAAACTGTCGATGTAGATCTTTCCAAATATGTCACATGACAAAATGCCAACTGTGTTCATCGGACCAGTATACGAAGAATACATTACTTAAAAGCAGAAAAGGATGCACTTATTTCGATTTCATAAGACAACCAGAGGTAATAAACTTATGCACGACCACTGGCTTCTATATAAGTAAAGTGTGGGCAGTGGTTCTCCTATCTCAATGCATATGCACAAGGGTTAAATCAAATTTGGATTATAGTGATTAGGATACTCAAAAGCCATAGCTGTTTTCAGTTATGCGATAAATATTCTAAGCTATTGTAATAAAATAACACCAATAACAACACCGACAACAACATCAATACCAACACCACCAACAACACTGACAACACCAACATCACCAACAACAACACCGACAAAAACACGAACACCACCATCATCATCAACACCGACACCATCAACACCACCAACAACAACACTGACAACAACACCAACAGCAACATCACCATCTACACCGATAACGCCATCACCACAGACAACACCATCACCACCGACAATAACACCATCAACATCAACACCAACATCAACACCAACACCAACACCACCACCACCAACACCGCGAACACCGCCACCACCATCAACACCACCACCAACAACAACAACACCGCCAACACCAACACCAACACCGCCACCACCACCAACACCAACAACACCGCCACCACCAACAACACCGCCACCATCACCACCACCACCAACACCATCACCACCAACACCAACAACACCGCCAAAACCATCAACAATATCAACACACCATCAACACCAACAACAAAGACAACACTACCACTAACAACAACAACATCAACACCAACAACAATAACAGTAAAAGCAATATCAATAATAGCAACAGCAACAGAAGCAACAACAATTATTATTATTATTTTTAATATTATTAATATTATTAATATTATTAATATTATTAATATTATTATTATTATTATTATGAAAAAAGGCTTCAAAATCACCTCATTTCACAAGGTTCATTCTTCTCCAATATCATCAAATACTCTATACTCTCGCTCAACTCTATATGGTCCTCGGTCCAAAACAAACTTCCTAAGAATATCTTTAACTTCACCATCCGGTACATAAATAATACGCTCCCAACTCGCAAGAATCTGTTGAAATGGGGAATATCACCAACATCCGACTGCTCTTTCTGCTTGGAACCCGAAACCTTGCTCCACGTCGTAAATGGATGCAAGACATACCTAAACGAAGGACGTTTTACGTGGCGACACGATTCCGTCCTTAACTTCATTGCAACCTCTCTTAAATCCGTACAACACTCAATAAACCTTTATGCTGACCTACCTGGCTTCATCAGTCCATCTGTTATCACCGGAGATAAGTTACGCCCTGATCTTCTGATAACAATCGAAAACAAATACATCTACATACTCGAACTGACTGTTGGATTTGAATCTAATCTTCTTACTAATGCAACCCGGAAGAGACATAAATATCTAGAACTTATCAACGAACAGCACAAAAATTATGAAAAAGTAAAATTTATAAATTTATCTATCAGTTCGCTTGGAGTTTTTAATCAGTCAGCTGTAGACTTTATTGAAATGCTGAAAGACCTGAAATTTGACGAACGATGTAGAAAGTACTATACTCAGAAAATTATGAACACTTGCATAAGGACCTCTTACTATATATTTTGTAAACGTAACAAAAAATGGGATGACCCGACTTTAATGTCATACTAATATTTTTATACCATATAGTGTTAATTCAAGTAGACATTGGTAAACTACCTGTAAAAGAGAGGTTTATCATTGTAGTATACGTAAATCATAAACAAATAAAGTTTCCATTATTATTATTATTACTACGTCAAAGAAAAAGTGATTTTTTAGCGTGGTTTTTAAAAATACTGTTTTTCTCTTTCCCAGCAAAACAATCAACAATGTAGCGACAGTTGTTCCACGTCCATCAACTGTTGTCTGACTTCCAACCCATGCCTCAACGGAGGAACATGTCTTCCTAGCAATCCCACAACAAGGCAATCAAGCCGTTTCACGTGCAAATGCCCAGCTGGTTTTACCGGAATCCGCTGCCAGAAGCCAATCAAGTCCTGCCGAGGATACAACGGTGGAACTCGAGCTTCAGGGATATATAAAGTATTCGACCAAGATATGGCGTTCTATGAAGTATATTGTTACTTTGAATCCAACATGGCCTGGACATTGATTCAGTCGTATGAAAGAGACATAGAGGTGAAAACACTGGCTGTAGACCAGCCTTTGAATCAGGATAGCCGTTCCTGGAAAGATTATCGCCTTTCAAGGCCAAGAATGCTATCCATTCAAAATGATTCTACAAAATGGGGGGTAACATGCCAGTTGAGTCTGTTCGAAAAAGGTTTTCCACTCTCTGATTATGTTTTCGGGACAAACCAAAACATGGATATTCTAACAAATAAGGATGGGTGTTTTAGGGTTGGCAAAATGAAAATTCGCGGCTACTCATGCAGTAACTGTACTGCGTATTTCTCCCAAACTAACAATGCAATCTTACATTACGACCATGGCGAGAGAAGTAAGTGCGAGTTTAATCCTCCGGCGTACAAAAGCTGCGGAGGGGAATATTTCGGTCATTATGAATGCAAGGATGAACAACACAAATGCTCTCAAACACCAAGAGCAACAACTCGAACCTTTTTTGGAGGACAATGAGCAAGCAAAAAGAAACCATAAAAGTGATGAAAACAACGATTTATAGCACTTTGCGAAATAAAACAAAACGTTGTAAAATGAAACTTTGCTAAACGAAACGAAACTTTGCAAAACAAAACTTTGGAAAACGAAACGGTACTTTGCGAAACGAAACTAACTTTGCGAACGAAACCAAACTTTGCGAAACGAAAGAGTACTTTCCAAAACGAAACATTGCGAAACGAAACGGCACTTTGCAAGACGCCGATGAAACGGTACTTTTCTAAACGAAACTTTGCGAAACGAAACGGTACTTTGCGAAAGCAACGAAAGTGTACTTTTCGAAACGAAACATTGCGAAACGAAACGAAACGGCACTTTGCAAGACGAAGAAACGGTACTTTTCGAAACGAAACTTTGCGAAACGAAACGGTACTTTGCGAAAGCAACGAAAGTGTACTTTTCGAGACGAAACTTTTCGAAACGAAACTTTGCGAAACAAAACTTTGGAAAACGAAACGAAACTTTGGAAAACGGAACGAAAGATTACAAAACAAAACGAAACTTTACAAAACGAAACGGTATTTTGCAAAACGAAACGGTATTTTGTGGGGTTTTTTACTACTTCTTGTAGAAATTAGTGGGTAGTTGTAAGGGAAAAAAAACTTGGTTGGGGCTATTGCACTTGTACTAAGATAAATCAATTTAAATAAGGTCAAGTAACGGTACCTTTTAAATTTCGTAATAAACGCGTGGTCATAATGGGTGTATTGTATATACAATAAATACTTGTCATATCTGCATTATATTATTCTATAATATTGTGACATATAGTTTAATAAACGTTACGGCTTCCTCTGTGTTCCGTTCAATTAAACCGGAACTTGTAGTGAACTTAATAATTATTATTGATCAGTTTTGTTATAACCAGGATCTAAATACCTGAACCTTATGGTTTACTTTTACTTTTATTTTACATTTTACAAAACACTGATTCAATCCATGACTTTGGCATCAAACGCTGCGGAAGATATTACCATGGAAATTAATTAAGAAATTCGGACAGTTCGGATACAAGGAGCAACGTTTGACGTTTTTCTCGTGCCTTAGAAGTGCCCGTTTCCATCATCGAAGGCAGTATTTTTAGAAAAACAACTGGACGTTTTCGCTTGTTGCATAGAATTATTGTTTTCTAGCTGTAACCGGCAAATTCCGGCAATCGGGCATCTGAGCAAATTTAGGTTGCGCGCCGCGGGAAAATCGAAGGCACAACATTTGCGTTCGACATCTTCGAAATACGAAAGGACCGAATTCTACACCCAAGCACACCGTCTGTAACAGCATTTACCACTTTTACCAATTTTAACTACTGCTTTAATTTTCTTCAATTTTTAATTCTTCCTCGAGAAGTATCTTCACCTTTTAAAAAATCCAACAACTACGAAAAAGACCCAGTTCTACACCCAAGCACACAGCACATCATCTGTATATAATAACATTGCACACAATTTTAAAATCCTCTCAATTTTTTAGTCACAGTGCACACTTATTAAAATCATCCTCAAAAAATCTTTTCACTTTTCCTTGTCGACGCAACTTCAAATCCAACAAATACAAGAGACCAAATTCTACTCTCAAACATATCATCTGTAAGCTAACAAGAGCATTGGATGTAATTTCAAAATTCTCTCAATTTTTAGCCACACTGATTTAATTTTCTTCACTCTTCAACTCCTCCCCAAGAAATATTCACTTTTCCTTTTTCGTGGACGGTGAACTTTTAAAAAATCCAACAAATAGAAAAAGACCCAATTCTCCACCCAAATATTTAGTACACTATCGGTAAAAACATTGCATGCGTTTCAAAATGATATATCTTCTCAATTTTCAGTCACAATGCACTGATTCAATTTCTTCACTCTTGAATTCTTCCTCAAGAAGTCTTTTCACTTTTTCTTGCTCGTGATCGACAGTCCATAATGGCGGTAAATATTTTGGCTTCATGGTCTTCAAAAAATGCTCTCTCCACATCCTCTCGAAATTCAGCAGATCTTCGTCTTCTTTCACTTTCCGGACAACTTCTCGCCCATGCGAAATAAAATCGCAATTTTCCTGCCTTGTCTCCATTTCAGCAGCTCTGAGTAACATCTCGTCTGTGGGATTCTCTCCCTCAAAGAAGGTTTTCACTGTAGAATACAGTTCTTCGCGTCTGTTTGCAGGGATTTTTTCACCAGCGTAAACGAGAGCCTTGGCAGCACATTTCACTTTCTTTAGTTCAGGATCTTGAACCAGTCTGGCTACTTGAGAGGAACCTAAAACACGTCATGAAGTAACAACGAATGATTAAATGAAATGAAATAAGATGATGCGAAATGAAATAAAATACAATTTAATGACATGGAGACGAAATAAAATAGAAATGTGATGAATTGAAATAAAATGAAATAGGGAGTTAAGGTGCGGTAAGGTGAGGTGAGATAAGTGGTAAGGTAAGGTGAAGTTAGTTTAGAAGAAATGAGGTGAATTAAGATGAGGTGGTGTGAGGTGAGTTGAGGTAAGGTGAGATGATGATGGTGAGGTGAAGTGAGATGTGGTGAAGTGAAGTGTCATGAGTTGATGTAAGATGAGATGATGGTAGGTGAGATAAGGTGAGATGTGGTGAAGTGTGTTGAGTTGAGATAAGGTGATGTAATGGTGAGGTGAGGTGAGATGATGGTGAGGTGTGGTGAGGTAAAGTGAGTTGAGGTAAGGTGAGGTGTGGTGAAGTGTGTTGAGTTGAGATAAGGTGATGTAATGGTGAGGTGAGATGATGGTGAGGTGTGGTGAGGTAAAGTGAGTTGAGGTAAGGTGAGGTGTGGTGAAGTGTGTTGAGTTGAGATAAGGTGATGTAATGGTGAGGTGAGGTGAGGTGAGATGATGGTGAGGTGTGGTGAGGTGTGGTGAGGTAAAGTGAGTTGAGGTAAGGTGAGGTGAAGTGAGGTATCATGAGTAGAGTTGAGAAGATGGTTGTGAGGTGAGATGAGATGAAGTGTGTTGAGTTGAGATAAGGTGAGGTGAGATGAGGTGGTGAAGTGTGGTGAGGTAAAGTGAGTTGAGGTAAGGTGAGGTGAAGTGAGGTATCATGAGTGGAGTTGAGAAGATGGTTGTGAGGTGTGGTGAGATGAAGTGTGTTGAGTTGAGATGAGGTGAGATGAGATGAAGGTGAAGTGTGGTGAGGTAAAGTGAGGTGAGGTAAGGTGTGGTGAAGGAGGTGTCATGAGTTGAGAAGATGGTTGTGAGGTGAAGTGTGTTGAAGTGAGATAAGGTGAGGTGAGATGAGGTGGTGAAGTGTGGTGAGGTAAAGTGAGTTGAGGTAAGGTGAGGTGAAGTGAGGTATCATGAGTAGAGTTGAGAAGATGGTTGTGAGGTGTGGTGAGATGAAGTGTGTTGAGTTGAGATGAGGTGAGATGAGATGAGATGATGGTGAAGTGTGGTGAGGTAAAGTGAGTTGAGGTAAGGTGAGGTGAAGTGAGGTATCATGAGTGGAGTTGAGAAGATGGTTGTGAGGTGTGGTGAGATGAAGTGTGTTGAGTTGAGATGAGGTGAGATGAGATGATGGTGAAGTGTGGTGAGGTACAGTGAGGTGAGGTAAGGTGAGGTGTGGTGAAGGAGGTGTCATGAGTTGAGAAGATGGTTGTGAGGTGAAGTGTGTTGAATTGAGATGAGGTGAGGTGAGATGATGGTGAAGTGTGGTGAGGTAATGATGAGGTGAGATAATGGTGAGTTGTAGTGAAGTAAAGTGAGTGTGGTGAAGTGAGGTGTCATGAGTTGAGGTGAGATGATGGTAGTGAGGCGAGGTATGGTATGGTGTGGTGAAGTGTATTGAGTTGAGATAAGGTGAGGTATTGGCGAGGTGAGATGATGGCGAGGTGTGGTACGGCGAGATAAAGTGAGGTGCGGTGAAGTGAGGTGTCATGTTTTGATTTAAAGTGAAATGATGGTAGTGAGGTGTGTTTAGTTGAGATAAGGTAAGGTGAGGTGTATAAGATGATTGTGTGGTGTGGTGAAGTACAGTGCCAGGAGTTAAAGTAAGGTGAGATGATCTGATGATGGTAGTGAGGTCAGCTGAAGTGTGTTGAGTTGAGATAAGACGAGGTAATGGTGAGGTGAGATAAGATGATGAGGTGTGGTGAGGTAAAGTGATGTAAGGTGATGTGTGGTGAAGTGAGGTGTCATGAGTTGAGGTGAGATGATGGTAGCGTGAGGTGAGGTGTGGTGATGTGAGGTTAGGTCAAGTGTGTTTAATTGAGATAAGGTAAGGTGATGGTGAGGTACGACGATGGTGAGGTGTGGTGAGGTAAAGTGAGGTAAGGTGAGGTGAAAAGAGGTGTGAAGTGAAGTGAAGTGAAGTGAAGTGTGGTGAGATGAAGTGTGGTGAGATGAAGTGTAGTGAGATGAGCTGAGGTGTGGTGAGATTTCCTTAGCAACGTCATATACCTTGGTTACCTAAAGGTGCGTTGTATTTCTCAGCCAGTCTCTTCCTCAACATATCGTCATGGTGAGTTGATATCATGTGACAAGCAGGACACAACAATAACACATCGTGTGAATGATGGTCCTTCATACATATGGGAAAATGTTTCCTGTAATCGTGAGGGATGACATTCTTTCGCATGTAGTGATCGTCACGGCCACAGACCACACACAAGTTCTCCTTAAAGGTGAGGTAGTAGTTGTTCGCTGGGTCAAGAGGTCGACCTGAAGGCTCGAACGTCAGTCGTATGGTGTAGGGATCGTCTTTGACCACATCAGCTAATCAATAGACAAAGAATAATACATCGTTGGGCGGATTCCCGTAAAACGTCAGAAACAACTCGAACAATAATATTTGCGTATCTGTGCACGAAGCTTTATGTCTTATTTTTGTTAAAATGCCTATGAAACGAAAATGAAGTTTGTCTTATTTGAAAGAACACGTAAAATAATAGAGTAACATCTTTTGCAGTTTTTCGTTTCCTTGCTTCGTTCTTGAGATATTTCAGTCTGTTTGATATTCAAGTTAAACATTTTGACGTCATACGTGCATAATGAGTTACCGAAAAAAGTTCTATATCTTTGCTATTATCAAATATGTTGTGGGCGAAACACACCCACATGCTTCATTCAAATTAATATATATTTGGTTTGATAATAGCAACGAAGCAAGGAAACGAAAAACTGCAAAAGATGTTACTCTATAATTTGAAGCGTTCTTTCAAATAAGACAGGCTACCTATAGAATAATTAACTGCTACCTATAGAATACCAGTCCAAACCAGGTACAATATATGAGTGTAAAACAGTAGAGTACTGACTGCATAGGCAGTGTTTTAGATAGAGCAAAGTGAAAAGGGGGTAAACTGGCGAGACTTTTAGTAACGGAAACTCTGACGTTACGAGCGGAGCCCTTCATCAGAGTAAAATGACATATTACATTAAGGTGGCTCCATATAGTTTCTTGAAAAATGGAAAATACAAGTTTGAGAATCCTGCCAATTACCCTTCAAACTAATTTAATTCGAAAAAAAACTTTGGTGACCCCCAATATTTTTTTTCATTAAAACTTTTCTTGAAGTACGAGTAATCAATAGGCCGATTTAAAAAAAATTGTGTAGAACGAAATTGTTTAAACATTAACAAACATGATTTTTCCGGGAAAAAAATTATTCGTTCTACAGAATTTTTTTAAAATCGGCCTATTGATTACTCATACTTCAAGAAAAGTTTTAATGAAAAAAAAATTGGGGGTCACCAAAGTTTTTTTCGAATTAAATTAGTTTGAAGGGTAATTGGCAGCCATTTTGAAACGTCATTGTTGCCATAGCAACAACTGTTGCCATAGCAACAATAGTTTTAGTCTTTTTCCGAATTGTTTATGCACGTGTTTTGGACTCTCAAACTTGTATAATTTTTGCACAAAATTAATGGTAGTTTTATCGGCATGTCATCAAAACAAGTAGCATTTTGCATTTCACTCAAATAAACCGCATGTTCTACGGATTTTTACCAAAGAAAAATTTCGAGTTTTAGAATCACTGACCTATATATAACTGGACTGCATGTACAGTACCCTACCTATATCGGTGACTGACAAAGAGTGACCGATTTAAGATAGCGGTTTATGGATCCTTTCTCCCATTGTCGTATCCGCTGACCTTTCTCTGATTAATTTATAACCTGATTGATTGTACTGCAGGCGCGGTTGAGCCCACGGTTAAAAAAAGCATATTGGGTAGTTCGGCAGCATAAGATCGACGGTCACTACCATGAGAGAAAGGGCCTATATTTCGGCTATATCTTTCTTTGGTCACTTTTTGAACGGGGCATGCAGGTCCAGCTATATATAAGTCAGTGGTTAGAATACATATATTCAAAGATCGTTTAGGATGGCAAAGATCGCTTATGAAAGGAAAAATTGCGCCGCCGCCATGTAAGGCGGGAAATTAGGGTTGGCTGTATTTGTATGTTATATAAGCGAGGTAAATCTCTAAATCGTACCTAAGTTCCTGTACAGGTACCATCCAGCTTTTCTCTTATCACAAGTGCTCAGCATTTCACCATCGGGAGCTTCGATGACACAATTCTGATATAACGGAGCTCTGCGAGGCTGCAAACCAGACATCTTATTTTTAGCTTGCGTGCAAGATCCTTGTTTTGACCTCTCGTTGTTTTGAGCTTTGCTATTCTTCTGTTTTGACTTCACTTTAAAAGGTACATCAACAACGCCTTGACAGAGAGGAGAGAGACAACTCCACAGCTCACTCGAAGCGAGCAATTCTTCGGTCACTTCCAGATTTTCAAAACTTGGATACTGAGAATACACCTTAGATTTACGATCCTTGGATTCAGCTTGGGTGCCAAAGATCGAACCCAGTGAGAAACCACTTAGTTTGGACAACAACCCAGACAAAATACCACCTTCAGAACTAATACTAGTACTTTCTGTACTATCTTCGTCTGGTATCGATTTTTCAGAACTTTCTAACACACGCTTTTCAATTTCTCGAGAATCACTATTTTCGGAATTGATACTAGTCCTCTCAGGACTATCTTCGTCAAATATGAATACGTTGTCCTTTCCTAAGACACGCTTTTCTATTTCGTCAGCACTACTGCTTTCTGTACACTGTGCTCCCATCTTGATTTCTGTTTTAGGTATTTCGGAATTGATTCTAGTCTTTTCTGGACTATCTTCATCAAATATGAATTCTTTGTCCTTTCCTAAGACACGCTTTTCTATTTCGTCAGCACTACTACTTTCTGTACACTGAATTCCCATCTTGATATCTGTTTTGAGTGTTTCAGAATTCGCTTCAGGTTCTAAAACAACAGTTTTTCTACCACAACTATTATCCTCAAGAACTGCTTGACTACTAGAATTGTTATCATCGGCTTCAGTATTCCCAGCCTCAAATCGTTCTTCTTTTTCTCTCAGTTTTGAAGCAACAAGTTTAAATAATATCTTCACGGCAACAATGGCATCGTTAGCGGCGTATTCGATCTGTCTTTCCGATAGGCTCGGCGCTTCCCAATTGCTGCAACGGACGCGCCAATCTTTATCCAAAGTGACACCAAGAATTTGCTGTGATAAAGCGGAGAGACTCATGCCATGCCTACAAGAATAAATCTTTTGTAGAGCTGCTTAAGTTTTGGGATTTGTTTTCTACGGAGCAAGGTGATTCCAGTCCCGTGCGCGACTGCACGTTGGCGCGCAGTCGCGCACGCGCGCCTTGAGTCATCGAGATGCGCATTCTGCCACGCGCCTCGTTTGTCGTACCAGCAAAAAAATCACACGTCAGCTTGCAGAAAATGTTCAAAAAAACCTTCATTAAAGGCCTTTCTACACGGTACGATTGTCGCATACGATTGTCATCGTGATGCATGTGATTCACCGCCAATTGGGTAAACGACGTTTTTCGACATTCACCATCCAATCATGAACAAGAATTGTGTCACATACACAAAATTCCATACACCAGAATGACAATCGTATACAACAATCGTATCGTGTAGACAGGCCTTAAGTGAAGCATAACGTCTTAATATAACGTAGCGTAACGTCTTGCAAGGTAGCGGAACATTTTATAGCGTAGCAGGAACTCTGGAAGATCTTACAGTACAACATAACAAAACGTTCAAAACCTTTTATAGCGTAGCGGAACGTGTTATAACGCAGCGTAAATGCGTAATGTCTTATGATGTATCTTAATTAACTTTGTAGCAGAACGTGCTATAACACCGAGTAATGTCTTACGACTCAGCACCACCGCCAAGTGTACAAAATTTTCAGATTTTTGTACAGTCATCACCACTGCCAAGCATACAAAATTTTCAGATTTTTGTACACTTGGCACCACTACCAAGCATACAAAATTTTCAGAATTTTTGTAAGGTCAGCACCACTGCAGAGCATACAAAATTTTCAGAATTTTTGTACACTCAGCACCACTGCAGAGCATACAAAATTTTCAGAATTTTTGTACACTCAGCACCACTGCCGAGTGTACAAAATTTTCAGATTTTTGTATACTCAGCACTATTGCCAAACATACAAGATTTTCAGATTTTTGTATGCTTGACACCACTGCCAAACTAAGGTTGAGCGGTTTACCGGTTTAGCATTTTTTTCAGTTTTATTATTAAACCATTTTTTTCGGTTTAGCTTTTTGAAAAACCGGAAAACCGTCATCATTATTTATTACAATGTTACAATGTATAATTTTGTTTAGTTCTTAAAATTGTTACTATTAAAAGATGAAAAAAAAAGCAAAATAAAATTAAAGTTAGCAAACGTTTTCGTACCATGCGAGTCAGAGCCCCTTTCCGACCTACGCAGGCTTCGGGGGGAAGTGGACTCTGCCAACAAACTCAATATTTCTTTTTGAGCATGTGTGAATGGTTGCCAAGATACTATTTTGGGCCCAGGCTCTAACGCATCACTTCCTATTTTCCCACTTACGCGTGTTCATAAACTAGAACTTGTTTGACCACTGACCGACTCTCCCCAAACTTGGGGTGAAGATCGAGTTTGTTGGCAGAGTCCACTTTCCCCCGAAGCTTGTGTAGGTCGGAAAGGGGCTCTGACTCGCAGGGTAACATTTTTGCTTAACATTCGTTTTTTGTTCAATATTTTGCCGTGATTTATGCACTCATTTATAAATTATGCAGTCATTTATAAATTATACAGCCAAATTATGACGTCGAGCGCTATTAAAAATTTGAAATTGCGTTCCTTCAATTAGTTCAATACTGAAATTGCGTTAGTTTCTGAAATTTTGAAAAAAACGGTTTTACCGGTTCAGAGTCGGACGGTTTGGCGGTTTTTATTTCAATCAATCCCTACCTTGTTCCTCCCTCTCCGACACAGTGCTGTACATAGCCCCGACATCTTGACGCCACATGTCGTAGGTCCACACAACCTTGCACGACTAAACCATAACACGAACCCAATTTCTTCGCGTCTTCCCCAATTCCAACTCCAGTTTTTAAAATATTTCTATCTTCTAAAATATCCCTGAGTTTATCCGGTAGCCTGGCGTTCATTTGACACAACCGTATCAAGAAACATCTTCCGTGGGGAAAAGCTAATTGGAGTAATGCCACGGGACAAACGGAGCTTTCTTCTTCCACTTCTCTTCTGTCCTGACTGACCCATTCACAGTCGAGTCCCAAAACGACAACTTCGTACGGGTATTTCTCAAGTTCTTTAGTCAGTTCTGCACTACACACGTGTAAGTCTTCAAAAACAAACACGCCAGTATCATTCTCTTCCACGTCCACCATATTCCTCAATGGGTTGAAGGAATAAACGGAATTATAAACCGCTAAACACGTGTAGAACATGCAATTTCGAAGTTCATGTGTTGTTTTTCAGAAAAACGAGAAAGAGCATGGGGACCATTAAGCGAATTATTAGCGTCTTTTATTTCCCGAAAAAATATTCGCGTATATTTTAACGCAATCTTTGCAACATTTTTAGGAACGACGTTCTACCACCCGCTCCCCCCATTTATGCTGATGACACCTTGCTTTACTTTAGCAGTAAATCAATCTCTGAGATTGAAGATAGCCTAATTCACGATCTTAACAGTATAATCAATTGGCTTAGTAATAACCTCTTGTTCCTTAATTATGACAAAACCAAAGTTATGCTGATGGGTACTAATCAAAGGTTAAGTTTAGTTAAAAACTTTACTGTTAAAGCCAATGACACCATTCTATCTCGAGCTTATACATTTAAGTATCTAAGTGTCATTCTTGATCCAAACTTATCTTGGAATGATCATATAGCTAATAAGATCTCATCTAGGCTTGGTATGGTCCGCAAAGCACGTAAAGTACTTCCTAGAGAGGCCTGATCACACTATTTTACAAACAGTATGGTCCTCCCCCTTTTTGACTATTGTTCTGTCATCTGGGGTACGTGCAATCTCGTTCCCAGAGCCCACATTCCCCACCCGGGAAACGAGAGACTCTGGGATAATCCGTTTCAAATCACACTGGATTCTTGTTATTCCGGTTGAGCTACGCATGCGTAAATATCCGAGCGGAATCTGGATAGTATGTTCTCCAACTTCTCCTTGTTTGACTTTTCCCCAAAAAAGTCAATGGGGTTACTGGCGAAGCTCGAATTACAGCATCTACACACATACGGCGAAGATATCGATCGCGGCAACGTCTTCACTGGAGTCTTGTCGTCCGACATCTTTGTTATTTTGGTTTTATTAATTCTACTTCTGGTCACTTCAGACCAACTCATGCTTACTATTCAACCAATAACATAACGATTTGAAACGGATTATTCCAGAGTCTCTCGTTTCCCTGGTGGGGAACGTGCGCTCTAGGAACGAGACTGGGGTACGTGTGGTAAAATGAATCTGGACTATCTAGACAAAGTTGAGCCCCATGAAATAAAGCGTATCTTTAGTTGGCCGTCACTACAATCACGTAGACACTATCAAACTTGCCTATATTTTCAACCATGCGTATAACGTACACTCGTATATGACGCGTATATAGAGATCTACTCCGTCCACCATTAGCTTATACAGTCTTGTAAATGTAATTTAATGTATTTCTATTTATTGCGATGTTTGTATTTTTTGTTAAACAGGGCTCCATTTAAATCAGCGTTAGCTGAATTGGACTACCCTGTATAAATATTATTAAATCAATCAAACGAATATAATCGTACAAAGTTGCCAGCCAATAAAAATAATTCTAAATTCTATCTTATATCTATTTATCATTACATAATTCTTTACATCCCATCTTTTTTACAAAATACTTTAGATTTCCAAAATGCTCTATCTACATTTCATTTGGCTGTCCGTCTCTCTTAAAGGTAAAAAACTCTCACAATTCGGACGCCTAATCTTTTGCAAAAATTTCAATCCAAAAACGTGCACACACAGATAGCGATCTTCAACGTAAAATCAGGTACTAGTTCGCGGTCGAATTAAACAAGGCGAAAATCGCGATACCATTCTCGAATAAAAACGATACATTGTATCATTTTACAAGGCTTGGCCCAAGACGACGAAAACAAATGGAGTTATTTGCACTGATCTCTAAAAAAAGTCTGGATCAAGCATAGTCAATCGAGAAATGGTCTGTAAACTCAGGGAAAGTCTTTGTTTTATCTTTTTGTTCACGTTTATGCAAACTTGCATGCATGATGATGCACTACCAACAGCGAAATGTTTACATTCTGAAAAGGCAAGAAGCAAACGTCGCCTGGACCTCGTGCAAAATCAAGAACCACCAGATTCAGAAAATGCGAACATTCAGTCTGTCCAGGTTCGGCACAAATAATCTTGCTTATTATCAACAGCCTCAAATCTTGCGACAGAGGTTTTCCGGGGACAAATAATCGACCATGTTCGTTTACGCGCCACATTTTCAAAAACCGTTAGCCGTGAAGTAATTATAAGTACCTAATAATATTAATATGTATTTTTGCCAGTATATTTTAAAAATACAACACGAATGCCGACCAGTGATGTGTTCGAGGACTCTTTGGCCTTTTTATTTGCTTGAAAGGCATACAAAATTTAAATTACTAGACTGGACTAGCACAAATTAAATTATCGAAACTTGTGGAAAAATCTGTTGCGAGAATCAAAACATTCATAATAACGGCATTATTATTGCGATGCCGCACACGCGGCCAATCCAGTCGTTTGGAGGCATAATTTAGTAAAAATAACGCAAAACTTGGTTTATTGAGTGAAAAAATACGAATTTATTGAAGATAAATTGTGAATGATTGCCGCCACTGCGATGGTTTATTTACACATTTTCCACCTTAGCAACATGTCATTTGACACTTGGCAACGCTTACGTTCGCACGCTGGAACGATCGCATGGCCGTGACGTCATTAAACACTCAACCTGAATCCGCAATATAAGATAAAGGAATGTTAAAAGAAAATGAGGAAAATAGTGTACCCAATAGGGAGAAGGCCGCAAACGGGATACGAAGACCCATGCGAGGCGCCCCCCTAAAAATCAACAAAAACAAACTACAAAGAGAAGATAAAAACAACAAAACTAAAGCTGCGACGCGTCGGACCAACTTCCGACCCAGATGCACACCAAGAAAAAGAGGATCGCCAAAATGATCATTAGGCTTGTTTTCACCTTTTCTTGCTTGTGATCGACAGTCCATAACGGCGGTAAATATTTCGGCTTCATGGTCTCAAAAAAATGCTCTCTCCACATTCTCTCGAATTTCAGCAGATCTCCGCCCTCCTCTTTCACTTTCCGCACAACTTTTTGCCCATGCGAAATAAGATCGCAATTTTCCTGCCTTGTCTCCATCCCAGCAGCTCTGAGCAACATCTCGTCTGTGGGATTCTCTCCCTCAAAGAAGACCTTCACTGTAGAATACAGTACTTCGCGTCTGTTTGCAGGGATTTTTTCACCAGCCGTAAGGAGAGCTTTGGCAGCGGATTTCACTTTCTTTAGTTCAGGATCTTCCACCAACCTGGCTGCTTGAGAGGAAGTTAAAGCAGGTCATGAAATAACAAACGAATGATTAATATAGACAAAATAAAATAGAAATCAAATACAAATGTAATGAATTGGAATAAAATGAAATGGCGAGTTAAGGTGTGCTAAGGTGAAAAGTGGTGAGGTAAGTTCAGATAAGAGAGTTGAGGTGAGGTAAGGTGAAATGAGGTTAGGTGAAGAGAGTTGAGGGGAGGTGAAATCTAAGATGAGGTGAGTTGAAGTGAGGTGAGATGAGCTGATGTTAACCTGGTACCTTGGCCCAATCAAAGAATATGGGGCAGGTAACCACTAAGGCTTCTGCTTTCCTGTTGGTTAACATTTCGCGCGTTTTTAGTGGCTATTAGTAAAACTGCAATCGTCATAAGTGGATTTAGCCCTGATGACGCGAGAATGTAATTAGTGGTTACCTGGCCTATATTTCTTTTGAAATTGGGCCAGGGTACCAGGCTAAGGTGATGTAAGATGAGGTGGGGTGACGTAGGTGAGATGAAGTGAGGTGAAGTAGGTGAGCTTTATGCTACTTTGGCTGCTGCACATAATTAAGTATTGCTATGTATACATATTTTCAATAATTTTCTCCTGTTTAATACATTAATTTCCTTAGTACTATTTTTGTAAATATTGTGATTTAATAAAAATGTTACTGATGTTAATAAAAATGTAGTTAGTAGGTGAGATGAGGTGAAGTGAGGTGAGATGAGCTGATGTAAGACGAGGTGAGGTGAAGTAGGTGAGATGAGGTGAAGTAGGTGAGGTGAAGTAGGTGAGATGAGGTGAAGTAGGTGAGATGAGGTGAAGTAGGTGAGATGAGGTGAAGTAGGTGAGGTGAGGTGAAGTAGGTGAGATGAGGTGAAGTAGGTGAGGTGAGGTGAAGTAGGTGAGATGAGGTGAAGTAGGTGAGGTGAGGTGAAATAGGTGAGATGAGGTGAAGTAGGTGAGGTGAGGTGAAGTAGGTGAGATGAGGTGAAGTAGGTGAGGTGAGGTGAAGTAGGTGAGATGAGGTGAAGTAGGTGAGATGAGGTGAAGTAGGTGAGATGAGGTGAAGTAGGTGAGATGAGGTGAAGTAGGTGAGATGAAGTGAAGTGAGATGAGCTGAGGTGATGTATAAAGACGAGGTGAGATGAGGTAAAGTGAAGTAAAGCGAAGTAAAGCGAGAATGAGATGAGATATGACCAGATGAGATGAGATGAGATGCTAAACTCAGATTTCCTTAGGAACGGCATATACCTTGGTTGCCTAATGGCGCGTTGTATTTCTTAGCCAGTTTTCCCCTCAATACATGGTCATGGTGTATTGATGTCTTGTGACAAGAAGGACACAACAATAGTACATCATGTGAAAGATGCTTCTTCATACGCACAGGAAAATGTTTCCTGTAATCGTGAGGAATGACATTCTTTCGCATGTAAGACTCATCGAACCCACATACCACACACTTCTTCCCCTTAAAGTTGACGTACCAATTGTTTGACTCCAGGGGTAATATCGCTCCTGCAAAAGAACAGCGACTATGTAAATTATGCCTACATTAACGATTTATTAACCTCGTTTACTCGGTCTGTAGGGAAAAGTATGAGAATTCTGTCTTTTTGTGCGAACCTTGCATGGGGCTCGGTCCGTCCTGTCAAAAACCTTGCTCTGATATTTTCCCGTACAGACCTCGTTCTCGGTAAATAATCTCTAATTAATCTGTACTTTTATATATGGAACCAACAAATCTAAACAGCTCGAGAACGAACAAGATATGGAAAAACTGCAAAAGCTATTAACACTTTCAGAAGATCTTGGAAAAGTGGAAAACTTAATTTTCATTTCATTTCCTCAACTGAGCCAAATCTCTAAATCATACCTAACTTCCTGCAGCATGCACTTCTCTTATCACAAGTGCTCGGTATTTCACCATCGAGATCATCGATGACGCCATTCTGAGGAGCTTTACGAGTCTTCGAACCAGACACCTTATTTTTAGCTGGCGTGGAAGATCCTTGTTTTGATTTCTCTTTGTTTTGAGCTTTGCTATTCTTCTGTTTTGGCTTCACTTTAAAAGGTACATCAACAACACCTTGACAGAGAGGAGAGAGACATCTCCACAGTTCACTGGAGGAGAGCAATCCTTCGGTCACTTTCAGATTTTCAAAACTGGGATACTGAGAATACACCTTAGATTTACAATCCTTGGGTTCAGCTGGTGAACAGCCAAATATCGAACCCAGTGAAAAACCACTTTGTTTGGACAACAACCCAGACAAAATACCACCATCAGAACTAATACTAGTACTTTCTGTACTATCTTCGTCTGGTATCGGTTTTTCAGAACTTTCTAACACACGCTTTTCAATTTCTCGAGAATCACTATTTTCGGAATTGATACTAGTCCTTTTAGGACTATCTTCGTCAAATATGAATACGTTGCCCTTTCCTAAGATACGCTTTTCTATTTCGTCAGCACTACTGCTTTCTGTACACTGAACTCCCATCTGGATTTCTGTTTTAGGTATTTCGGAATTGATTCTAGTCCTCTCTGGACTATCTTCATCAAATATGAATACGTTGTCCTTTCCTAAGACACGCTTTTCTATTTCGTCAGCACTACTACTTTCTGTACACTGAACTCCCATCTTGACTTCTGTTTCAGGTATTTCAGAATTCGCTTCAGGTTCTAAAACAACAGTTTTACTACCACAACTGTTATCCGCAAGAACTGCTTGACCACTACAATTGTTATCATCGGCTTCAGTATTCCCGGCCTCAATTCTTAGTTCTTTTTCTCTCAGTTTTGAAGCAACAAGTTTAAATAATATCTTCACGGCAACAATGGCATCGTTAGCGGCGTATTCGATCTGTCTTTCCGACAGACTCGGAGCCTCCCAGTTGCTGCAACAGATCTGCAAATCTTTATCCAAAGTTACACCAAGAACTTGCTGGGATAAAGCAGATAGACTCATACCATGTCTACAAAAATAATTATTTGTAAAGCTGTTTAAGTTTTTAAGATTTTGTTTTCTACGGAGCAAGGCGACTCCTAAACTAAATAAATTAGCAACCAATTAATACAATGCCGAGCAGTTAGCGCGCAATGCAAGGCTCAACACACGCCTTGGGTCATCGAGACGCGCATTTTGCCACGCGCCTCGTTTGTTGTGACAGCAATATATCACGCGTCAGTTTGATACGCGAGATAATCTCGGACGTACCTTTGATGTAAGGTATCGTTGCTGTAACAGTTGTTTTATCGTTACGTTACCGTTACGTTAGGTTCGTTGTTTTTGAAAACGTTGCGTTTGATGAAGTCTGGGCTGTAGTTGTTTTTGTAAAACACACCTAGCTTGTAGGTACTCATTTTCGTTATGTAAGGCGTTAGGTGTGTCGCAAATAAGTTATACTCGTCTCGTCAGTGTTTTGATGGTAGATGCTTTGTTTGAAGTAGGATTGTAAGATGATTGTAGTCTGTCAGCAGGGCCGCCGAGAGGGGGGTAGGGGGCAAGTTGCCCCGGGCCCCCAACTTGAGAAGGGCCCCCTAAAATTTTTGAGATTTGAGTTTTTGACGTAAGAAAACATGAGGCCCAGAAAGTGTAAAGATCAATAACACTAACTTCATTTTTAGCCAACCCTGGGGACCAATCGGGAACACATACACACGACCCTATGACATGTGACATCATCAGGGCCCGCCAAATTGACCCATGTGACGTCTTCATCAGGGCCCACAATTTCTCTCGGCGGCCCTGTCTGTCAGTATGTGTTTGTTTTCTGTAAACAGTCGGGTTTGTAGTCTGTTGTTACGAGTTACCAAACAATCTAGAAAAGGAAGTGCTCCATTCTCTTCAATTTTTTTCGTAAATTGTATGTCACAGTTTTGTTTGTTAATGTGATCGTAAAAATCGTCAATGTCGTTCTCGTGTAGTGCACTACTGGTGTCGTCAACGTCGGCAAGGGCCTGTTCCTCTATGGATTGCATCACGATAAAATAAACCTTCAATAAACCTTCAATAAACGATTTCAGCAACCACAACAGAGACTGGTGATCCCATTGCCGTACCGTGTAGTTGTTTGTAGTGTTTGTCGTTATATTGAAAGTAGGTTGAGGTTAGACAAAGTGTAAACCACCGACAAATTAAACACAACATTGACTGGGGCTCGACAGAGTGCGTTACTTATTGCACAGTCTAACTACAGGCAACGACTTACACTTACAAACGTAGAACAACAATCACAACCATTACCAGCACCTTGCAAAAGACTTATCCAAAACGCATTACAAACAAACAAATAGATTTTTTCCTCCCGCCAACACCAACACAACGCAATCGTGACATAATGAACCGGAGACATAAATATAGGCGAACCTGACCAAAACTTTTCACAGTTGACTGAAGATGACCGCCGCTGAGGCCGTCGAAACGTCAGTCACTACCACCACAAACAGTCTTTCTCAAGACTACTCTAACCTAGACGAGCAACTTTCTCAAACATGCCATTTATTTTCTAGATTAAGTCACTTTTCGTTTTCAATCGAGAAGTGACTCCTTCTCTGGAAAACAAATCATTGCCATGACGTCGCTTTGCCATCTTCAATTCGCGGCATGCACGGAAATGCACGAAAGCAGGCCAGACTGACAGAGCCGAGCGGCTAACAATACAGGACCCGGGAACGACAATATCACATCATGAATCACTGATCTCTCAACATGTCCTCTCACTTGAGTATTATGATAATCATCATTTCTTAACACAGACGAATATGATGATTATGAGGGGTGTTGTGGTCGGGGTATGAGAGGTGGAACATTTTTCCGGAGGGTTTTTTAGGTTTAGGGTTTCCAGGGGGGTTGTGGTTAGGTTGGTGGTGTGGGGTAGGGAATTCATTTTTAAAAATGATGATTATTGTCATTTCTAGGACATTTCACAAATGACGATAATCATCGTTTCGAGATGAGAGAATATGCTGGATCTCTATACAGATCAGTGGAATTGCGAAGGACGCAGATCAACGTAGCCGTGTCGAGGCATATCAAAGGCGCTCCAAGCAGCCGACAACGACACAGTTCAGACTAGGGATCAGTGGATCACAGCTAAGATGTTAGGTGTTGATTTTATGGAGGGAGGAAAACCGGAGAACCCGGCGAAAAACCCTCGAAGCACAGCGGTCACCCATCAAAAGCGTCACAGCGGTCACCCATCCAAGTACTAACCCCGTCTAACCGGGCTTAACTTTTGGTGAGAGGCAGCGCGCTAACAGCACACGCCACCCGTCAGGCGTGCTTCCCTTTGCCTATGTGTATGTCCTCAGTGCTAATTTTTTTATGGCTTATTACCTTATTACCATGCTATATTGTAGCTATGTGTGTGTGTGTGTCTTTAGTGCTTATTACCTTAATATTACCATGCTATAGTTGGCTGTGTGTTTGTCTTTAGGGCTTATTACCTTATTACCATGCTATACTTTGGCTATGTGTGTATTTTTTCATGGCTTATTAACTTATTATTACCATGCTATATTGTAGGTATGTGTGTATGTCTTTAGTGCTTATTTCCCTTTTGAAAATCATTTGTCATTTTTGGGGTATTCTTTTTCTTTTATTCTTTTTGAGAATATGTGGTTGGCTTTTTTTTGCGTAATGTGTAACATGCAGGGGCGGCGTGGCTCTCAAATAGGGCCGGGAAATGATATGCTAGGGGCCCACTTTTAGGGGGGGGGGGTGTAAAATTGGGGTGTGGAAACAGCTACCAATAAAAAGGATAAATTGTAAATGACAATGCAGAAACTTTATATTCATTAAGCTAAAAACCTAGAAGAAACTGTCTTTAGTGTGATTACGTAATAGTATGTGCGTCTCTAATATTTACTCTAATATTTACTCTGATGGTGGAAATAGTTTGTTCGGGTTGATTTGAGCTAGAGAACACTTCGTTGACTTTCGATACTGCATCGCCATCAATTTCCTCAAGTTCATCATTTGAAGTTGGCAGAATTCCTAACGTGTTAGCTGTTGTTAGCTCGTCACCTGGGCCAAGCGGAGGTGGGATTTCTACACAAAATGTCACTAGGTCAGACTTATTTATTTCGTCATTGCGCATTTGCAACGAGCACGTAAACAAGACTCGTCATTTTCGATAATCTGTCATTCTGTCTTAACTTCCAGTAGCGTAATAGTGTAATAGCGCACGAGATGAAATTCACACATATGTCAGATGATTGAAATTTGAAATTCTACCCGGCATTTGGGCGGAAACTACCGAAGAGTGTTGCGCCCGCGGCACAACTTCGCTCAGGTTTCATACAAATTATATACCGTAATAACCGTATAGCGCTATATAGAAACTTAGAAATTTAAAAACGAATGAAACAACAATATATTTGCGGTTCCTATCAAGTTTTTGAGTGAATGCGCAAAAGAAAGCTGGTGTAGACCGCCGTAATGTATTTAAGAATTTGAAGTTTTCTATTTGCGCGAGCGCAGGTGGCGGTCGGCCCGAACTTAAGTGCCTAACAAAGCTTAACTCAAGCGCTTCAACATTAGATTACCCAAATTGAAAAATCAATTTAATAACTATATCAGTATATCACTAAACATACTTTAAGTCTTTAACCAATATGTAGTAATAAAGATACAAATAAATAAGTTGCCGAGCTGTTGTAAGGTAAGCCTTTAGCCATGGGCACAATTTATTATAAATTACCTGTTGAGACTGTTGTTTCATTGGCTTTGAAGAAGGACGTTAGCGGTTTCACATTCTTCGAGCTTTCAAATAAGAGCTTTGTTTCTTGTTCTCGGCGCTTTTAAGACCCACTTTTATGTTTTTTCTTAGGAAGAACATTCCCAGAATCACGCGTACTATGCGCTCTTTTGTCAGCCATTTACAGTCAATGACTACGGCATATTTATGGCTTCAATTCGCGCAAATGCGCAATGAAATAATGTGAACTCTGTTACTCAGACCGGAAGTATATGCTTGACGGGTACCGCAGGGCTTGGGGCCCTAGCTGGCCAATAGTTGGAGCCATGATTTAGCATCGTTACTCGTCAGTGAAATATAATTGGCAACCTGCAGGGCCTCCAGCACTGAGCACACAGCAGTTTTAAATTTCACAACTATACACGTTTACGCGCAAACGCGCTTTCGCACATGACCGAACGCTTTACTCCAGGGCCGTTTTACACATCATCGGGGCCCATCTTTCTTCAAATTTTTAGGGCCCACCAGCTAGAATTCTAGGGGCAAATGGGGCCCACCAGGCTAGAAATCCTTGGGGCCCACCGGGAAATTTCCCGGTCTCCCGGTGGGCCACGCCGCCCCTGGTAACATGTGTAACTTGTGTAACATGTGTAACTTGTCTGTATTTATATGACTGTATTTATGTGTACAAGTATGCTTTACATTTGTTATAGTTTAGATCGCAGCCTTATTACAATATTACTGGAGGGTGTAATAAGAAAAAAATTTATGAAAGTACCAGTCTTATTTCTTGCATGGTATAATGCAGCCATCCGACGACCAACATCGGTGCAAGTGACCACATGCGGAACAGAACCCGAGAGGACACCCGCAGAGGACAACAATTGCAATGATAAGGACAGCAAGGTGGGAGCCCATGCCAATGCAGGCCACCAGTACAAGCAAACACAAGCAACACAGACCAACCCCAGCAATGCTGAGGAGCCCAATTAACATAGACAGCACCCGGAGTAGCTGGGAAACCAGCCTGATGTATTGGCGTAATGCAACACATGACAGGAAGCAGGCAAGTAGCTGAAAGCACCCATACAGTCCCCAATGACTGTCCAGCAGCAGCAAGCACAAATACAGTCCCCCAAATGACTGTGTGGCAGCAGCAAGCACAAAAAAAAGTCCTCCAATGACTGTACTGCACTAGAAACCCCAGAACCAGACAACCCCCAACATGACTGTGCAACAGCAGGGAAACACAAATACAGACCCCCAACACCTGTACGATAAGCAATGTTGCAGAGTATGGACCCACACAACCACTAGCAGTTAGCCAGCAGGCAACAGTGCACAGACACACAAGAACAGCACCTGCAAACCAGCGAAAAGTCACACCAGGACACACTGCACACCACACCCCCTTCCAGAACTCGGAGCATCGAGGAAGCAGAGACAGGGAAAGGGTGGGTGGGAGGGAGGGAAGTGACACGTATGAAAGCTGTACCCAACTAAACCAAAGGCCAAGCCAGACAGACCAGTGAGACCACAGGTTAGAGGTAACTGGAAATGCCAAATCCCCCTGGAAGTAAGGTACTGAAACCAAGGCAGCACGTTAGAATGTGATAGGTAGTTCTTAGAAATAAACTAAACTTTACTTATTACCTAAGTTGTTGACGTTTTGTGCGAGTCGCCGAGTTTGACAAAACCGCTGATAATATGAGCCCCCAACGAACGAGCCAATATACGCGAGGGCGGAGTGGGAAGGGGAACGAGAAGGGGAGTGCAACTACCAAGCATGTGATGGCTTTCAGCCAATAAAATAGTCCGATTAGAAATAGCTTTTCTCCTTATGCTCGTAGCAGACAAGCAGTGGCTCGTAGCAGTAGATTGTATAAAAATCGAGCCAAATACATTAAAATTATAATATTCTACGACTCGTTCAGTAACTACTAACTACCCTATTAAAGTTCTTGTAAGAATTTCATTAAAAATGAATAGTTTTAACACAAAAGGATCAGTACTCATACTGCTCGATCATTCCACAAACTCATCTCCTCTTTTTCTCGCACAAAGGAAATAAACTGATGAAACTTCCCAAAAGTTGCACGATTCAGTTGGTTGACCTTGCCAAATCTAACTCCTTTTGTATATGTTGTGGGCTTCTTCAGTATTGAGATCATATCCTGGAGCGTCGACAAACAAAGCCGCGATGGCACGATTCTGACAATAAAAATTCAAAATGACATAACTTTATATTCATGAAAGGCAATGGTTTTCTCATCAGAGTCCAAATTGATAAATCATTCAATGAAAACTTGCATCCTGCTGTGAATATCACGAAGATCGGGTTGTTGTCTCGGTATTCGCCGTATATAATTGTGAATAGCAACACTCTATGTACATAGCAACACTCTATATGTGCATAGCAACGTGCTACAAGCATTGTCAAAAGATATCTCGGTAGTTGCACTCCCCTTCTCTTTTCCCTTCCCGCTCCGACCCTCGTGTATCTTCAGAGAGTATTCGGCTCGTTCGTCGGGGGCTACTCAGCAACTCACACAAAACGTCAACAACCCAGGTAAGTAAAGTTTAGTTTATTTATAAGAACTATCACATTCTAACGTGCTCCCTTGCTGAAACCAACACAAACACACTTTGCCTGGTGTTAATTATTTTTATAATTACATAATTAAGCCATTGTGCTGCATGTCTGTCATTTCCCCCTTCTAAAGTGGATGTTCACATTTATAGAGTGTTGGTGGCATTGTGGTTAACACATGTGTTTTTCACCCCTGCCACCCAGGCACACTGCTAAGCAGACAAAATTTTCAGAATTTTTGTACACTCATGCAGACCTGCCAACTTTACCAAACACTAAATCTGGAGATTTTGAAATATAATGATAATTGACAGCCAAACCTGGAGATTGCTGCATGTGATCTTCGTCACCACTTAATTGCACCATTTTGATTTTGACAACTCAGAACTTTTTTAATTTTATCACCCGCTGACCAAACAGTGTCAAGCATTGCTGGCATTACTAATAATGATTAAGACTGTATTCGAGGTATCATCGGTTTCAAATTATGAAGCTTAACCATCTAATAAAACCATCCCACAAGCAGGATGTTAAACTTGAACACATAAAGGTAAAAATCCTATAGGGGTGTTGTGGTCGGGGTATGAGAGGTGGCACATTTATTCCGGAGGGTTGTGGTTAGGTTTAGGGTTTCCGGGGGGTGTGATTACCGGGGGGTGGTATGGGGGTGAGGTTTCATTTAAAAAGGTTGTCCAATCAGATGGTGGTTTTAATAGTTGGTTAAGCTTCATAATTTGAAGGAAATGATAGCTCTGTATTCAGGTGCTCTGTGCCTCGGCCGAAGTGCTATTGATGCTTTTCTTTAGTTTATGTTTTATTTTAATTTTCAGAGTATTTCTATTGGCATTTTTAAGAATTCTCACTTGCCGTGAGAAGTGGCAGTCATACCGGGTGACCAGGAGAAGTTGTCTGATACCGGGAGTCTCACGGTCAAACCGTGAGAGTCGGCAGGTCTGACTCATGGCACCACTGCCAAGCATACAAAATGTTCAGAATTGTTGTAAACTCGATCAGCACCACTGCCAAGCGTACAAAGTTTTCAGATTTTGGTACACTCAGCACCACTGCCAAGCATATAAAATTTTCAGATTTTTGTACACTCAGCACCACTGCCAAGCATACAAAATTTTCAGATTTTTGTACACTCAGCACCACTGCCAAGCATACAAAGTTTTCAGATTTTGGTACACTCAGCACCACTGCCAAGCGTACAAAATTTTCAGATTTTTGTACACTCGGTACTATTGCCAAGCATACAAAATTTTCAAAAGGCAGTGGAGACTACAAATCTTTTAAATTTTTGCCCCCAAAAATTCCAATGTCCCCCTATTAAACAAAAAAATAAAACAAAACCTACCTTGTTCCTCCCTCTCCACCAGAATACTGTAGATAGCCCCGACATCTTGACGCTACATGGCGTAAGTCCACACAACCTTGTACGACTAAGCCATAACACGAACTCAATTTCTTCGCGTCCTCCCCAATTCCAACTCCAGTTTTTAAAATATTTCTATCTTCTAAAATATCCCTGAGTTTATCTGGTAGCCTGGCGTTCATTTGACACAACCGTATCAAGAAACATCTTCCGTGGGGAAAAGCTAATTGAAGTAATGCCACGGGACAAACTGGGCTTTCTTCGACTTCATCTTTTCTTTCCCGACTGACCCATTCACAGTCGAGTCCCAAAACGATAACTTCGTACGGGTATTTCTCAAGTTCTTTAGTCAGTTCTGCACTACACGCGTCTAAGTTTTCAAAAACAAACACGCCAGTATCATTCTCTTCCACGTCCACCATTTTCAATCAATGGTCGTAGGAATATTAGCCCCTTAATTCCTTCCCGCCAAATATTCCCGCCAGAACTCAGATTCCAGCACTGACCTCTATATTATATTAGTAAATATTAGTATCCACCAACTCGTGATCTATTACAAATCCGGCTTTCTGATTGGCTGGGTCACATGGTCACGATCGGAAATCGGGTTATAAATCCATGTCCTATATTCACGAATTTATTAGTTAGGATTAGGGTGTGTGTTGGGGTCAGGCTTTCATGAAGTACCTGGGTTATTTGGACATGGAATTATTACCAGAAAATCGGTCAACGCACTTTCTATGATGGGGCAGTTCGCAGTCCACGTGCATGCTTGGCTCAAGATGGTCTGGTAGGAACCACTAATTACATTCTCGCGTCATCAGGGCTAAACATTGAACTAAAAATAACTGGAACGCTACGTTGAGTAAACTGCGCATACAAATCTTGAAGCCAAAATTGGACTCCCATGAAGCCAGTTTTGACTCCCAGACACGCACTTCCACGCGTGTTTCTACTGCGTTTCTACTGGCCGTGTTTGTTTTTTTCGTGGAAAGGCTGGGTACGACTTGCATAATTTGGCTTCAAACTTCCGGTTGAACGTAGCGTTCCAGTTATTTTTAGTTCAATGGGGCTAAACCACTGATCTCTATAGAGATCAGTGGGCTAAACCACTTATGACGATTGCAGTTTTACTCATAGCCCTGCTCAACAGGGGCGGATCTAGGGGTCATCAAACCAGTCACGCGACTAACGTAAAAATTGCGGAGTTAAATAGTTAATTAATTAAAATTCGAATGATAGTCCAGTTATGATGAGTTATCTATTTTCAAATTTCAAGCAGCGGCACCATTGTAGTCCAGTTATCAAGTTTCATGCTGCGGCTGAGTTTCTGTAAAGTAATATTAGAGAGCTTAAGCAATTAGACGTTTTTGAGACACGGACGGTGACCGGAAGAACAAGAATACAATACAGAACTACTGAACCGCGTATTCTTTGAAAAGACTTTTTTACCCAAAACAAAGGCTATGAATAATCACATATCTAAACTGTTAGCTCATAAGCTTAAATTTCATCTTTATATAAAGATACAGATCTTGTATATATTTATATTGTAATGTAATGAAATTATCCCCTTAAAATACAAGTTTTCTACTTTAAAAGCATGTCTATTGTAGTAAAACAACGATGACAGGCCTCAACGTTCTAGATGTTCCTGTCGTCTCAAGAACGTGAAAATGCTCTCAGTGACGTCTTGTGTAGAACGACGACGGCGTTCACTTTGCTCTTGGAATTTTAAATTGCTCATTATCATTGTTTTGAATGAAAAATGCTATTGAATTCAATCACCGTCCGTGGCTCTAAAACGCCTGTATGCTTAAGCTCTCTATTACCAAGTCAACGAACAGCGGACTTACGCGCGAGTTTTGACCGATCTGAGTCAGATTCTAGCCATCTGATTGGTCAATATGCTCATCTCCATGGAGATCAGCAATTTTGACCGATCTGTGGGGAGTTCTGACCGATTTAGGAATCAGGAGCTCGTATACAAGCTATCTGATTGGCTAATTAAAAAAATATTCGTATTCTATTGGTCACATTTTTTGACCGATCTTGACCGATTCGCAGCGTGGGATACTAGTACTCTTACTGTAATTATACAATATATATAGATTGTGTATATATAGGTTGCGTATATATAAGTTGTGAATATATATGTTTACATGTAATAGTATTGCTATATTAAAAATAAATGGGGGTTACTCTACTTTTAAACATGATCTAAGTTTTAGTAAATACTACACACAGAAGTTTATATCTTTAAACTGATTCAAATTAAGTTTGAAGCTTTTAGATCTTATCGTACAAAAAAAATAAAGACAAAATCTATACATTATCTTACTTGTTTTAGGCATTTAGCTGCAGGGGAATAGGAGGCACCAGCGACTTTTCTTTCAGGCTTTCATTTCGACGGAATTTTCATCAATATTCACCTAAACTCTTTAAAAATTACTCAGATCAACTAATACACCAGCTAGCCAAAAAAAAACAACCATCAAGTCTTCTGAAAAGCGGAGTAATATTCGTTTTTGTGTCATTTGACGGCTTTCACGCTATTTCTGCCTTGTTAGTTTAGGATCCAAAATGGCGGATCACTCACGCCCACACTTCCGGTGTCCCAACTCTTTACAAGTGCTCCAACTGGGGGAACTAATTAATTTTTCAGCTGATTAATTGTATTGTGTACTTTTAAAATTACTGAACACCGAATATTACTGGTCATTACTGGGAAGATTATTGCAAGAATTCTATTAATAATTACAAGTATTTTTTAGGTGGTCATTTGTCATGTCCATTGCTCGATCCGTCGTCTCTCGCAACTTTGGCCGGACTTTGCTTTTGCCTTTGAAGACCTACTTCCGACCTCTCGCCTCGAATATGTCAAGTAAACCCGAAGAGATTATTCAGTACTGGTTTGGACCGAATCATGTCCCGTGGTTCGGCGGCCAAGAGAAGGTCAACCAAGAAATACGTGAAAAATACGGCGGCTTCGTTGAGCAAGCGTTCGAGGGCAAGCTAGACTCTTGGAAAGCGGAACCACGCTCCAGTTTGGCTCTCATACTGATCTGTGACCAGTTCTGTCGAAACGTGCACAAGGGCACGGGAAAAATGAACGGCCTAGACCCCGTAGCCGTGGAGTTATCTCGCAAGTTCATCGAGCAGAAGACCCACAATCATCTCGACTTTGGTTTCTTCGAGAGACTTTTTATTTACATGCCTTTCGAGCACAGCGAGAGCCGGGAGAATCATGTGCTTAACATGCAGTTGTTTCAGAAGTTGTTGGAAGATGCGGAAACCCCAGAAGAAAAAAAGGCTGCCGAGGGATTTCTGCTTTTCGCTGGGAAGCATAAAGAAGTCATCGATAGGTTTGGGCGATATCCACAAAGGAACGCCATCTTGGAGCGTGCCGACACGCCAGAAGAAAAAGAATTCCTCGCTAATCTTCCGTCCGAATACAAATGGTGATAACTCTGTTACATGACAGGATTTTTTAGACATTTCTTTACGAGAACTATTGAAGTTACACCAATAATAATTTCTTTGTACATTTGGGTGATTTGGCTTCGGACGAGTAGTTTTGAGAAAGAGACTGGGGTTGAGTGTTGGAAAAGGTCGGGGGTGGGGAACGCAGAATAATATTTTGGGCTCGTATTTTGAAAATTGGCCTATGTAACCAGGCCTCATTCAAGATGGCTGCCTGTGCGATTATCTTCTAATGTCACCGAACGGCAAACCCAAACAAAAACCTGGGTCCGGTTGTACGAAGGCCGGATAGCGCTATCCACTGGATAGCGATTTTTTCAACCTTCGTAAAATTGGCCGTTGATTGTTATGACCTCAGATTAGGATTTGGTATTTATAAACTGAAGTTTTTAAGATATATTGTGGGCTCCAGATCCGTAGTTTCACAGCTCTTCGGCCATTTTTACGAAGGTTGAAAAAATGGCTATCCAGTGAATAGCGCGAGGGGTCCGCCACGGCAGAAATCTCGTACGCTCACCTCAGAAATCACAAGAAATCAAGTCAGAAATCAGGAAATCACACGCACTTTGAAATCAGAAATCAACTTAAATCTCTGAGAGACTGGAAACGAGTTTGCGATAATCTTCGTTCTCGAGCTCCAGATCATACGTTTTGTCCTCTGCGTGTTCCCTTGCGCTGCTTTTTGTTAGCTCAAAACAGTCAAAAGATACAATTAATGTTATTTCATCGTAATTCTGCTAGAAAATGTAAGCGCAGCAATGCATATTATAATATAACGAGATCATGGGTGGCGGAAGGTAAAAATTATTGTGGGGGGCCATGGGCGGTGGAAGGTAAAAATTATTGGGGGGGGGGGACTGCGGGCGCCTGAAAGGCGCGAGACATCTAGGGGGGTCCGGGGGCATGCTCCCCTAGAAAATTTTGAATTTTTAAGTCTCGGAAATGCTATTTCCAGCGTTTTAAGGTAGTTTTCAGTGAGGTTTTATGAGATGTTGAGTGAGGTTTTGAGTCGGAAATACAAAGTCATAATAAAGAATTATACTGGCACGTTTGCGCAATTTTAATATTTCAAAACTTCAAGATAAAATAAACACGTCTTACAAAGTTAGCTAACAGCTGCTAAGTTTTAAAGCTTCCAAAAAAGTTTTTTCTTCATTCGTTAAGAGAAACGAATTCTTCTGCAATTTCTTTTAGATTAATATTATCCGTAATCGCTTTGTGCACATGCAGCAAAAGCAAGTTATTCATCCTTTCTTGTGTCATCGTACTTCTAAGCCATGTTTTCAGCCGTCGTAGAACTGAAAAGGATCTTTCGGCTGTGGCAGTGGTAACGGGAATAGTAAGGTGTATCTGAAATCAAAACAATGCAGTTATATTAAATTTTTGAAGCCAAAATTTATTGGGGGGGCCAGGCCCCTCGAACAAAATTATTTGTGGGTCAGTGTCCCCCCCCCGGTTCCACCACCCATGGAGATTGGTAGAGATAATGTTATGTATATACTGACAAGTCGAGTGACAAGTGCAGGTATTGAATATCTGGGCGAAGTTCAGGTATTTCCTTATTAACATTCTTACATGGCTTAACTGCTTAACACTAAATGAACATCCTTTCATTCGCCCTTGCAAATTTTGTGATTTCGAATATATTTGTAATTTTTTCCTTGTGAATTTCCTGATAAATGGGAAAACGATTCATTAGCTAATCAAATGATGAAAGTATCCTGTTTTATGAAATATCAATAGAAACTCTACCCCAAATTCAAAATTTGAGGGGTAAAAATTAAAAAGAGTCTGGTATCAGCAATTTACCTCACAGATGCTGGTGTACAAGTGGTATTAAATGCCAAACCCAAGAGAGCTGTTCAATTTATTGTTACTGTAGGAGTGTAGGTTGCCTGATACTGGTGAGGAAATGGTTTGTTGCGATGGTTGTGATGAATGGTTTCACATTTCTGAATCTGTGTCTACAGAAACTTGGTTTTGCAGGAAATGCAAGTGATAAGCTTAACCCTTTATCCGGCAAGATGGCACAAGAATGTTTTAAAAACAATGTGTTAAAAACAATGTTTGAAAACTGAAAAGAAGCTTTTATGACCCAATAGTCTCGAATGACATAAAACTACTATTTAACAAATAGATTCCATTTTGCCGTTGTCTGTTCAGTTATAGATGCACAGATGACGTCACAACGTGGTAAGAACAAAAAAGTGGCCCACGAGACGCAGTCGAGTGGGTCACTGATGTTCTTACCACGTTGTTACGTCATCTGTGCATCTATAACTGAACAGACAACAAAAAAATGGAATCTATTTGTTTTATACAATACAAAAATTTAAAAGGTTTTTATCAAAACTCTTGTCGGATTTTGGGCATGAAGAAGGAAAAAAGCAAGTCAGCTGGCGTGATCTGACGTGATCCATGTGTCTGTCCTCTAATAGATCATGGGCAACAACCAATGAAAACACGCATAGCAACCAGGGTATTGTATAAATATAAATATCCCTTTTGTAATTACACATTTTATATAAGACTAATCGTTACAGTTGAATGAAACAATATTATTTGGTCATGTGATACACCTTATGAAGAACCAATCATGACTTGTCGGCTGAATTGCTCACTTGACACAGTAAAACATTTTATTATAAATTAGGCAGTGTTTTATTAATGTTTCTGCAACTGATAAAATTGATAATCTCACATGATCCTGCACAACAGTCAAAATAAATTTCATATTTCTGCACATCCATGTATTTATATTCTATATTCAATAAGGTCCTAAATCCTAATGCAATCAAATCCGAACCGAGGTCCAAATCAATACTCTGTCATGTTCTATATACTGAGAACATACACATATAAACAAACATCAAGCTCGACCTCAAGGAATAAATATATAAATGCCATAATAGTTCTTTCTCGGTTCTTTGCGAGGTTCTTTCACAGTGAAGTTTATTTCGATGGTCGTTAAACTCGTTATTTAATCTAAATCTACTTTTAAATACAAACTCGCATACCTTGTGGCTTGTAATTTCTTGATATAAATAGCGAATCAAACGAGAATCGAAGCAAATCGATCATCAAATCCGTGTAGAAATCTGAAAATCACCATGGAAATCTTAAAATCGCCAAAGAAATCTTGAAATCGCCAAAGAAATCTTGAAATCACCAAAGAAATCACGAAATCATCATAGAAATCATGAAATCAACTTGAAATCTTGAAATCAGCAATGAAATCTTGAAATCAGCAATGAAATCTTGAAATCAGCATGAAATCTTGAAATCAGTAATGAAATCAGCGGAAATCAGGAAATCAGTTCAGAAATCACGTGATTTCGAAATCTCGTACGCTTTCGATGGCCGTGGCGGACCCCTCGGAATAGCGCTATCCGGGCTTCGTACAACCGGCCCCTGAACTCTAGTCAGAAACCGAGTTTACAGTTTACCAGGCTTCATTGCCTCAAGTTGGTAGACTAGCGGTTAAATAGATACAGGGATGGCTTCGACTTCATATTAGTCAATATTTCATTTAAATATTCTTTTCTGATGTAAACTCGTCAGTTCACTGGGGTTTGGGTTGCTATTTGGGTTAAGTGACATTATGGATCGTTTTCACTCACGTGATCGGTGGCCCGGTTGGGGTGGTGAAGCAATACGAAATGTTTGAATAAGAATAGAGTTAAATTCCCATATGTGCACCAATGTGGCCGCCGTGAGTCAGGTGAAAACCGAGAGTAAGATAATCACACAGGCAGCCATCTTGAATAAGGCCTGGTTACATGGGCACATTTCTAAAATGCGAGCCCAAAATATTATTCTGCGGTCGGGGGAAGGGGGAACACCGCTGCCAAACGTTTGCGCATGCGTGAATTCGCTGAGTAAACATTGCAAGAGAAGTGGGAACAAGCCGTGGCGACAACAACCAGACAGTGAAGACTAAGTAAACTAAGTAAGACTCGACTATTCATTTGTGTTTTAAAAAAAGGGTAAAGAAAATTACGAAGGGGTAAATTCAGAATATGTTACATTATTGACAAGGAAGCCATGCACAAATTACCTACCTTATCTTTTTGGTAGTATGCTTATAATTTTAACTTTTGTGTCGGACTCTCGGACCAGTCCAAATATTTCAGTGTTTTCCCGCTCTTTTTCCGAGGACGAGCGCGGACGTCGCACATGCGCAAAACGTTTGGCAGCGGTGTTGGGGTGGGGTGGGAAGGACTTCATCCGGTTAACTCCAGTTTCTAAAAAAATTCTGGAGTGATACTTTTAATATTTGGCTTGTCGACTCTGGGAACGAGATTCGCTTGTCGTCGATTAAAGCTAAACATGGCGGACACATAGTCGTAGGCCTGAAGTATGTATAGTCTTAGCCTTCTACACGGTCTGACCGCATAGGAGACTAAAACTATGCGTACTTCATGCCTAATTCACAACCACGACCTACCTACACTGACCTTGGGCTTGATTATAAAAATGCATGATCACCGCTAAAGCTGTCAAACGTCAGTCACCACCACCAACCTACATGAACAATTCTCACACACAGAAAATAGAATGTAAAGCACGGCTTTCGTACCTTGGGATAGTCGCAGTGTCGTATCCCCAGGATGTTGACATGACTGGTGCTCTCTGTTCCACTCTGATGCTTTCCCCCTTTCCGTTCCACTGTGGTGCTTTCTGTTCCACTGTGGTGCTTTCTGTTGCACTCTGGTGCTTTCTGTTGCACTCTGGTGTTTTCTGTTCCACTCTGGTGCTTTCCGTTCCACTCTGGTGCTCTCTGTTCCACTCTGGTGCTCTCTGTTCCACTCTGGTGCTCTCTGTTCCATTCTGGTGCTCTCTGTTCCACTCTGGTGCTTTCTGTTCCACTTTGGTGCTCTCTGTCCACTCTGGTGCTTTCCACCACACTCTGGTGCTCTCTGTTCCACTCTGGTGCTTTCTGTTCCACTTTGGTGCTCTCTGTTCCACTCTGGTGCTTTCCATCACACTCTGGTGCTCTCTGTTCCACTCTAGCGACGGACCAATAGACATGTGCATATGATGACGTATTATGGCATTGGGTGACTACAACTACCAGAATGCTTTGCCGGTATCCTAATGCTAATAATCAGAAGATACTGGCAAAGCATTCTGGGAGTTGTAGTCACCCAACGCCAGAAAACGTCATCATGCAAACGGCCTATTGATTTGAGCGGAATGTCCATAATCGTAGAAAAGTGCGAATAAAAATCATTCTAAATTCTATCTTATTTCTATATTTATCACTATAAACTAGTTTACATAATTCTTTACATCCCATCTTTTTTACAAAATACTTTTAGATTTCCAAAATGTTCTATATCTACATGTCATTTGGCTGTCTGTCTCTCAAAGAAAAAAACTCACAATTTGGACGCCTAGACTTTTTGCAATTTCAATCGAAAAAACTTGGACACACGATCTTCAACGTAAAATCAGGTACTAGTTCGCGGTCGAATTAAACAAGGCGAAAATCGCGATACCATTCTCGAATAAAAACGATACATTGTACCATTTTACAAGCCAACCTCGCCCTTAGGGCCATTTGTAAGGGCTTGGGCCAAGATGACGAAAACAAATGGAATTATTAGCACTGATCTCTAAAAAAAGTCTGGATCAAGCATAGTCAATCGAGAAATGCTCTGTAAGCTCAGGGAAAGTCTTTGTTTTATCTTTTTGTTCACGTTTATGCAAACTTGTACACGGTGAGGACAATGTACTTTTGGTATAATGAAGCAATCATTCAATAGCAGCGTTTAAGATAATGGGTGTAAATAGGTCAATACAAAAGATGAAGAATTCAGAACACAATGCTGTGTTTGGATGTAAAAAGCAAAAAAAAAAGAAGAAAAAGAACGAGAACAAACTCCGTAGTAATGGCGAATTCTGGGCTTCATTTTCCAAACAATAGGTTTTCTACCCAAGATGGCGGGAGCAAATGGAATTATTTGACTAGCTCAACCCCTTACAAATGTCCCCGGAGACGAGGTTGGATACAAGCCTTCCTTCCAGTATAGCGAGGAATCTCTACAGTGTACAAAATCCTCTTTTCGTCGTAACTGCTTCGAAAAATCCGCCAAATCCAGACACGAAGAGCGAGTAACTGATTGTCGAAATTGGATCTCTTGAACCGCAGGCGATAGCCTGAAATCTCGGCTCTTGCCTGATAGGTAGCCCGAACTAGTATACCTCCTCAAAACAGGCCTGCCTGCTTTCTTTGTTCCAGTTTTTTCCACTTAGGCAATTTGGTAAACTCGTCTTTGCTGATACTGAATACCTCCTAAAACAAACATAATAAATTTTAAACAGAAATAAATTCCCAACGCAGTCAAGTAGAAAATCAGATATAGTTTAACGCTACTCTGGCTTAAACGTTTTTTAAATGTAGCTTAAATATTAACTTTTCATGACCCAGTGTTTCGATACCCCGATCTAGCAATCGTTATAAAGACAGCTCCTGTATTTATACTCTCACAGAACGTTATCTATCAACAAGATGCAAAGCGTAAGCGCTATATACAGTCGTTGGCACATAAGCATGTACACCGCCCGTCAAAACATGTTCTAGATTTAAGCTAGATTTAAGCCAAAGTCAACCGTTTGGAAATCAACACCGTGGGATTGGCGAGACGTGATTGGCTAAGGGCGCATTCATGTGACAATAATGCATTGGTTCGAATGTATCGAATGAAAACCTAATACGTTTCCAAGGTAAACATTTAACTTTGACGTTGACATAAAACATGTTTTGACGGGCGGTGTACACGCTTAGGTGCCAACAGGGGCGCAACTAGGGGGGGGTTCGGGGGGGTTGCAACCCCTGCCCTTTTTAACCCCTGCCCTTTTTGTGAGACCTCTAATACTAGGTTAGACATTAGATAAACATATAATTAATCGTGTTGTAGCACGCAATACAATTCTCCGCAATAATGCGAGACCAAAATAAACATTTCCGCAACTGAAAATACGAGAAAAGCGTCCTAAAAATGCAGGAAATGCCGTTTCAGAGACCTAAAATTCAAAAAATTTCCGGGGGACATGCCCCCGGACCCCCCTAGAATCTCTGCTTCCCACACCACTGCCTTCTAGTCCCAAATTGTTTAGAATACTGAACGACTTTGCCCTTTTTTTGCGTTCAACCCCTGCCCTCGAAATTTTCTAGTTGCGCCCTAGCCAACGACTGTATGGCATTGTCTAGAGGCTCCCACTCCAATCTCTCCATCCCATTCTCACTCCTATCCAATATCCCACTCCATCTCAACATGCATCACCCCATCACACGCCATCTCACCTCACGTCATTCATTCCAATATCACTTTCAATATCTATCACTATCAATATCATTTGTGGGAAGCACGGGTGGCGTGTGCTGTTAGCGCGCTGCCTCTCACCAAAAAGTTAAGCCCGGTTAGACGGGGTTAGTACTTGGATGGTGACCGCTTGGGAATGACCCCGTTGTCGGGCTTGGACTCATGTGAGTAGAGTTGTAGTTGATCTCTCCTGTGCTTCGAGGGTTTTTCGCCGGGTTCTCCGGTTTTCCTCTCTCCATAAAATCAACACCAACATCTTAGCTGTGATCCGTGGTCTGAACTGTGTCGTTGGCGGCTGCTTGGAGCGCCTTTGATATGCCTCGACACGGCCACGTTGATCTGCGTCCTTCGCAATTCAGCCGCTGGCTGCAAGTAAGGATGATTAGCCCCCAGTCCTTTATCCTTTATCACTCCCAATGAGGCCCATCACATATAACCCCATCCCCTCCCCCCCTATCCCCACTTATATTTCAACCTATCCCAACATAACAAGTTACAACACAGCTGACTAAACAAACAAAAGTGAACAAACCTTAAACTCTTCGTCAGATAAATACATTTCCATTTTAGATGGATCCACTCCCTCAGGCAGAGGTCTTACTCGTAGCTCAGCCAAAGTATATCGGTCTCTATAGTAACGAATTGAAAACAAAACAGAGTCCAAGTCGTGAACAGTTTCCTAGTATCTTAGAAAAAAAACAAAGCAATGGTAGATCCTCGTCAAACTCAGATACTTATTAGAAAACGTTTCTGAGCCCCAGAAAGGAATTGAACCTGCAATTTTCTAACAACTATTATCAGACGTTTTAACCATTGGGATACTTAGACTCAAATATAAAGTTCGAGGTTCTAAATTTATAGACGTATATGACTCATTCCTGGCCGTTATTTTAGTGCAGTGATTAAACCATATCATGAATCATGCCTGTCGTGACGTCATGCCACACGCCCATGTAAAGCCCTAATCAAACGAGGACGCAAGTCATCGCAAGTTGGCAGTCACAAATTTCTGTGGCGGTCGTTCGAACACCCAAATTAACAAAATAAAGGTTTCATGAGTGTTTTAAGTAATATTTAAAACACTCGTAGGAGCGTTTTATCAGATTTAAAACACGAGCGGGTAGCGCGAGTGTTTTAGATCTGATAAAACGCGACTACGAGTGTTTTTAATAGCTTCAAAAACGCCGACAATAGATTTGCTAATTAGGATGACATTTTATATAAAATTTCACGTTCATTAGTATTCTTTATATAAAATTTCACGTTAGTTAATATTCATAGTAGTTTTATCAGTTATAAAAGACTTGCACATGATCAAATACGTGCATATTAGTGGACAATTTGGTTCATGAATATTAATAAGTTTCAATCTCGTTCCCAGAGCCCACGTTCCACCCGGGAAACGAGAGACTCTTGGATAATCCGTTTCACATCGATATTTCATTGGCTGATGAACACAGTGAACTCTATATAACTCTTCTTCCGGATAACAAGAATCCTGTGATGGTGTGAACGGATTATCCCAGAGTCTCTCGTTTCCCGGGTGGGGAACGTGGGCTCTGGGAACGAGATTGAATGAGTTTTTGAAACAAGTTTTATCTTTGTCACGGTACATAATATTTTCGGGAAATTATTCAGAGCGGCTGGCTGAGATAGCGTGACTGCTAACTTGCGATGACTTTCGTTCTCGTTTGACAATAGACATCTCACTACTAAAAGACTAAGATGCGTGCATCGTATTGACGGAGTGACAACATTACATTTGGAGACGAGCGAAAAATCAACAAGAAAAAAACATTGTTTAAGAAAAACCAGAACAGCTAAGTGTTTTAGAACTTTCGAACAGTTGACATTTCTTTTAATATTGCTCATAATATTGCTCATTTTTGCCCGAAAAATTAAGAGTCGGCTGTCGATTATTAGATCGTATTCAACATACGAGTTTCTTTATGAGCTATACATCTAGCGTATGTGATATAGCCCTTAGTATAATTTTAAACCGGGCAACTGCAAAACAACTCTGATATATTATGTTAATGTTAAAACATATTACTTTAATGTTAAAACAGTTCAAAATATAATTTTTCATGAATATTTAACAGCAATATTACCTGAATTTACCCGATTCTTTCAAAAAGTGCCCAAAATTTTCATTTTTAAAACGTTTCGGGGCACCCCCGCCTGGTACGCCTATGCAGCTCACTAATAAAAGACTAAGATGCGTGCATCGTATTGACGAAGTGACAACATTACAATGCCTAATATTAATCTTCTGCAATCAGACAAACCTGGATAATTTGGCAAGTAAGTCTGGTAAAGACGCCTTTTTACCATCCACTTTTCCACTCTAAAGGTAAGATACGTCAGATCATCACAATGTCATATAGAGACAACAGATCGTCAAGGTAGTTTTGGTGTGGTGTGGTATGGTATATGGTATGGTATGGCATGGTATGTTATGGTATGGTATGGTATGGTGTGGTATGGTGTGGTATGGTGTGGTATGGCGTGGTATGATATGGCATGGCATGGCATGGCATGGTATCGTATGGCATGGTATGGCATGGCATGGCATGGTATGGCATGGCATGGCATGGCATGGCATGGTATGGCATGGCATGGCATGGCATGGCGTGGTATGGCATGGCATGGCATGGCGTGGTATGATATGGTATGGCATGGCGTGGTATGATATGATATGGCATGGTATGGTATGGTATGGTATGGTATGGTATGGTATGGCATGGTATGGTATGGCATGGTATGGTATGGTATGGTATGGTATGGTATGGTATGGTATGGTATGGTATGGTATGGTATGGTATGATATGGTATGGCATGGCGTGGTATGATATGATATGGCATGGTATGGTATGGTATGGTATGGTATGGTATGGTATGGTATGGCATGGTATGGTATGGTATGGTATGGTATGGTATGGTATGGTATGGTATGATATGGTATGGCATGGCGTGGTATGATATGATATGGCATGGTATGGTATGGTATGGCATGGTATGGTATGATATGGTATGGTATGGTATGGTATGGTATGGTATGGTATGGTATGGCATGGTATGGCATGGCATGGCGTGGTATGATATGGTATGGACTTTATAAAAAGGAAAATTAAGACCAAGTACCTCGAGGTTGAGTCGTGTGACATCAGGATGATCCTCCCAGAAAGGAAGGAAAGCACGAAATTCGACAGGTTCCAAACCTGCGTTCACCACGTAAGACTTGGACATCTGACGACCAACAACTGAAAATCACATCGCGAAAATATTTACATATTACTTTGCCCTGATGATGTTGATGATCAAGAAACAACACGTCAGTAAAGTTTTCAGTTTGCTAGTCAAGCTGTAGAACTAGTCAAACTATTTAACCATTGAGCTATACTGAGACTCAGGTAGCAAAGCTGCAAGACCTTGTGAGAACTAATCACGTTCTAATTAATGAGCTACTGAGACTCAGTTGACAGACCTTGTGAGAACTAGTCACACGTTCTAACCACTGAGCTACACTGAGGCTCAGGTGCAGAGTGCAATATGATTCTAAAAACTTGGTCAGACATTATGTCAGACCAACCCAGGTTTTGGTCGGACATGATCGGACACTAATTATTCTTGAATTCAATGGAGAAAAAAAAATAAATTTTAATTTAACAACTTAAAAGAAAAGTAAATAAAACTTAAATAGAAGAAAAATTGTACTCTGGCTTGTACAATACATTGTAACAACCTCACTGGCACAACCGTATGCACAATGGTCAATAGAACAACAACTTAGTCACAGTATATAAAATAAAATACTTATCCTAATACATGACAAAAAATATTAACAGGTATTACTAATTTACTATATGTATAACATAATATAAGTTCAGTACTAAGTACTTAATTAAGCAGATTATACGGACAGTTTGAGAAATTAGCTTCGAAGTTTAAAAACAAGCGAATAAGTAATATTTCGCACTTAATGACTCAAAACCGAGTGCGCTAGAAAAGGCTGGCTCAATGCGGGAAAACATCTTCCCTTGCACGTGTAACCAATTACGTTTTGGTTTTGCGAGAACGAGGGAGAAATTACTGCGGCCAAATGGTCGGCCAAAATGTCCGTGCAAAGCAATCAGTGGACGGCCATATCCGCGTTTTGCGCGGAATGTGGCCGGTGGCCGACCGTTATATTGCACTCTGCTCAGGTGACAGATTGTGTGAGAACTAGTCATACGTTCTAACCATTGAGCTACTGAAGCTCAGATGACAGACCTTGTAAGAACTACTCACACGCTCCATTAAGCTACTGAGGCTCAGGTGACAGACTGTGTGAGAACTAGTCACACGCTCTAACCACTGAGCTATACTGAGACTCATCAAGTGTCAGACATTGTGAGAACTATACTCGCATGTTCTAACCATTGAGCTACTATTAGACTTAGGTGGCAGATCAAGCTTATTTCGAGTATTTAAGCACTGATGACGAAAATACGTTTTCTATATTTCAGTGAGCTCTATATAACTGGAGTGATATCTTTGTAGCGGACAACGTGCCGGCATGTAGACCTGAAGTACGTGTAGTTCCAGTCTTCTACGCGATCTGGTCAAGTCTGATCTGGTCAAAAGACCGCGTATGAGACTGGAACTATACGTACTTCAGGCCTACATGTCCGCCATGTTTGGCTTCAATCTTTGCCCGGTCAATACAGCAGATATCACTCCAGTTATATATAGAGCTCACTGACTAGAACTTGTTGTGCGACAAGAAATCCTCGTCTGGAAACTTAAGATTTCTCTTGAATACTTAGAGCTTGAGTAGCAATTCGAGTCCGTTCTACATAATATCGTACTATATATATAGACAGACACTCGGCTTCAACTCGTATACCTGAACACCCGATACATAACTGCCATTCAATTTGTAAACATGCGGTACTTAAACATAAGTTTGCATAACTCATTGTTATATACCAAAGACTTTCGTTTGCCAAAGATGAAATGCTATTGGTCAAATCATGGTCACGTGTTGTTCAACAAACTCAATGTTTCCCTCGGACGTCAGCTTTAATCATGCGTTGTTCACGTGAATACACAAATGATTATTGCATCAGATCAAGAACTTTGGACTTTTCGGAACATTTTGAAAACAAGAGCTGTTTCGAGCTTGTTTGGTACGAAATAGTCCATTTTCCAAAGGAAAGAATATCTATACATATCTTCAAAGAAGGCCTGAAGAAAATCTGGATAAATTTAAAGCTGTTCTTTGTACTTGTTGAGTCTGGTGTATTTGTTCAGTTGAATTGAAATACGAAGACAAAGTCAAAGTGTTTTGGTAAGTCTTTTTGCCTTTTACAAGTTTCGAAGTGTTTTGGTAAGTCTTTTTGCCTTTTACAAGTTTCGAGTCAGTTTGGTATTTTGTATTTTAAAAGTCTTTGGTATATAACAAAACGCTTGTTGACTTTTGCCTCGAGAAACATCGAGTTTTACGGTTCCTCAGGCTTCAATGTCACCCTTGGGCTAAAGCTCTCGGGTGACATTGAAGCCTTCGGGTCCATAAAACTCGATGTTTCCCTCGGCGCCAGTCAACAAGTGTATATTACTGACCGTCAGCGTAAGATTGTATTGTTTGCATTGCCAATCTCCTGTCTCTATGCCATCTAAACTCCGCAGAACCAGTTGTAGTAACAGAATCAGACTCTTCTGGATTAACAGGCCACCATCCTTGCCAAAGATACATCTCGTATACGGTATCCACGAGGAACAAAGCTGGTTATCGAAAAAAGAAAGTCGTTTAAACAAAAACGTTTAAATAAGTAAGTCAAATACTGGCATGGGTCTCAAAGCTTACCCGGTTGGGATGCGTCGTAAAGTTCTGATTGCCTGAAAGGATAAGGTGAGACGAGCTCTCCTCTGGTAGGATTAGGAATCTCCTTGGCAATAAATGGTCCTTCGGTGCTTGTAAAGTTGAACAACCTCACACGATTATCACATTTATGACCAGCTAAAAAGAGAAAAAGATATGTAAGTGCAAAAAGTTGTCATGCAACGTAACTAGTAAAGTAAAGGTCTTTAATTACAATACATCAAACGTGTATCTTTACAATCAAATTACTCCTAAGGATTTTTCAATGTGGCCGTGTCGAGGCATATCAAAGGCGCTTTAAGCAGCCGCCATACGACACAGTTCAGACCACGGATTCGAGCTAAGCCCTAGGTGTTGATTTTACGGAGGGAGGAAAACCGGAGAACCCGGCGAAAAACCCTCGGAGCACAGGAGAGATCAACTAAACTCTACTCACACGAGTCCCAAGCTCGAGAACGGGTTGTTCCCAGACGGTCACCCATCCAAGTACTAACCCCGTCTAACCGGGCTTAACTATTGGTGAGAGGCAGCGCCCTAACAGCACACGCCATCCGTGTTCCCCTAGTAGACACGTTTGTAAAAGTCGTTTGGTTATTTTATAACATAGATTTGATAACAGAAACGTTTCTGATTGGATCTCGTGCGTGCTCCATTTCTTCATTGGAGAACGAGAAAAAGGGCTGGAAAAAACGCAAGGAAAAAGTACAGGAAAAAGCGCGGGGAAATATTTTAGGAAAAAAGAGGAAACAAACTAAAACTGGTCTGTGGCAACATTTAAAAAATAGGTGAAGGCCTTGAAATATTTAAAATAAATGTAAAGCGGTTCAGGCAACAAACAGTAAACAGAAAACACAACAGAAACACTTTGTGTGACATACGTTGATTTCAAGCCGTGATTATCATTACTTCGAGTCTTCTTTTATATGTTATAAAAGAAATGTTTTCTATTTCTTACATTGAATTAAGGACCCATAATCGTTGTTGCCGTCAAGAGCTTCCCAAAACAAGCTTCCTTCGTTGCCTTCTTCTAACTCAACGATGTCTAACTCCTTTATATCGAACAACTCTTTAAACCTACAGCATAATAAAAACGAAAGATAGGGAAAAATAACCCACAAACATTTAAGAACCTAGTAAGAATTAAAAAAATAATTGAAAAATAACAACCATAACTATATAACTATATACAACTATAGTATCTTACCAGAGAGAAACGTTTCGCTCTGACGAAGGGCCTTCGCTCGAAACGTTAAACTACACACATAAAAACGCGCACGCTGTTACATACCTGCAAGCAAGTTGTCACAAGGCTGTTCAACATGCTGTCACCGTGATGTGTTCGCACTGGCTGTCCCAGTCTGTTAAAATGTCTGTAACAGGTTGTTAACAACTTGTAACAAGGTTGATGACTCCAACAGACTGATGACAAGTTGTTGTTACCGCTCTGCATTCGACAAGTTGTTAACAGATTGATGCTAACAAGGTTGTAGCAGCGTTTTGAACGAACAGCATTGTTACAACCTGTTAACAGCCTTGCTACCAACCTGTTGCGAACACATCCTGTTGACAAGCTGTGAGATTTTTAGGTGTGTACGTTCTCTGTTTCGGCAGTTTATCTAACCTTACTATATTTCGATTGTTGTTTCTACACTGCCTACGCAGCACGCTACTTTTATTTCACTATAGTATCTTACCATACTGCTAATCGCTTTGCTCCTCGCAAAGCACCTTCCTTCTTTTCTTTTGTAGATTTTGAACCATGCCAAACACAAATTCCGATCGACTTTCCGATAACAACGATAATAAAAGATGAACGTGATCTCAAATTCGATGATCTAAGAACACAAAAGAAAACGTTCTAAAAAATAGATTAAATCTTATTTATACTAGATAACCCTATTAGTTCTAAACTGTTCCCTCTAGAGGTCCATTAAGGGCCATCCCTCATTGGTTCAGTGTTACTACAGGAGGAAATCACTCAATCACTTATTTAAACTGGATTAATCCTAACTCCATAAGTCAGGCCCTATGAATGGATGAAGCCAAAAATCTTTAAATGTTAGTTTTTCTGAGTTTTGAGCTGAAATACTTAACGCTGAACGTTGGGCTGTATATGAAACTGAAGCTATTGAAAAATGCTATTTGGTATAGAAACTTAAAGACTTTAGCTAAAAGGGAAATAATTAAAAAATAGAAAAACAACTGCCATTTTGTAACCTACGGCAAACAAAATGGCAGTTGTTTTTCTATTTTTTAATTATTTCCCTTTTACCTAAAGTCTTGAAGTTTCTATACCAAATAGTATTTTTCAATAGCTTCAGTTTCATATATAGCCCAACGTTCAGCGTTAAGTATTTCAGCTCAAAACTCAGAAAAACTTCAACAAGTTTCTTAGTGTTATTTCCCAGCGAAATATGGTCGAACATTTACTACATTTTAAAAAGTTTAAAATAACGAGGAAACTTATACTATACATCAAATTGAAGCCAATGCTATTTCTAAAAACATACGTGTAAAACAGTGTATTTCAATCCGTTGTTTTGGAGTAATTTGTTATCATCCGAAACAAGTATATGGCAGGATGAAAATTAAGTAACTTGAAGCACGGGAGCTACCTGCAAAAGGGACTGGCACTGGCTTCAAAATCCCCCCCTGAGTTATCGTTCCAGTCTTCTTATAGTTCAATGATCCTATCAGTCACATGACTGATACATGCGCTAACCACTGTGCCAGTTGGCAAAAAGTGATGCCTAATGTTGTTTTCTGATAGTTCGCAGCCGTCCAATTATATTATATATAGGTCAGTAGTCTTACCTGGCTTCGATTTGTGTGAGACTGACTTCTTTCTCTTCTTCGTGATGTACACAATACATGAACACATTATCGTCCTCTGGAAAAAAACAAGCAACTTTGTATTAACAAGTTTTCCTTGGAGTTATTTACATGGAAAACGGCACAGGAGGTTTTTCATTCCATGACAGATTTACACGAGAATCTAAAGAAAGGAGGGAGGGAAGGAAGGAAGGAAGGAAGGAAGGAAGGAAGGAAGGAAGGAAGGAAGGAAGGAAGGAAGGAAGGAAGGAAGGAAGGAAGGAAGGAAGGAAGGAAGGAAGGAAGGAAGGAAGGAAGGAAGGGAGGGAGGGAGGGAGGGAGGAAGGAAGGAAGCAAGCAAGGAAGGAAGGAAGGAAGGAAGGAGGGAAGGAAGGAGGGAAGGAAGGAAGGAAGGAAGGAAGGAAGGAAGGAAGGAAGGAAGGAAGGAAGGAAGGAAGGAAGGAAGGAAGGAAGGAAGGAAGGAAGGAAGGAAGGAAGCAAGCAAGGAAGGAAGGAAGGAAGGAAGGAAGGAAGGAAGGAAGGAAGGAAGGAAGGAAGGAAGGAAGGAAGGAAGGAAGGAAGGAAGGAAGGAAGGAAGGAAGGAAGGAAGGAAGGAAGGAAGGAAGGAAGGAAGGAAGGAAGGAAGGAAGGAAGGAAGGAAGGGGAGGAAGGAAGGGAAGGAAGGGGAGGAAGGGAGGGATGGAGGGAGGGAGGAAGGCAGGAAGGAAGGAAGGAAGGAAGGAAGGAAGGAAGGAAGGAAGGAAGGAAGGAAGGAAGGAAGGAAGGAAGGAAGGAAGGAAGGAAGGAACAAATGAAGGAGGGAAGGAAGGACGGAAACAAAGGAAAGGAAGGAAAAAAGAAAACAAAAAGGCCCATGATATACCAACCTATGGATTTTGCTTCATCTGGTCTAAAACAAACAAAGAAAGAAAAGTATAGAAAAAATTAGCATTACCTCATTACAAAAAGCCTTTTTGTCAGAGTAGTACAACATAATATTGTTGACAACCACACTTACTTGCCATGATGGACAACCATTTGGCCATCAAACATGTTTAAAAAGCATGCAGACTCATTTCCTTCATCTACCATAATCTAAAATGCAAAAAAATAAATAAATATTCGGATCTAGAGCAATGCACTCGCAAAGGAGTAAAGCATAGAGCCGGCATCTTTTTGCCATTGTGGATTCATGCACATACTAACCTGGGGACTTTTATCTGAATCTAATTCGATAGTTGCTAAGGCGGATGTGCCCTTTCCACTTGCAGAGCAATCTCTTCCGTGCCAAAAGAAATACGCAATCTGATCTCGACCTGTTGTTTCGCGTTTAGACTCGCCACCTTTCAGAGAACGAATACCGGACGCTTTCACGGAATAACTCCATCTTATTACATAACCTAAAGAAACGAGGTAGAAATACAAACTGAGTGGCTGTTTAACAGTTTAATCAACTGCCGAGGTATTATTGCTAACGTTTGCTATCACAACTTAGTGCGAGTGCTACTTCTGTTGTTGCTATTTTTTAACGAAATTTTTTGGCAAAAACACTATTATATGTGGCTAAATGTAATTTAGGCAAGGTAAAAAAGGAGACAATGCTAGTCAGCGGTCACTCATGATAATATGTGGGGATTATCTCGGCGCTCATCAAAGTCTTGTCAGTGTGGTCTGAGCTTGACTTGCGCTCATCAAAGTCTTGTCAGCGTGGTCTGAGCTTGACTTGCGCTCATCAAAGTCTTGTCAGTGTGGTCTGAGCTTGACTTGCGCTCATCAAAGTCTTGCCAGCGTGGTCTGAGCTTGACTTGCGCTCATCAAAGTCTTGTCAGCGTGGCCTGAGCTTGACTTGCGCTCATCAAAGTCTTGTCAGCGTGGTCTGAGCTTGACTGGTTTTGCGCGCGCTGTTCTTTGAATTAATACGTGGGGATTCTTGCTTTGCACTGTGTTGACCCACCCACCCACTCCTGATTGAATGCAAGGTAAGTATATATTTTTCCACTGCTTGACAGTGTGACTGGTGCCTGGAGGTGGGCTGTGGCGGGGTTGCCATGGTTACCTCTGATCAGGGGGTGGCATCCCCCCTGTGGCTTGGCACCAATCCTCCAATAACGTCAATTGGCGATCTATTTTTATATATTTTGGGCGTATTTTCGTCCAACATAGCTGTCTTATAATATTTGGCTTCTGAATATCAAGGTATTGATGGCAAACTACAAATTGCCGAGATAACCGGGCTTTCTACCCCGCTGTACCTGCTGTTGTTGTTGATAGTCGTGGTGGTAGTGATGTTGTCACTGTTTGGGGTGTCGTCGTCGTCGTTGTTGTTGTCGTTGTTGTTGTTGCTGCTGCTGCTGCTGTTGTTGTTGTTGTTGTTGTTATTATTGCTGCTGCTGATATTGTTGTTGTTGCTGTTGTAGTATGCTGCTGCTGTTGTCACATCTATATTTTCTATCAGAAGTTGCTGTTGTAAAAAAGTGCTTGTTCACAAAATATCAGAATTATATAAAGTTGTATCGCCATCATCTTTCGCATCTATATTCTTTAATACAGCTGCTGATGTAGCTATAGCAACTGAAAATATTTTGCAGTTACAGTTTTCTTACTTTCTGCTGAATAAAAATGTCCCCACTCTTTCTCCTCGAGTTGTCTATACTCTTTATCAGAACTGTGATAAACCGTGACTGAATTTGTCGTCATTTCCAAACTCCGTCTTTCAATCTCGTCGTAGCTTCCACGACCACGACCAACGTCCACTCCTAAACAAATAAATTGGTTAGTTACGACAACTTCTTTCCCTTTCAAATTATAAAGTAGCACCGCGAATAAAGAACACTGCTACATGTATTTGGATTTAAAATATCATTAATAATTCATAAATAAAAAACAAAAAAATTACTTCTAATAGTGTACAGTCGAGCTGCTATTTATAGCACAAAATGTGGACAAACAAACCAAAATTGACTTTCAAATGATTGCAAATGAGCCATTATCTATTGTTCGGACTGCAAGAATTATGGGTAAAAGCGGACAAAGTTAAATAGTGACGTCATCACGACGAAGCGCCATTTAATAGTATGATGTCGGATACAACATCGTCCTAATTTGAAAAACGTTTCCTTCGATTTACTCAGCTAAAATGGCTTGAATCTCCAAAATAATTGGTAAACATGGTTATTCAGATGCAAACAATGAAATGACGAAAGGGCCTTCGCTCGAAACGTTAGAAAACTTTTTGGCAGTACTCAAACCTTACAATATTTCGATTTGTTATTTAGATACATCCATATTTTAGGCAAGATACAATATTCACGACCGAACTGCATGGGATTTACAACGGCTTGCTAAAGTAAACGATAAAGTATAGGAGTTTCTCGCTGTCTGAGTTTACGAAATAAGCGAGAAACGTGTTTCTCACATTACATACATACATACATACATACATTATTTCAACACGCTAGCCTTAACAACAATAAATGCCGGTTTCAATGAGGGGCGTGCTTAATTTAACTAATACAAAGCTAATTACAGTAACTAAAAAACAACTAGGAAGTTTACAAAGTTAATAGGTTTATAAAATGATGATAAAAAAAAAAATGAAAAGAATTTAAAAAAAAAAAATAATAATTTAAAAAAAAAAAAATTTAGAATTTAGAGCGGCGTGATTCAACTTCATCTCATGGTCGGCCCTATAAGCCTTTTAAAAGAATCCAACGACTCTGCTTGTTTCGCTTCGTGTATTAAATTATTCCAAAGCATGGCACCGTTATATTTAAAGCTTCTTCTGAGAAATTCTCTCTTTGGCTTTGGGAGTATACTAAATTGGTATCATTGTTCCTTAGATTATATGTATTTTGATATTCATTAACTTCTCGAAATTATTCTTTTAAATTCACATTGGGGGCCTAGGGTGAGGTGGTATATTAGGTCACATGTTAGGTGTCAAGGATCTTTTAGTTTCTTGCCACCATTGTGTGAGCAGAGTACCCACCCACCCTCCCAGATTGTAACATAGGTATTTAGGTTGATGTTTTGTTAAGTTATTGTTCAATAAAGGCACTGCCCTGCTTAGGGCCTGTTCACACGAGGCGAGTTATCTCGGGGGGTAGGGTTATCCCTATCCCCCGAGATAACTCGGTGTTAGTTTATTTCCATGTTAAAAAAGTAAACCGTTCACATGAGACCGAGATAACTCGGGGGATAGGGATAACTCGGTCGGAGCGATAGGGTAACCCTATAGCCCCCGAGTTATCCCTACCTCCATGTGAACGCTTTCACCCGAGTTATCTCGGGGGGTAGGGTCAACTTAGGCATGCGTATTTATGCTGTTGCTCGGGATAACTCGGGGTGAAGCGTTCACATGAAGCTAGGGTTATCTCGGGGGCCAGGGACAACTCGGTAGTTGCGTTTTATCATGTGAAATAGGATCAACTTTGACCCTAGCCCTCGAGATAACCCTGTCTCGTGTGAACAGCCCCTAACTGCGGTGGCAGAACAAATGGCAACCCAGTGTGAGAAGCAGTGCTGTAACGCCAATTTTTGCAATTTCCGCTCAAATATAAACTTGTCTTTCCATATCTGTTATTCTGCAATATCCCTTACCTTCAAGCATCATTGTGACTGGAGGTGGTTCTTCAGCCATTTTAGCTCCATCGTACGAGACAAGCTCGATAATTTGTACTTCCACTGGCTTTAAAAAACAAACAGGAAAACTAGAACTGAAAAAGTGTCTAGGTAATAAAACATTCAGTTATAGGAACCAATTCTCTATGTATTTAAAAGTAGTCTTACGATTATAAAGGTTATTTATAATTTTACGGACAAAAACATAGCGGTTTTGAGCAAAAATTTGGCAATTGGGCTGGTCGTTCGAAAACTTTTTTTCGCTCAAAATAGCCCAAAACGCGCTTTTAAGGAATTTCAAGGTCTCAAAACTGACCGACTAGGAATGTTACCCAAACCGTTCCAACGGTGTTGTTTTGCTATTTTACAGCCTAAAAAACAAAATTGTGAGGCAGTGCAGTGCATGATCAAAGCTTCAGACCCGTTCAAAACGTCGCTCTTCTCATGCGTCGAACCTAATACAAATAGATTCGACGTTGGAGCGGCTCTGGAGCCTGATTCCTAAAACTAATTCCCTAATTCCTCAAAATATTCAAAACCGGCAAAAACCTTGCGCATAATCAGTGGCAGCGATAACACATTAAAACAATTTATACAGTAAGTTCGGCACATGAGAAGTTCGACGTTTGAATCAGAGTCGCTCCAACGTCGCATAATGCGACAGGCCTTGCCGCTCCAAGTACAATCTGCCGCTCCTAATATACAATCTGCCGCTCTTAATTGAATTAAACCGCGTCGCTCTTCTGCCGCAATTAATGCTCGTATTATAGGTTTGGCAAATGAGAAGAACGTCGTTTGAAACGAGTTTCAGCTACTTCAATCACACGACAAAAATGTTAACCTATTTCACCGTACGAAATATTTGATGAAAGCAGTCGGTGAACAAAAAAAAAAGATGCCGTTTTCAAAATACAAAATATTCGATGTACAAATTTCAGCTAACCTCCATTTTCCCTTTTCTCTTGGCATATCCACTGCTCAGATTCTTATTCAACAAATCCTTTTGTTTATCAAGTTTCTCCTTCAGCGCTGCATCTGGCCAATCCAGAAACTTCTGCTCAAACAATATCGTTTCGGCGCGCTCAGTCATGCGTCCGAACACGGCCCAGGACGGTCGCTTCAGCTCTTCAGATTTCTCTCGTTCCTCGCTCAGAGTATTTGGATGGATGGGATTGAGTGGGTTTTTTACTTTGAACGTGTCCTTGAAGACTTCTTGAGCCAATTCAACTGCTTTGCCTCTCGTGGATTTGTCGCAAGTTCTGCCAAGCCACGCGTAGACTTCCGTTCCAAAATCAAATACAAAAGCCTAGAGATTTGAGAAATATAACTTCATTTGTAAACCTCTTCATATGAAGCGAATAATCAACTTTTAAAATGATAAAGTAACTTCTTTAGAAGATTTTCGCTTTTTCGCTTTGTTTTTGAGATATTTCATTTTGTTTGATATACAAATGTCCGGAATTTACGTCACACATGCATAATGACTTATTGAAGAAGTTTGTGTATCTCTTTCATTCTCGAACGAAATCCTTTGAAATCGAGAAGTTTGGTGTTGTCGGAGAAACACGCACACATGTTATTCATACTTTAGTGTTTTTATTTGATGAACGCAAAGATATATAACATTATCTGATAAGTCATTATGCATGTGTGACGTAAATTCCGGACATTTGCATATCAAACAAAATGAAATATCTCAAAAACAAAGCGAAAAAGTGAAAATCTTCTAAAGAAGTTACTTTATCATTTTAAAAGTTCTTCCAAATAAGACAATAAAAAATGTCGAGGTTAGGGGCACTTTAAGCAGCAACTTGCTTGACTTCTAGTAAAAGATCAAAGAAACAAACAAAGAAAGAACATACTTTGTCGGAATCCAACATCTTAATGCTAGGCATTTTGCCAGACAATTCAGGAAGCTGCTCTAGTTTTGCTAGTTCACTGCTTGTATCCACTGTGAAGATAGCATTGGTCGACACGACTGCTTTCTCATAATCGCCATCTTTTGGCATATTTTTACCACCTAAATCAATTACACAGTTAAATATCAGCAACAATCAAACTGATATCCGCTTAAAGAGATAGTTTATAACTCATTCCTGTCCATTCTCCATTCAATTGAATGGTTAGAGAGTTAGTGTAGTCTCACATTCAGTGAGGGTGAGTGGAGACTCACTGAATGTTGATTTCAACTTATTGAGTGCGAGGGGCCACTCATTGAGTGTGAGTGAGCTTTTAAAATACAGGCGATAGGCACTTTCAACCGAAGTCATTTTCATACCTCGTGGTAATGAATGCTTGATTATACATTACTTACCTTTCACTGGTTTCTTTCCTCCTAACAATTTCCAAAAAGTCCTCGTGAGCGCAGTTTCAACGTCAACATCTCCATCTTTGATTATGGTGACTGTGGGTGCTTTGCAGTTGAGAAGTTTGTACTGTAGGATTTTGTTGGATAACTCCGATGCCTGGAATGAATACAACACAATAATTTGGGTTTTGACATCAACATCAGTATCACACCATCACTAACATTATGATTGTTGGCCATGACCATGACCGTGACCATTGCCATGACCATGACCGTGACCATGAGCATAACCATGACCGTGACCATTGGCATGACCATGTCATGAGCGTGACCATAACCATAATCGTGACCATGGGCGTGACCATGGGCGTGACCATGAGCGTGACCATGAGCGTGACCATGAGCGTGACCATGACCATGACAATGATCGTAATCATGACCATAACCATAATCGTGACCATGAGCGTGACCATGGGCGTGACCATGAGCGTGACAATGAGCGTGACAATGAGCGTGACCATGAGCGTGACCATGGGCGTGACCATGAGCGTGACCATGAGCGTGACCATGAGGTGACCATGACCGTGACCATTGGCATGACCATGACCATGAGCGTGACCATAACCATAATTGTGACCATGGGCGTGACCATGAGCGTGACCATGACCATTACAATGATCGTAATCATGACCATAACCATAATCGTGACCATGAGCGTGACCATGGGCGTGACCATAAGCGTGACCATAAGTGTGACCATAAGTGTGACCATAAGTGTGACCATAAGTGTGACCATAAGTGTGACCATAAGTGTGACCATAAGCATGACCATAAGTGTGACCATAAGTGTGACCATAAGTGTGACCATAAGTGTGACCATAAGTGTGGCCATAAGCGTGACCATAAGTGTGACCATAAATGTGACCATAAGTGTGACCATGACCATGATCATAACCATGAACATGACTGTGACCATGAGCGTAACCATTACCATGACCATGACCATGACGGAATGACCATGACAAAATTACCATGGACCACGACGGCATGATCGTGACCATGACCAAGACCGTTAGCGTGACCATGACTACAATCATCGCCATCGCTATTCTATGATCATCACTATCACCATGATCGTCACCATCACATCATCATCACCAATTCACCATTACCAATGTAATCGCCATCATTACGAACACTCTTCATTGTCAATACCTTAGACTTCTTCATTACGTTAGCTTCTTTCCCAAGCCAAACATGAAGATATTTATCAGTGACAAGCAAGAATGCATCTCCAGAATTTAACGACTCCACGCTTGGTTCTACCAATCTTGTTTGCATATGACGATGACCTAGAAAATATAACACATATTTTTTAGTAGATCTTTATAGATTACTTCTCAAACCAAACTAAGGGAATTTTTACACGAGGCCGGCCCGAACTCAGGCCGGGCTGATTTCTGGTCAGTTGTAGTGTTTTTACTGTAGATCGTTTTCATGTGTCCGGCCCATTGAACTATAAGAAGACTGGAATGATAACTCGGGGAGATTTTGACGCCAGTGCCAGTCCCTTTGCAGGTAGCTCCCGTGCTTCAAGTTACTTAATTTTCATCCTGCCATATATTTTGTTTGGGACGATAACAAATTACTCCAAAACAACGGATTTAAATACATTGTTTTATACGTATGTTTTTAGAAATAGCATTGGCTTCAATTTGATGTATAGTATAAGTTTCCTCGTTATTTTAAACTTTTTTAAATGTAGTAAATGTTCGACCATATTTCGCTGGGAAATAACACTAAGAAACTTGTTGTAGTTTTTCTGAGTTTTGAGCTGAAATACTTAACGCTGAATGTTGGGCTATATATGAAACTGAAGCTATTGAAAAATTCTATTTGGTATAGAAACTTCAAGACTTTAGCTAAAAGGGAAATAATTAAAAAATATAAAAACAACTGCCATTTTGTCGTTCGGCAAACAAAATGGCAGTTGTTTTTATATTTTTTAATAATTTCCTTTTTAGCTAAAGTCTTGAAGTTTCTATACCAAATATCATTTTTCAATAGCTTCAGTTTCATATACAGCCCAACGTTCAGCGTTAAGTATTTCAGCTCAAAACTCAGAAAAACTAACATTTAAAGATTTTTGGCTTCATCCAATCATAGGGCCTGACTTATGGAGTTAGCGTTCCAGTTTACTTAGGGGGCTTTCCATTTACACGGTTAGACCGGTCAGTCCGGTTAAATGGAACACGATTCGTTTGAGGCCTGGGATGGTCTGACTGGAAAATTTGGTCCTAATCAAAAGCAAGTCCATTCTGGCCGGACTGACCGGTCTAACCTTGTCAATTGGAAAGCGCCCCTAGAGTTCAATGGTCCGGCCTGAGATTCAGTTCACGTCGGTCTAATCTCAGTTCGTCTGCTACACCGAACTGAAGCACTTTCACCTCTCAAACTCAACACGTTTGTTTTAAATGAGATTTGTGTCAAATCCACATAAAATAATGATTCTCCGGCGGTCATTAGCTGTAAGGCAATTGACACAAATCTTGAAGCAACAGCGAAACCAATCCTATATAGTTTCAAGGCCGGCCTCATGTAAACAAAAACCGAAATGAAAAATTCAGGCCCGTCCGAGTTCAGACCGGCCTAATGTAAACACACCCTAATAACATAAAAACAAAGGAAATCGAAGAGCCAAGAGGGATCAGGCTTGGATACGAGGTCCAAAGACGCATACAGGTGTCCCCAAAAAAATGCCCCCTCCCCCCAATCCATTTACGAGGTGCACCTTCTTTAATTATGGTACAAAAAGTAAATTTTTATATCACGCCGAAAGCCCATCCCTCCTTCTTTGTTGTCTGAAATTTTCAGAGCTAAGTAGTTATCTACTCGCTTCCTGTAGTCATTTAAAGAGGCAACATCAAAATTTGAACTTGTCCAAATTATGTATGCTACGTCAAGATTTGGACATCATCTCCTAAAGGCTTCCCTTGTCCTTGTTGGGCTTCTTGTTTCATGATAAGAAAGTACCATGAATGCTCTTTCCTCGGGAGTGAATTGTTGTACAACCATCTTAAGACGGATGAAGTAAAGTGCACTTCTGCCTACATGGCAAACATGTGCATGGAACTCTCATGAGCATTGTTATTATACCCCAAGGAACCCCACATGATTTGATGCCGCATTGCTTCATTTAGAATCAAACTTTATTCCCCTGTGGTCAGTTTTCACATGCATATGTATTCAAACTTGTATTCCGCACTCAAACAAAGCTGTGGTCAAAAACGGGATGGGCGACATTCGTTTGGAACACCCTGTATTTTTCCAAATCTGTAGGTAGCATAGATGATTTGCATAATTGGACAAGTTCCAATTTATATGTTGCCTCTTTAAATAACTCCAGGAAACGAGTAGATAACTATTTAGCTCTGAAAATTTCAGACAACAAAGAAGGAGTGATGGGCTTTCGGCGTGATATAAAAATGTACTTCTTGTACCCAAATTAAAGAAGATGGAGTGCAAAAACGGATGGGGGGCATATTTTTTTTGGGACACCCTGTGGAACTTGTGCTCAGACTGTTCTATAAGCACTCAAAATTTTCCTTCGAAATTTTAATAATTCACCTTTAATTTGCAACAGCATCACTGGGGCTGTTCCATCATGTGCAGTCTTCTCCTGGCTTATTCCCGCTCCCGACTTGGCAGTTTTCTTCAAAGTAATTTTTGAAACATCCTCTTTGGCAGATAAACCAGCTAGTGCATCTAATGCAAATGTGTTGATGTCCTTAGATTCTAAAACAGAAAAAAATTTAGCAATGTGCGACGTCTGCTACTTGCAACCAGTCCTAGATAAAGCATTTTTCTTCCTGGCAGCAAAATCCAAAAATAAATATTTCCTGGCTGCTAAACTAAATTAACGATTTCCTGCCTGATAGAATTTTTCAATTTTATAAGTTGTGATACTTGCAAGTTTGCATCTCAAAACCATAATTTATCTGAATGTGGTATCTATACATACTTTGAAATATAGCGAACTTTTTCAATTGAATACTACGTAATACAATACTAGCGTCAAAAATCGAAATGCTGAAACAGTTGAATAAGATAAAAGCAGCTTGCATTCTTGCAAATGCACAATGACAGGTGCAGCCTGCAACACTATACTGAAATGATAAATATTTCATTGTTTTCTAGATATTTTGGCAAGAATATAGAAAGATGAGTCATCGAACATGAAACTTGATATTCGATCAAAAGCCCATCAAAATTGTGTGATTGTGTGACCGTGACGCTTTTCGATTTTTTGAACTTTGACTTGGATTAAAAAACCTGACAAATATTTCCTGCAAGATACAAAAAATTTCCTGCGAACAACTTTTACAAAAATTTTCCAGCAATTAACATAATTAACGTAATTAACATAATTAAACATAATTAACATGATTTATGCTAATTAACATAATTTATCCTAATTTAACATAATTAAAATAATTAACACATTAACATAATTAACACAACTAACACATTAACATCTGATCACGCTAATTAAAGTGCCTATGCAACGAAATTTCACCCGAGTTTTTTTATGATTGCGTCTGAAAAAAACACTTAAAATGACATATTAACATCTTTTGTAGAATTTCGTTTCCTTGCTTCATTCTAGAGATATTCAGGTTTGTTTGATATGCAAATGTCATGCTTGTGACATCACACTGCATAATGACTTTTTAGAAAAGTATGATTTTCTTAGAGTACAGTAAAAACCCGCTAACAAGAACCTACCACTATTAAGAACCTCAGGCTGAAATTAAGAATTTATTTATATAAGAATATATAAGAATATAAGAACCTATCCCAGGCTCATTTGGTAAAATGTAGGCCGTTCTTGTTAGCGGGTTTTTACTATACTTATCGGAGCAACTTAAACATTTGCACTTACATGTAGGTGGCCATGACACTGGTCAATAAACGTGTGTAGCTGGGTGTAAAATATTTGGACCATCCTAAAATTGATGCTCTTTCAAAACGTCATTACGCAGTGTGATGTCATAAATATGACATTTGCATATCAAACAAACCTGAATATCTCAAGAATGAAGCAAGGAAACGAAATTCTACAAAATATGTTACTTTGTCATTTTAATGAAACGAAAATTAAGTCCGTCTTATTTAAAAGAACATTTAAAATGATAGAGTAACATCTTTTGCAGTTTTTCGTTTCCTTGCTTCGTTTTTGAGATATTTCAGTTTGTTTGATATGTAAATTTAACTTATTAGGTAACTAACTTTACGTCACAGTTTGCATAATGACTTATCGCAAAGTGTTCAATATCTTTGTTATTATCGAACAAAAGCACTTGGCGAATTAGGAACCGAGTGTTTAAATTAATTAGGAACAGAGTCTTTAAATTTTAAGTGTTTTTGTTGACAATAACAAAGATATATAATGTTTTGCGATAAGTCATTATGCAAAGAGTGACGTTCTGAATAATTTCCCGAAAATATTATGTACCGTGACAAAGTTAAAACTTGTTTAAAACACTCATGAAACCTTTAATTTGTTAATTTGGGTGTTCGAACGACCACCACAGCAATTCGTGACTGCCAACTTGCGATGACTTGCGTTCTCGTTTGATTAGGGCTTAATATCGAGTATAATCCAGACATATCTTACTTCGATCTCCTGGTCCAATGGGTCTTCCAAGACGTCCAATCGCAGTTGGTTTAGGTGCTGAGTCTTCTTCGTCCTCTACATCATCGAAAAACTTTACACAGAAAAAAATACATCTTAATTGCTTCATGTAAACATGAAAAATAATGTTATAACTAGCAGAGAACTACACAGGCTAAACCAGGGACTCTATAGTCAGCTAAAAACCCGAAAAATTGCGTGAAAAACAGAAAAAGACGTACAGAACAGAGCGAACAAGGTTACTAAGGAATGTATCATATTTTATGGCCTTGGGTTCCTTTTCCTTAAAATTTGAACGCCGTTTTCGTCTACCTTACCCGTTAGCCTTTTCGGGTCGCGCCTTGTTTACACCAATCCGGTATTCATTTGTCGTGTTTTTATAAAGTAAACAGTTTTACAAAAAACCAGCAGTAATGTTCTAGCACATTTATATAGTCCGGACTATTTGAATAAAGATAACTAGTTCTCTTTTATTTGTATTCAAATCAACTCAGAAATTTTCCCGCCAAAACTTACAGGTCCAAGGATTCGTAGAGTCCCGACCGCTGAGCAACCAATCAGCTTGCATCATTTTGCATTCGGATCGCAAAACAAGCCCAGTTCAGTGAACTCCATACCTCCTCCCATTCTCCCCTCATATCTGGAACGCTAACTTCTGGTCAAAAAGTCAAGTCAAGCTCTATTACGTCGCCTTCAGTCCCCCTATATACGAGGCCAATACGCGGTTCGCGTCAGGGGACTGGAAGCGACGTAATAAGTACAAAATGTTGACTTCACTTTTGAAGTCAATCTCGTTCCCAGAGCCCACGTTCCCCACCCGGGAAACGAGAGACTCTGGGATAATCCGTTTCAAATCGTTACGTTATTGGCTGAATAGTGAGCATGAGTTGGTCTGAAGTGACCGGAAGTAGAATTAATAAAACCAAAATAACAAAGAAGTCGGACGACAAGACTCCAGTGAAGACGTTGCCGCGATCGATATCTTCGCCGTATGTGTGTAGATGCTGTAATTCGAGCTTCGCCAACAACCCCATTGACTTGTTTGGGGAAAAGTCAAACAAGGAGAACACTATCCAGATTCCGCAACCGGAATAACAAGAATCCTATGATTTGAAACGGATTATCCCAGAGTCTCTCGTTTCCCGGGTGGGGAACGTGGGCTCTGGGAACGAGATTGTTTTGAAGCGTGATAATGACTGAAGTTAGCGTTCCAGGTATAGGGATGGATATAGGAAATGGAGTTCACTGGCCCAGTCATATAACAATTTAGATTATGATCCACTAGCAAAACAAGTTTGGCAACCGGTCGGCCATATATATCAAACTTACGTCAGCTTCGGTCTTTAAGTCCTCACGTTGTTGAAGTTTTCGCACAGGATTCGATTTCGCCGCTCGCCTATTGGCCGGTCGCACTTGACGGCGAAAATCTGAAAAATCTTTAAGCCTAAACGACAAACGACAAATTAGCCATGCAAACAAACTATTTGAAAGCCTCGACTTGCGCAGAGAACATTGCTTTTAATTAATTGATGGCTTACTGTTTGACTTCGTTTGGATTGACGACATCGTCGAATGAAAAATCTTCATAGATCCTGTTAGTGTTTGAAAGACAAGAATGTTAGCCTTGTTTTTGCGGTAAACGGATAACTTAATTTACGCCATATAACCACCATACGAATAAACGAATAAACGAACGAACGAACGAACGAACGAACGAACAAACAAACAAACAAACAAACAAACAAACAAACAAACAAACAAACAAATGAATTTGAACAAACAAGCAAACGAGCAAACAAACAAACAGACGTGTAAAGAAACAAACAAACGTATAAATAAACAAACTAAAAACAAGCAAAACAAACAAGCAAGCAAAGAAACAAACAAGTAAACAAAACAAACAAACAAACAAACAAACAAACAAACAAACAAACAAACAAACAAACAAACAAACAAACAAACAAACAAACAAACAAACAAACAAACAAACAAACAAACGAACGAACGAACGAACGAACGAACGAACGAACGAACGAACGAACGAACGAACGAACGAACGAACGAACAAATGCACGATTCCCCTAACTTAACCATTACATATTTTCTAATTACGTAAGAACATTACCAAAATTACCACAAATAATTTGATAAAACAAATAACAAAAAAATCTGCCAACTCATCCAGATACAGTAACTATAGTTACTTGTCAGCGGATTTCGCGGGGTGACGATTTTTTTAATAAAGAGAAAACTTACTTTTTACGTCTAGTTTCGACTGGGGCCTCTTTAGAATTCTTCTTGTTCTCCTCGTCAACCTTTTTCTTCACCGGTTTGGGCTTCTCAATATCTTCATCAGTCACACTAGAGCCTCTCACCTTTTCTTCGCCTTTTTTGGCGACCAAATATTTTTTCGTCCCCGATTTAACGTCTTGAATATCATTTAGGTCCCGCCTTTTACACTTGGCATTAAGAAGGTCTTTGATAAATTCCGCCGCGTTCAGCTTTCGGTTTTTCTTTTGCCAACCTTGTTTGACATTCCCGAGAACCATAGGCGGCGGCTTCTCGGACTCTTTCGCGGCTCCTTCGTCACTCAGCGCCCCGTCATCGGCATGTTTTGGAGACTCCCAGTACGACATCTTTCCTTTGATATCAACCTCGACAACTTCCTCGTCTTGGTCCACCTGTGCCTCGGGCTCACCGGAAGCTTTCTTGTCGTCCCCAGGCTTTTCCCAGAACGACAGAGCATCCTTAATACTGGCATCCTTGGTCTCTTGCTCGATCGTCATAAACTGATCTCCCATGTGATTAACAGGTACCCTATCGCCAACCTCATTTTCCCCGCTTTCTCCCGCTGTACCCGTAGTTAGGGTGTTACTATCAGGCACCGCCTTTGCCTTGGGCTTCGGCGGCGTCTTTTCGACTGGCACTCGTTGCGGTGATGCTTTATCTCTTTCTTTACATGCAGCTATCTTATCTTTGATACTGACTGTTTTCGTAACTCTATCCAGACTTTCGCGCTTGCCTTTCGTCTTGTTTTGGGGGGACTCGTAGAGGTTCGATCGAATACTCGCAAGCTTTGATTTGGGCTGCGAATCATCCTTTATAGGTGTGAACTTTCCCTTCGTGTCCCTCTTGGCCGCTGGTATCCCACCACGGTCATCCTTAGCCGGAGACCTCCTACCACTCGTGTCCCGTTTAGTCGGCGATGTCCTCCCGTCGCTGTCCTTAGTTGGCGAGACCCTACCACTAGTATCCCGTTTAGTCGGTGATGTCCTCCCATGTACCTCGCTGTCCTTAGTTGGCGAGACCCTACCACTGGTGTCCCGTTTAGTCGGTGATGTCCTCCCATGTACCTCGCTGTCCTTAGTTGGCGAGACCCTACCACTCGTGTCCCGTTTAGTCGGTGATGTCCTCCCGTCGCTGTCCTTAGTTGGCGAGACCCTACCACTAGTATCCCGTTTAGTCGGTGATGTCCTCCCGTCGCTGTCCTTAGTTGGCGAGACCCTACCACCAGTGTCCCGTTTAGTCGGTGATGTCCTCCCCGCCTTGTCCTTAGTTGGCGAGACCCTACCACTAGTGTCCCGTTTAGTCGGTGATGTCCTGCCACGTACCTCGCTGTCCTTAGTTGGAGAGACCCTACCACTAGTGTCCCGTTTAGTCGGTGATGTCCTCCCATGTACCTCACTGTCCTTAGTTGGCGAGACCCTACCACTTGTATCCCGTCTAGTCGGTGATATCCTACCACGATGCGCATCGTCCTTAGTTGGCGAACGCCGTCCCCTTGTGTCCCTCTTTGTCCCAGAGGTCTTGTTTACTCCCTTACTAGCCTCGTTAGTCAGCGGCTTCTCGGCAAGTCCTATATCAACCGACGACTCCTCTTCCACAGCTGTTCCCTTGCTACCCCGTGTGTCCTCATGGGTTTCCACAGTCTCCGTGGTGTCCCTCTTCTTCCCTTCTACCCCCAGCCTCTCGCTTTCTTGTTTATCGAGTCTGCTTTTCAGATTAATTTCCTTCAGCTCTTCATCCTCCATGGTCGGGTCAGCTCGCTTTGGCGCTTCTTTGGGTATCTCTTGTTCGATAGTAGACTGGATGCCATTTTTGACACTCGCAGTCTGGGACAACTCCTTGAGCTCTTCATCGGTGGTTTCGTCAAACGATTTCGTTCCTTCGCCAGATTTTATCCGCTTTTTCGAATCCTCCGCGCTTTCCTTGTCCTTTTCTTCGTACGTTTTGATAATCTTAGTTTTTAACTCGCTCAAATTCGACAGTTCTTTCAATTCGGCCTCTTCGTCGGCAGACTTGAGTTTCCTTTTCTCTTTCGCACTCTTCCAAGACTCGTCGCGCTTGTCGTCTCGTTCTGCGCACGACGCGATCAAGTTCTTTAACTTGCCACTCCCCGAAAACTCCTTCAGGTCTTCGCCAACCTCCGCCTCTTCGGAAATCTTCGATGGAGTGCCCAACTTTGCCTCTTTATCCTTCGTATTACATTCCTTAATACGACTCTTCAATAGTCTGGTCTTCGACAATTCCTTCAGTTCATTCTCCGTGTCTTCGTCAAGCGATTTATGCTTTCTCACATTTTTCTTAACTTCTCGCTTCCGTGCGTCGGCGCTCTCCTTATCCTTTTCGTCGCATTCCTCCACTCGACTCTTCAACTCCCTTTTCCTCGATAAATCTTTCAGTTCCTTCTCCGTCTCTTCATCCATCGATTTATGCTTCCGTGTCCCTTTCTTGACTTCCTTCTTGCAAGGATCAGCGTTCTTCGTGTCCCTAGTCTCACACGACTTCATCTTGTTCTTAATCCTCCCAGTTCTCCCAAGGACCGTCAACTCAACGGCTCGATCCTTGTCGGGGATCCCTCTCTTTTTTCGCACGTTTTTCTTCCAAGAATCGTCGCCCACATTCAGTTTGCCGATTCGAGATGACTTACTGCTCTTCGTAATCGGCTTCTTTGGTTCTAGCGTGCTGGACTTTTTGAGTTCTTGCGTGTTAGACTCCTTTGGTTCTTGCGTGCTAGATTCTTCGTGTTCTTGCGTGCTAGATTCCTTGTGTTCTTGCGTGTTAGACTCCTTGTGTTCTTGCGTGCTAGATTCTTCGTGTTCTTGCGTGCTAGACTCCTTGCGTTCTTGCGTGTTGGATTCCTTGCTTTCTTGGGTGCGAGATTCCTCGTTTTCTTGCGTGGCAATCTCCTTGTTTTCTTGCGTGCTAGACTCCTTGTGTTCTTGCGTGCTGGACCCCTCGTGTTCTTGCGTGCTGGACTCTTTGCGTTCTTGCGTGTTGGATTCCTTGCTTTCTTGGGTGCGAGATTCCTCGTTTTCTTGCGTGGCAATCTCCTTGTTTTCTTGCGTGCTAGACTCCTTGTGTTCTTGCGTGCTGGACTCCTCGTGTTCTTGCGTGCTGGACTCCTTGCCTTCTTGCGAGTTCGAATCCTTAGGTTCACCAGAGTCTTCCTTCTGAATACCGCCAATCGAGGACCACCCATCAACCTTAGAGATTCCGTCTTCCGGTGTGGAATGGTCAGCGACATCGGTAGAAGTGTTTATTGTCATCTCGTCTTCCTTGATAGAATCTTGCTTAGCATCGCCTAGCAACTGACTATTTGACACGTCACTGATGTCATCATCGTTCCGAACTGCTTCTTCAACCATCTTGTCTGTGTTGTCCTCACGAGTTTCCCCATCTACCTCGGTGGTCCCAAAGGCCTCATTATCTTTCGATGAACCATCGTTGTCCAAATCAATATCTACCTTTATAGTACCAAGAATTTCAGAGGCAACGGGTTGATCAAGCTCGGCCGATTTTTTAAACTTAGATTGATCATTCGTCTCTTCTTCCACTTCTTCCTTCTTTTCTCCATCCACTTTCCTGATGTTTACAGTTTCTATTTCTATTTCTGTTTGTTTTTCCTTCCTTCTCCGTTCCTTGCGCCCGTCAGAGCTCGACATAGTTTCTTCAACTTTAATTCCCTTTTTACTCTTTTCCACATCCACTTTTCTGACTTCTTCGTCCTTCTTTTCAACACCCTTTCCAACTACGTCCTGAACTTCCTTTGTTCCATTCAATTCTTTCACCTCTTCATCCTCTTTTTTCACATCCAGTTTTTCAACCTGTTCATCCTCTTCCTTCTCTACTACCGATTCACTAATATCTTCAATTTTGGCAGAAATCTCAGTTTCAATGACACTCGGCTTGTTTTCATCTTGTGCCTTTTCCGAGTCATTAACTCCTGTATCTTCCTTTTTATTTTCATCCACTTTTTCAAGGAAGTCATCCACATGCAGTCGATCGCCTTTTTTCGAAGACGTACTTTTAATTTTCGGATCCGAAGTTCCATTATCTTTGCCTTCTTCGTCAGCCTCACGACCGTGCGTTTTTTGAGCGGTGTCCTCGCCCAATCTATCAGTCACGGATAACTTACTATCACCACGCGAAGACTCTTCGGTTTTATCTCGCCTCCTAGCAGCCAGACGTTCCTTAACTCCACTGCTGACCTCTTCGGTTCTAGAATGATCCCTCGCGCTAGATTTTTCCAATTTATGAGCCTCGCCGTTTTCCAGGGTTAACTTATTCTGTTTTAAATCATGTTCCTGGTTCCTTTTCCGCCTAGCATCTCTTCTCGCTTTCATTTTACTACTGGTATCATCCGTTGTGTCTGTGGTGGAGGTTTTCGTCGTCTCTCTTGTATTTCGTGTTGTTCTGGTACTTCTCTCGGTTGCTTTCTCTGGTTCTTGCCTTGAACGAGTTCTTTCAGGAGACGGTGTGACTCCTCCATCTCTCGCTCTCCTGGTTGTGGCGGAGCTCCGCGGTGACTCCGTACCTCCCCCATCCCTTGTTCGTCTTGTAGTAGGTGTGTCGTCATCTTCGAGAATTCGTCGGATTCTTTCGCGTCGTTGTCGTCGTTTTTCTTCGCGTTCCAGTCGTAGCGTTTCTATATCGGCCATCTTTCAGAATCCTAGAATCATAAAAGACGGGGAAAAAATTATAGACATAATTAGAGAGTTTTCAGATGATGCGCACGCACCATTTTGGCGGGCTTACTAACAGCCAACCATAGCAAACTAAAGCATTTATATAGCAACCACGCAATAGCCTGTAGTGTGTCACAGCCCTAACACGGTAAGAGTAAGGTCTGTGAACACTCGAGTGATTGCTTGTCCTTGCATAAATTAAATCCCAAGTTTTGGGGGAAATAATACCGGTGCATTTTTTCATGCAACTTGTCTCGCAACGGCGACGGTGTTGACGACATAATTGTTGCAAGACAAGTTGCACGATGAACCATTGCAGCGCGTAACATGCTGTGCAATGATCATGGAATGGATCGTTGCGAGACAACCAGACAAGTCAGTCCTGCAATCGCTGCGCAAAAGAGGACTCTACTCTACTCTGTGCAACGATTGCCGCAACTTGTCTCCTATGATTTTGCCCATTGCGCAGCATGTTACACGTTGCAATGCATCGCGCAACTTGTCTCAGTCACTCATAACGATACACCGATGTCAAAAAGTAGAGTGCGGCGTAGACAATATTTTACATGTTGGTATACAGCTAAATCAATTAAGGTTGTCCTGGCCAAAGCCAAAAGGTCAAAGCCAAGCGCGAAAAGTACGATGTGAATTACTATTTAAATAGCGAAGCACACATTTACTATATTTATAGGCCAAAATCATACAAATAAACCAAACTTGCCTCTCTGGGGATTATTAACGAGCATTTTCGCGCTTGGCTTTGACCTTTTGGCTTTAGCCTTTTGGCTTTGGCCAGGACAACCTTAATTGATTTAGCTGTAGAGCACAATGAAAAGGTGGTAAACTGCAAAGAATAGTTTTGACAACGAAATAATGACGTTTCGATTCGAACGGCCAGTTCTTCATCAGAGTATAGTCACATTTTATTCTAACGAAAGGCTTCGCTCGAAATGCCATTATTTCGTTACCAAAACCATTCTCGGGTCGACAGTTTACCACTTTTCACTTGATACATCAATGTCGTTTCCAGACAAGTTGAAGGCAAAGTTGCACCGTGCTTTTCAGGGACTTTAATAAACAGTCATAATGTCAGTAATTTGTCTTGATTAACACGAGCAAAGGTCTCAAAATTAGGTAGCGTTACCTCGATTAAATAAGTTTATGTTAATTGTGAGATGACAACAGAATTCTTCAGATAGTCAAAAAAGGTCAAATCCGTAATGGCTAACTAATTTTTAGAATGTTTGAGTAATTTTGATGTAGACCGTTCGTACATATAGGGCAAGATTGCTAATAAAGACCTCTCCTGTGAAAACGTTTCATTTTCTAAGGCTCTGAAATGCTATTCTCCGCATTCCGAAGGAGGTGATTTGCAACCTTAGATCAGTGGCGTAACGGAGGAAGACGGGGTCCTTAGGCATATTTGGTGTGGGGGCCCTTGTTGTCATGATTTGACTGACATGAGGCGGGGCTACGGCGGGCTGGGGGCCCCTCGGCCCCTGAATCCACCCCTGCATAACACGGTACAGTTTTGCTACTAAATTTCAGGATTTCAAACATATTTAATCCATTCTAGCCCAGATAAAAAACAACTTCTTCATTATTTTAACAAAGTAAAGTGCTGCGTAGGCAGTGTTTTCGATAGAGCATGTAGTGACGTTTCAAGCAAAGCCCTTCATCGGAGTAAAATGTGTTATTTTATTCTGTCTAACGCAGTGGCGTAACGCCTATAGGCGCTGCCCGGCAAGAGCTGGGGGCCCCCTTTCACTGGGGATGTCGTCCGGATGTCCTTTATGGGGATTCCGTCATTTTCACGTATTTATTGGGAAATCGTCAGTCGTCGTTAAACTGGATATAGCTTTCCATCATTTAAATATTGGTACGAAGTTTCAAACAGTTTCATAAAAAATACAGAACGTTGCAACAGGTTAACAAAGGTACGAAAATGGATGTCAGACGGCTTGATATAAGACGGCTTTACCTGCCAGTATCAAGGGGTTTGTAAATATTCTTATAATCCAACAAACATTTGATATATCTAATGATGAATTTCCCCTTGTTATACCGATTAATTTTTTTGAAAATTCAACGCGGAATCGCCGAAAATGCGCTTCTGGGGCATGTGAAATTCAATTCGGGGGCTTCGCGCCCTAGGTCCCCCGGGGCTGGGGGCCCTTTCAGTTTGGGCCAGGGGCACCCTAGCCCAAAGTTACGCCACTGGTCTAACGCCAGACAAGATCATTTTATTTGTAAAAAAGAAATCCCTCAGCCAGAAGGCAGCAATATAGTTAATACAATTCGTAAAATAAACAAGAGCCGACACAGCAAACAATTAAAGGATAACACAACATGATCATTATTAAATGGTCTCTTTACATTGTCTGTTAGTAATGATTGCTCTGTGACTGTCTAAATAATATTTTAAAACGCAAAGTTGCTAATTTAACTCATTGCCCCTAAGCCAGCCAAAAACAACCAATTCATTATTTGACTCTGTTTAATGCCAGAATATTTTACTCTGTCTAACACCAGACAATTTTACTCACTAAAGAGTAAAGAGAGACCCTCAGCAAGCCTAGGCAGCAATGTGTTAACAGTTATTAAATGTACTTAGTCATGCTGAGCTTCATGTATATGTATGGCAGTATGTACAAGGCTCTTACCAAAGTTTATTTAGTTAATTAGCTGTTATAGGAGATAGTCTGGTATATTTCCTTATAGCCAAAAGAATGTTTTTCTGAAAACATTTTGTCAGCTGACATAATTATAATATTAGCATCCATATTAAGCTACACTTGTCAAATCGGACTACAAATAGTGAAATAAAAGTAGCGTGCTGCGTAGGCAGTGTAGAAACAACAATCGAAATATAGTAAGGTTAGATATATAAACAAACAATCGGCGCCACTCAGAGGTGAGTCTTTTTCAAATTGTAGTCGCGTTGCAAATTTTGCTTGCCTATAGTATTACTCGCTTTTTCGTAGTCCTATTAACATTCTGTGTGAATTTTAATTGACATTGAAGTTAAACGTTTAATAGAGTTTCTTCAAATGCTTTGTCTGATTGTCATATTATAAATTGTGAATATTGATTTTAATAGCAAACGTTCTGATGATTCTGTGGCTTGGTTTAGCTTGGTTTTGTGAAACGAGCGTGGCTTTAATATTTGCCGTAACAAAGAACTGTACTAGTACAAAGCAGCTAGAGTATTAGAATAACTGCTATACTCCAATCAGTTGACAAACGTACTGCCGAAACAGAGAACGTATAGGACTGTCCAACGTTTCGAGAGAAGGCCCTTCGTCAGAGAGAAACGTCACTAGTCAGCAGTGCAACAATGCAATGACCTCATTAAATAGACTTCAATATGTTTAGCAGAATTCTGCCCAGCCAAAAATGAGAAGTGGCTAAAATATTCAGACACATGACCCACTGGGGTAGTACAGTACTATGTCTAAAGATATAAATATGGCTTTATCGGCTTCCAATTAGCAATTACTGCATAATTTACCCCTAAACCCGCCTTTATTTAGACAATTGTTTGTTATCAAGAAAACTCATGCATCCTTGTCTGCACCAGTCAAAATTGGTCTCCTGTATTGATACCTTAATTTTAACACCAAATGATTTTTTGAGTGTGTGGACATCACAAGAATAAGTCTGTCACAAGGCTACAATTTTCTAGGGGGGTCTTGGGGCATGTTTACTAACTCAAAAAAAATTTGAGTTTTGGACTGACAAGAAGCCCATTTTTGGCTATTTCTGTGCTGAAAGTCTATAGTAATAAACAGTGGACAACCCCAATATTTTAATTTTAAATTTAATACAAACAGTCCTTAATCGTGTAACTCACAACTACTTATATTACATCACAGTTCAGTCACTTTACAAGAAAATTTTGTAGGGGCAGCAAAACCTGTATGTTGTTGGGCATGTCTTCCATAATCCCTACAGGCCCCATCACAACTATATTAAAGGGAGAACACCCAGCCATCGTATGCAGCATCTAGTGCATAAATCTAGTGCTGAGCAGATCTATATACCAGTGATATCAAACAATTTTTCTCATCAAAGCAAGACCTCTTGCACATCCTAGACAGCAATGGGAATTAACAAGTGATTAACTCATTCCTGCCTGAGCTGGTCAAAAACAGTCCCTTTATTGTTTTACTCTGTCTAACACCAGACAATTTTACCCATCAAAGGGAGAATCCTCAGACACCCTATAGTCACCCTAGGCAGCTGGGTTAATATCGTATGTGACTAGTAGTTTTTCAACCCTTTCCCATAGGTAGATTTTATCTGTGATGAGTAAAATCATCTGGCATTAGCCAAAGTATTTGAGAGCAGCCGATGCTCCCCAGAAAGAGTTAAATATTTTCTAAAATCCAAACGAATACCACCAGGTTTGCTACTACTAACATAAAAATACTTTATAAATCCAATATATGGGTTCAATTCCTGCCGGAAGGCCTGTGTAGTTGCATTTTTCGCAACTGGTCCTGGTTTGGTCTTAAAATGTATATATTCTACACTCGAATTTTCCTTCACCCAAAATCCTTAGAACATGCTATGTAATCGAGTGAAATGACCAATATCACTTATAATATATATATATATATATATATATATATATATATATAAGTTGAAGTGTGGTGTACAATTGTTGAACTTACCTAATATATAGTTGACTCGATTGTCTTAATGTTCAAATTGCTACCATATGTACTTGCATTAGATTACTCACAACCAACTTAGATACAGCAATGATGAAACATATACACTTTGCCACAGACTATCAAATGAGAGACAACAAAGAGAAGCAAGGTATTACTGTGTGATAACAATGATATAAGATCTGGTCAACACATCTGTGTCATACACTGAAAATAATCCCATCTTGTAAACCCATTATGAAGTGACTAACAGTCACAATGTACAAAACACAGGAATTGGTACACAAGGATTGTTTTAGTAAAACTAAGATAGAATTAAGTGATTGCAACTTTGAGACAATGAAAGGTCACAACTTGAGATCATAGGGTGCTAGAAAGATGACAGAGAAAGATGACAGAGAAATCTGTGGACTGTGGAGTGAAAACCTAATGGAAAAACAGCTGAAATTCTAATTACGAACAAGGTTTTAAAAGCACTCCCACACACAGCCAAGTACTGGTCATCAGAAAGATATGTTCCAAATTCAAGTACAATTCACTTGGAAAAGAAATATTTAGCAATATTCAGGTGATAAGCAGTGAGGGAACAATGCACTAAAAATAAACAACACATTATCTAAAATATATACAAGAAAACTTGCTGTATTTTATAACTAGTCACCTGTCCTGTAAGAGTAGTCCCCCAAGCTTTCCAAACAAAAACAAAGCTCCCTAATTTGTCACATTACACCATTACACCAACACACCAACTCAACCTAAACATTATCACACCAAATACCAAGTGAAAATTTGATGAAAATCTTTGATGAACATGCATTACCATTAACCGTATCAGCATATATCAGAACATCGAATTCCAAAATCGCTTTGAAGATAAGAGATGGATTCTCTAAGCGGCATGTAAACAAAGTTTTTATTCAGCTTCGACACCCTAATCCAGTTTTGGATTGAAAGCGACGATTATTTCTAACCGGATGTCCGTAGATCGCCTACCAAGCCGAAATTTCACAACCTTTTAAAATTAAATATCAGCTCATGCGCGTAATTTGTTACATTTTGTTTATATCTTTGCAACATTTTCTGTCGAAATCATTGGTCAAATGCAAAAACCAAAGAAAAAAAATTAGAATTATTCAACTATAAATAACCTTCGTCAGTTTGTCTTCTAATAGTCTAACAAAATGCAAATTTTAGTCATAAAACGAGTTGTAATAATAAACGACATTGTCATTTGTACGACCCAGACATGGCGGCTCGCACGAACGGTTATTGAAAGGCTCAAGGGCAAGAAATAATCAAATACCATCAAAATCATCAACCATAGCAACTACACAACAACGAAATTAGTGTCCAAATCGGGCAGTTTTATTTCACATTTCGCAAATTGCTACAACACACAAAATTTGCATGTAAATTCGAGTGGTCGAGAGAGAAATATCGTTAAAATTTCACAGAAGCTATCGTTTCCCCTACAAAACTAGTATTTGCCAAATTCTGGACAATGAATTTGGCGTTTATTTATGGTTTGGTAATAAATACTGATTAAAAAACGCAAAGCTGGCTTACTTTGGCTTACCACAACACACCCCAAAACAGATCATATTTGACAAGAAACTCAAAACAATTAATCTAAATTTTGATCTAAACGATTTCCAAGGAGTAAGGACTTTAAATTTCTCCCCATTCGTATCCTCACTGCGCTTTTGGAAATTATTTCAAAATTATTAAAATAATAGCTAGTAAAATGAAAACGTCTTAAACGCTGCTCGGTTCGTGTACAACTGCCCCCTGCCGAATGTAAACATGAATTTAAACTAACCCCTTCGGGCAGACGCTGTTGTGTCCTTCAATATTTTACACCGGAGTAAGCGTATTTACCCCCAACAAAATGACCAAGAATTGCTTTGGAGTACCCTAAAGAACTGACTAGCGGGAAAAACTTCGATATTCGACTGCATCTAACCTAGTTTATCTCAGCTTAGCTTTTGTAAACGATGTATAAATGTCTTAACGCCGTAAACGACAATGGATATTTAATATTGTTGATTGTTTTGGAAAATGTGATATGTGTTGTTGAACGAAATAGTTACAGTGTGTTTACGGATATATTTTCGCAAAGCACTCGGAGATATGAAGCGAGGACTATAAAAGATCGAAGACTTCTTGGTTTCCGACGTATTTCGTTGACAGGTTAATATTCATTCATAACATATCACAGAAGAGTGAAATATAGAATTACTACCAGCTCCCTCAGACACGAATAACTTTATTTATAAATATATATGGAAATTTAAAAGCTGTGCTAAACTTTATCACAGTGAACTATAGAAACAGACATTGTCAACTATATCCCCTTTGAACACAAAACAAGCTTTGAAATCAGACTATTATAAAACATTCGACAGAGGAATTGCATTAGAACTTACCTCTCTCGAAACGTACTGTAGTTCGAAATATGGAACACTATATTTATGTTCGTGAACTCTGCGATGTTTAGACGAGTTTCTCGCTGTAAAACTGTGTGAAGCATTCGAGTTATGTTTGCCGTGATGGTCTTCGAGTAGAAATGACGGCCTTTTTTGGACACGGGTCAGATGTCAACGCAGGAATCGTTCTTCTTTCACCGTCTAATCGATATCAAGAATTCAAGGCTGAAGCTTCTGTCATGTCAATGTCCACTGTCATGTGTCTTTGCAAGGTGAACTTCAACTTCCAGAAATACATGCGCGGGGGAGGGGGGAGGGGGGGAAGGGAGGAGGGAAAGGAGATTTCCCACGCGTGGACGACAACAAGATCCTATTTTAGAAAGGAAAATTATTCAAATTATTTATCAAGAGCACAGAAGACCAAGAGTGTTTAAAAAAGTAGAGTGCTGGGTGGTAAACTGCAACGAAAAACTGACGCGTTTCGAGTGCAGCCTTCATCATCTTATTTCGGCAGCTGTTCACGCGTTCTTAGAAAGCCGTCTTTTTTGGTATTCATGCAGTCCGGACCATATTTGTAAAAACGTGATTCGACGGTTGTTTAAAAGGCGTTTTTTTGTTTATTTAGCCTGCAAAAACAACGTGTGTTGCCCAGTGAGGCTCCATTGTCTCACAACTCCATATCTGGAACTCTAAAGAGTGAAGTCTGCAGGATTTTCGTACGTACATCACGTCAGATTTAGTCTTCTACACTGTCGTCTGTTACCTTTCGACAGCGTTGGCGGACACTTTGTAGGGCGACTGAAAGCGACGTAATATAGCTGACTTCACTTTCTTGCCCTGGAGTTAGCGTTCCAGTTAATCAGTGATGAAAATTTAGTTCACTGGTGTTGCCTTATCTCCAGCCTGCCTCACCATAAATCAAGAATAATGCTGTTCATTTCACTTAGAAAAAGTGTGGAATGCTGCGGATATCTCCTGCATACCAAGGATCAAAATCAATATATAGGTAGACCAGCTATCCAAGAATATCGCTTTCGGGGTAATTTCATTTCCGGAGGGTAGTCGCGTAGGTTGGACAGACCAGCGACAGGATGAAAAACTTATTCCGTGTGGACATATGTCAGTGACAATTCTCACCCACACAAGATTTTGTGCGCGAATTTTTGACTTTTTTAAAGGCACAGTGTCACTAGGAGACAAAAAAAAAATCGTGGACAACTTTTGAAGTCAATATGGTGAATATCACACACTTCAAAACTTGGACTAAAATGCTCTAATTTACTTGCTTCTTTAACCTTTTCAGGATAATAATAATGGTCTTTATTAATGAGAATACATCAAATGTGTATCTTTACAATCAAATTTCTCCTAACGATTTTTCAACGTGGCCGTGTCGAAGCATATCAAAGGCGCATTAAAAGCCCTAGGTGTTGATTTTACGGAGAGAGGAAAACCGGAGAACCAACTAAACTCTACTCACATGAGTCTCAAGCTCGAGAACGGGGTTTTTCCCAGACGGTCACCCATCCAAGTACTAACCCCGTCCAATCGGGCTTAACTATTGGTGAGAGGCAGCGCCCTGACAGCACACGCCATCCATGGTCAACACTTTAATTTTGGGTATAAGTGGATTTTTGGCTGGTTATATCCGAATGACCAGCAAACGTCGAATTTCTTCCTACAGGGAACAAAACCAAAATGTTTCCTGGCGCCTCGCATGTGTAATATATTATGAAAGGAGGACATTCGGTGGATTTTCCAAGTAAAACCCTCTAGGGTTGGCCAGAGTAAAATGACAGTTACTGAATATACTAGTTATTTTAAAGTTTATGACAGTTAAAATAAAGGAATATTGAAAAAATTGCATTCCGTGAATTGTGCGTGGTATGCCTTTTAGAGCAATTTAGCACTTAACCACTATAGCATTACAGCACTTTAGCACTTAACTAGAATTCGAAACATCTCGTTCTACGAAACTTTCATTTCCGCCCCTGGCCTTGCGCCTTTTCCGGCTCTCAAGGGCTGTTCACACGAGACCGGGTTATCTCGGGGGGTAGGGTTATCCCTATTCCCCGAGATAACTCGGTGTTAGTTTATTTCCATGTTAAAAAAGTAAACCGTTCACATGAGACCGAGATAACTGGGGGATTTTATCATGTGAAATAGGGTCAACTTTGACCCTAGCCCCCGAGTTATCCCTACCCCCCGAGATAACCCGGTCTCGTGTGAACAGCCCCTAAGATTCTCCTCTTGTTTTTTTCCTACGGGTTCAGTGGCCTTCCGTCCACACGTAAACGATAAAACGGTCATCAAAAACAGAACTTTTCGAAAACAGTCTCCAAAGTGGAACTTTTTGAAAACGTTGTTTTCCTGTTCTTGTGTGGACGAGAATTTTTTTTAGAAATGGAGAAAACTGAAAAGTTGCGTTTTCAAACGAAAACGGACAGGTGTGGACAAGGCAGCCAGGAGTGTTCCTAACATGTTGTTGCAATTCAGTTCCTCAACCTGACCAATCTCGTTCCCAGAGCCCACGTTCCCCACCTGGGAAACGAGAGACTCTGGGATAATCCGTTTCAAATCACAGGATTCTTGTTATTCCGGTTGAGGTACGCATGCGTAAATATCGAATCTGGATAGTATGTTCTCCTTGTTTGACTTTTCCCTAAACAAGTCAATGGGGTTGCTGGCGAAGCTCGAATTACAGCATCTACACGCATACGACGAATATGTCGATCGCGGCAACGTCTTCACTGGAGTCTTGTCGTCCGACATCTTTGTTATTTTGGTTTTATTAATTCTACTTCCGGTCACTTCAGACCAACTCATGCTCACTATTCAGCCAATAACGTAACGATTTGAAACGGAATTATCCCAGAGTCTCTCGTTTCCCTGGTGGGGAACGTGGGCTCTGGGAACGAGATTGAACCTGACCAATTCATTTGATAAAGTTCGTTGAATATCCTACTTTGAAATTTGATTGGCGTTTGACGAATAATCATATATTTCCTATTGGTTGATCAAAAACCAACAGACAATCAAAATAGGAAGATTCCATCAAATCAGTTAGAACAAATGAATTGGTCAGGTTGAGAAACTCAATTGCAACAATATCAGTTTAGGAACGCCGCAACAGTAAACGATACTGGGTGACAAAGAAGTACATAAAAATTTGAAACGCAATGTGTTCTCAAAAATTGATTAAAAATTGAATTTTTTCCAAATTCTAATATTTTTAGCCAACAACAAAAAATCAAACAGTTACAAAGCTTTTGTGTCCTAACGTGATTCTGAATGATTGTTTAGTTGTTTTGTTTTCAATGACGTGAGCCAACACGATGTTGGCATTTGCTCTGATGAAGGCCCGAGTCAACAGATCAGCAATAAGTAGTAAACGTGGCCGGTTACCACAAATTCTCGATTGTATTACAATTTGTTAAAGTTGTTGTTCATAGTTTTTCTCTCTAATATTGAAGCTGATTGAAACATAACACATAAACCAATTTTTTTCAAAATTCGAGCCAAAAATTTTTTTTTCAATTTTTTCTGAAAAGATCAACTTCCAAAATCAACATTTTCCCAAAATTAAAAAAAATATCAAAAACAAATTTGGAATTCGAAATGACGTCACCATTTTATTGTCAAAGAAAAAAATGTCACCTGTAAGAGGAAAATTGGTTGTTTGCGGAAACATTGTTCAATTACACGTCCTTGTACAGGCGGTGAGATTTTAAATTACACGCCGAGAAAAGATGCACACCAGTCACCAGACATTTTATTTGAGTGAGTCAGAAGGCAAGACCAGTGACCTTTAGATTTAATGACTTTATTGCCTATAGCAACTGGTGGTCAAACAGAGCGAAATGCCCCCAAGTGTTGGTTTTGCGGAGGGAGGAAAACCGGAAAACCCGGCGAAAAACCCTCGAAGCACAGGAGAGATCAACTACATTACTACAACTCTACTCACATTGGTTTCCAGCTCGATTCCCAAGCGGTCACCGATCCAAGTACTAACCCCGTCTAACCGGGCTTAACTTTTGGCGAGAGGCAGCGCGCTAACAGCACACGCCATCCATGCTCCTTTCAACTACACGCGTAAAAACGCACAACTTGTTCACGGTTGTCAACAGGCGTGAACAATGTTGTGCTGCTCGCCGTGAACAATATTGTGCTGCTCGCCGTGAACAAGTTGTCAACAAGTTGTTCACTTATGGTTCGAACAACTTGTTCACGGATAAATCAACAGTCATGAACAAGTTGTTCCAACAGCATATTTTTATAGCCAACAACGTTGTTCGCACATGATACAACATGTTGTAACAGCATGACGAAATAACAACGATGAACAACAATGTTACAACAATGGTGAACATGGTTGATGTATCAACACGTTCTTCGGTTGTTACAACATGCGTGAACAACGGTTGTTGTTTCATCAATTAAGCTGTAACAACTTGTTGAAACAATGTTGTTCATTTATCAATGTTGTTCACATATGTCAACAAGTAACAACTTCCGAGATTTTTACGCGTGTAGTTGTACTTCTTTCACATTCCCACCACAGCTCTTCGAAAAGGTCACTGCGTCATACTTCAACCGTCAATCAAATGAATGAATCTGTTAATATATTCCTTGCCCAGCTTACGCTTTCTCTAACGGTACAACAGTGTCATATCAAACGCTTTATCGTAGGTTTTTGGCACGAATTCGAGGCACGCGAAATGTTAACGTTTTTTAAACTCTGCAGTTATTTTAATACGTGAAACAGTGCCAAAAACACGTGTCTATAATCTACTTAAGTACTTATAGCTACTTACTGGTGTCATCTCGAGTCTAGAATTTGTAATTGCATGTTCAGAAAAGGGGTTTTCCCTCAGTCCTCTCCTCCTCAGAGACTTTGCGTGACTCTATTTAAGGTTTTGAGGGGGAAACTTCTACGATATTGCACGCTCGAAGACACTTGCATGCCCAGCGAGATTCTCTATACCGTTTCTCAAGCCCTTGGCAAAAGCTGGATTTTGGCGGGAGCACAAAAAGTAATTTTTCGATACATTTAGGGGCCATTTAGAAGATTTTCCAGTGAGTTCAGTTGGAAAAACCAAAGATTCGGTAAGCTAGTGAAATACTTTGTCTACTTTTCACAGTTCGCTTGCACGGATTCGATATTCTCAATTGGCGGGAAAATTTTCCAAATTAAGTTAGACTATTTGTCTCTATTAGAGGTGTGCGAATCCGATCCGAATCCGATCCGATCGGATTCGGATCGGATTCGGAATAAACTTTTATCGTTCGGATCGGATCGGATTTTGTTCTTTTTTTCTCGGATCGGATTTTGTTCTTTTCTCAGATCGGATCGAATCGGATTTTGCACTTTTTACCCGCATCAGATTCACTTTTGTCATTGTTTTTGTCACAAAATTAACAAATTCACTAGTTGTATGCACATTGCACAATATATGAACGTTACTATCGCATAAGATTATTATTGTATAGTAGTTTTCTTAAATTTATTTGTTCATCGGTTTTCTTTTCGGAAAGTTTGCGCAACTATTGCAACATATATCCGGTGTTTTAATTTTTTCGGATCGGATCGGATTTGAGCAGCTGTTTTCGGATCGGATCGGACTACGATTTTTTGGCTACGGATCAGATCAGATTCGGATTGACAGTTTTGGCAAACCCTCGGATTATAAGGTGTCAATCCGATCCGACGCACACCTCTAGTCTCTATTTAGCCTTTGCCAGAGCGTTTTCACCTCTCCACGCATCTTCCCGCGAACGCTCTGATAACGAGGTTGCCAAAGTACTATTACAAATGCTGAAATCTGATTGGCTACTCTATTCGATATCTATTTAACAAATAGATTCCATTTTGCCGTTGTCTGTTCAGTTATAGATGCACAGATGACGTCACAACGTGGTAAGAACAAAAAAGTGGTCACTGATGTTCTTACCACGTTGTGACGTCTTCTGTGCATCTATAACTAAACAGACAACAAAAAAATGGAATCTATTTGTTTTATACAATAAAAATTTAAAAGGTTTTTGACGAAACTCTTGCCGGATTTTGGGGCATGAAGAAGGAAAAAAGCAAGTCAGCTGACGTGATCTGACGTGACCATGTGTCTGTCCTCTAATAGATCATGGCCAACAACCAATAAATACACGCATAGCAACCAAGGTATTGTATAATCGTTGATAGATAGTGAGTGATGAAATTGAGTACTAAGATCGCGCGGTCACACACGGTCATACACATGCAAACGACTGGCCACCCAGAAATGCTGTAAATTGCGGTATTCCCCTACGTATTTCTCAGAATCGTGGAAAATCTATGAAATCATATTTTTGACACAGTTCTCTTGGTTTATTACTACAAATTTTGCAGACATAAGTGACTAATCGCAATGGAATTTACTTCGTCGTACTTGCAAGTGATATGCCGAATGATAAAGAACATATGGCAACTATTTATTCCAGAGAATTTAAACACAAAAATTGTCAATGTTTTAAGCATCCTAATCTGAAGGCTTCAAGCCTAATTGTTTTACTTCCGTTATTTAAATAGAAATCTTTAAGTGTCTAATTTTCATAATATCCACCTGTGCTTGCTTTGTCTTCAGTCTAAAAAATTAAACAAAAGTAATGTAGAAATACAATAAGACGAATATAGCTAGGCACGAACGAGACCCATGCGGCGAGGTGTGATCACAGAATAAAAATGTATTCTGTGGTGTGGTGTGGTGTGGTGTGGTGTGGTGTGGTGTAGTGTGGTGTGGTGTGGTGTAGTTTGCTTGTACCTTCGTTTGTTTATTTGTACGTTTGTTTGTTTATTTATTTGCATCTATCATGTATCTTTGTGTGTGTGTGTGTGTGTGTGTGTGTGTTTGTTTTGTTGTTTGTTTGTTTATTTGTTTGTTTGTTTGTTTGCTTGTTTGTTTTGCTTGTTTTTAGTTTGTTTTGCTTGTTTTTAGTTTGTTTATTTATACGTTTGTTTGTATGTTTATTTACACGTTTGTTTGTCTGTGTCTGTCTGTCTGTCTGTCTGTCTGTCTGTCTGTCTGTCTGTCTGTCTGTCTGTCTGTCTGTCTGTCTGTCTGTCTGTCTCTCTCTCTCTGTATGTATGTCTGTCTGTCTGTCTGTCTCTGCCTGCCTGCCTGCCTGTCTGTCTGCTTGCTGTCTGTCTGTCTGTCTATTTTCCTGCTTATTTTGTACGCATGTGTGCAGTACAATAACAGCGCAATTAAGCTGATGCGAATTTACGCCATGTTTTGGAGCAAATTAATAATATATATTCCAAAACCAGTGCTTGGAGGCGTGAGAAAAAAATTCACAAAAAATCAAATAAGCCATTAAAATTTCTGAAAACAATCTCCAACTTACCATTGACTAGCAGCTCGCAATCGCAGGTAGCTTTCCCCACACTATTCTTCGCCACGCATTCGTAAATGCCTTCATCGTCAAGTTGGATATCTGTGATGGTTAAAGTGTGCACAGCACCGTGATCCTTCAACGTGTGACGTTTATCGCTCGAAATTAACTTCTCATCCAGGAACCACTCCACTACAGGCTCTGGTTCACCACTCACAACGATTTCGAAGCTTATATCATTTCCCTCTAACACCTCGCAGTCTTTTAGCTTCACCAGAAACTCCGGCGATGTTGTCCTATCAAAATTTATATTTTTATAATTAGGCAATTTACAAGGCAAAAATATAGTATTAATTATAATATTAATTATAATATTAATAATTATAATATTACTTTATATTTATTTATTTATATACTTATTTTATTTACTTGTGTACTTATAATGTAGTTATGTAGTTATGTAGTCAGTCAGTCAGTCAGTCAGTCCGTCAGTCCGTCAGTCCGTCAGTCCATCAGTCCGTCAGTCCATCCGTCCGTCCGTCCGTCCGTTCGTTCGTTCGTTCGTTCGTTCGTTCGTTCGTTAGTCAGTTAGTGCAATTTATGATTATCGTAGAAACCTACCTGGATTGTTTTTTGGAAGTAGCTTTTTCCAGTTGTTGACGTTGTTTTTCTAGCTCTTTTTCTCGCTGCTTTTCTTCCCGTTCTACTTTGTCGTTGTTTTTCTTCCCGTTCTTTTTGTCGTTGTTGTCCTTCCCGTTTCTGTTTTTCCTCTCGCTCTTTTTTCCACTCTTGTTCTTTCCGCTCTTTTTCTCGTTGTTGTTGTTGTAGCTGTTTCTGCTGCTGCTCATCACCGTCTTTTCCAAACACCTTTGAAATATCGGACGCCACACTCGAAATCTCCTCCGCCGTCTCCACAGCGCTTGCGTCAACTTCCTCCTTCCTCGATGCCAAGGTAGTCCAGAAACTCGGCGTCACTCCTCCGACGGGTCATCCTCGGTTTTTCCACCGGCTTCGGTACTTCGGTCTTCTCGGTGAACGTTTCTTCAGTAATACTCTTCTTCCGGTCTCCCATCGACGCGAGCTCCTCAGGAGATATGTAATTCGGTTTCGGGACCTTAACTGCCGAACTCTCAGCCTCGTCGGCGAGTCTTTGCTGTACATCGCGTAACCGGGGCATATATCCTTCTTCAAGTTCAACTGGTTTCACAGGCAGGGGGGTGGAGGTCAGAAATTCCCCAGAGGCAAGTTTCTGTTTCATATCTTTAACGCTAGATCGGGATGCCATCGGCATCATCTCCTCCGTTGCTAAGTTACTACCGTACGAGGAACGTCTGTCGAAATCAATCTCACTAGCGGAGTGCGACCGGGAGACGTCTGAGGAGGAACGAGAGCGAGGCTTCGGGAGGACTTGGGGCGGGTTGAATTGCCCGGATTGGAACTTTTTCTTCGACGACCAGAATTTCGCTTCCAGGTTGCCGTCCGTGTCGTTGATGGCCTGGATGTCGTTTGGCCTCGGAAGCTGCGTCCACAAGGGGTCTTCTTGAGGATCGATAGAGAAGCGCCATTTCATCGTCGATTGCCGCGACCTCTCCATGGCCAAGTTTTTGTGCACTTCCTTCTTTGGCCCCTTGATCGGCGGTCGCGAGAGATTCAGGATGCCCTTCTCTGCGGATAGCTCGCGGTTTCGCGGGTCTTGATCAAACGAGTAGTCGCTGTAATCGGATTCGCTGAAAGGCCGTTCCGAAGACACCGTGGAGCGCGACGACGACGCGAGACTCGGTCGGTCAAAGACATCGTCCGACTGTATTCGTCTGCGTTGCTGCAACAGGTAGATCGACAGCTCGTCGTCCATATCTGGTCCCGTGATACCCGTCGGCTCACCGCGGGGGTTGAACTTCAGGCCTTTCTTGGACGTATCCAGTCTACGTTCGAACTGAATCCGTTCTCTCTCTGACTGCGGGAAACGAGCCTTCACGGTGGACCTGGAAACCAATCGAAACAAATGTAGCAGGTTAATGGGGAACTTACGTCAAAATGCGAATTACTTTTAAGGTGGCTCCACACAGTTTCGTGAAAAATGGAAAATACAAGTTGGAGAGTCCAAAATACGTGATTAAACAATTCGGAAAAATAATAAAACTAAATGTTATGCATAGTTAAACAGTCTGACAATCAAAAACTGTTACCAACAATGGCAACAATGACTTTTCAAAATGGCTGCCAATTACCCTTCAAACTAATTTAATTCGAAAAAAACTTTGGTGACCCCCAATTTTTTTTTCATTAAAACTTTTCTTGAAGTATGAGTAATCAATAGGCCGATTTAAAAAAAATTCTGTGGAACGAATTTTTAAAAAAATCAACAAACATGATTTTCCCGGAAAAAAAATTTATTCGTTCTACAGAATTTTTTTAAAAATCGGTCAATTGATTACTCATACTTCAAGAAAGGTTTTAATGAAAAAAAAATTGGGGGTCACCAAAGTTTTTTTCGAATTAAATTAGTTTGAAGGGTAATTGGCAGCCATTTTGAAACGTCATTGTTGCCATTCTCGTATTTATGCCGCCATTTTGAGTTTGTAAAACGGTTCAATTTTGATTTAGCGGCATTTTTCGATATGACGTCAAAATTAAAAAAACAACTTCCGCTGTACATCAAAATTGAGTCGTTATTCGAATTCAAAATGGCGGCATAAAATTCAAGAATGACGACGTCATTTCTCGAGACACGACATTTATACGACTTTCATTCAAAGGTACTTTATAACATACAGCCCCCCATCCGTTTTTGTACTGCATCTTCTTTAATTTGGGTACAAGAAGTAAATTTTTATATCACGCCGAAAGCCCATCACTCCTTCTTTGTTGTCTGAAATTTTCAGAGCTAAATAGTTATCTACTCGCTTCCTGGAGTCATTTAAAGAGGCAACATCAAAATTTGAATTTGTCCAAATTATCTATGCTACCTACAGATTTGGAAAAATACAGGGTGTCCCAAACGAATGTCGCCCATCCCGTTTTTGACCACAGCTTTGTTTGAGTGCGGAATACAAGTTTGAATACATATGCATGTGAAAACTGACCATAGGGGAATAAAGTTTGATTCCAAATGAAGCAATGCGGCATCAAATCATGTGGGGTACCTTGGGGTAATAACAATGCTCATGAGAGTTCCATGCACATGTTTGCCATGTAGGCAGAAGTGCACTTTACTTCATCCGTCTTAAGATGGTTGGACAACAATTCACTCCCGAGGAAAGAGCATTCATGGTACTTTCCTATCATGAAACAAAAGCCCAACAAGGACAAGGGAAGCCTTTAGGAAAAGATTTCCAAATCTTGACGTAGCATACATAATTTGGACAAGTTCAAATTTTGATGTTGCCTCTTTAAATGACTACAGGAAGCGAGTAGATAACTACTTAGCTCTGAAAATTTCAGACAACAAAGAAGGAGGGATGGGCTTTCGGCGTGATATAAAAATTTACTTCTTGTACTATAATTAAAGAAGGTGCACCTCATAAATGGATGGGGGGCATTTTTTTGGGACACCCTGAGGCGTTTCTGACTGGCTACAGTGCGTGCTCCATAACTCCGATAAAGCACGGTAATTTTAAAGGTAATGAGTAAAACTCATTTTTAATCAGCGAAATATATATTATTTTCCGTTGTTTTTGTGTTTGATTCTCGGTTATAAAAGAAAACTTGGGAAGTTTGGAAAGCACTCGAAAATCTATATCTCTCGACTATCGCCTCGACCATCTCTTACGCTTTTTTCGTGCTCTCCAAACTTCCCACGTGCACCCATGGAGCACGCCATGCAAACCATGAACCATTTCTTAATTATTTTTTGACTGAAATTCAGTGCTGTGAGTAACTTCGTTACAAGTAACTAGTTACAGTAACTAGTTACATTTTTAAGTAACTGTTACTGAAACTAGTTACTTTTTCTGAAGACGTAACTGTAACTATAACTAGTTACTTTTTAAAGAAGTAACTATAACTAGTTACCTTTTTTAGAGAACTGTAAACTAGTTACAATATTTCGTTCAAAAATGTGACTAATATAGTTACTGATATTCAGTTGAGGATGTCATTCTTTCTTGATAAAAACGGTTTTAATATAATAATAAAGGTACATTATGTACACATTTGACTATTTCTGCTTAGTGACAACTATATTTATGCATTTAGCTGTAAAAACATAATTATGGTACTGGCATCTAAAAACCAGTAATTTCTTTGTTGATTCTAGTAACACGGACAAAGAAATGTAACTTTGTAACTAGTTACAAAATTTTTGAAGTAACTTTGTAACTGTAACTGTAACTAGTTACTTTTTTTTCATTGTAACTTTTATCGGTAACTAGTTACTTTTCTAACGATGTAACTGTAACTAGTTACAAAAATTATGTAACTTTTACAGCACTGCTGAAATTCCCCTTTAACATTGAGGTTTTTAAAATGTCACTTCTGCATGGGGTTTTTTTCTTCCAAATTTCACTCGAAATCATACTATTATTATCTACACTAATAAAATATCAATAAAATACTATATTTTAATATTTTGCATAATAAATATTACTAATAATAACCTCCATCGCCTTTTTCTGACCAAATCAAGCCATTCTGGTTCTTTCAAAATCGGTTCCTCGGGAGCTCGGGCCTCTCTCGAATCCACGAGTCTGATTTCTTAAGATAGCTCTTGGGCTTGTTTACTCCGCGTGCTTTAGATGATTTTGACGTCGACTTCCATTCATCGCTCACCTGTTATTGTGAGAAGATTGACAATTATAGTAATGCCATTCATTAGAAGGTTGCAGGCTCGAACCCTGTCTGGGGCCCAGAAACATTTTCTGGGGAACTGAGCTTGACGAACGTCCAACAAACGTCAGTTACATTACACCAAGCTCGCAAACGTACCACATGCACTACATGTAATATATCATACACGAGGAGGAATGTTTCATCAGGATATCCAAACACCGAGACGTTTGTCATAATAAACAACAACCGCAAAACCAACAACAACAACACTATTAAAGGGGATTGGCAATAAAAATTAAGTTTGGCTTATTTGAAAGAACATGTAAAATTGTAACAGATGACGCTGAACATTTTCGTATCTTTTTTCGTTTTCAATATATTTCAATTTGTTTAATATGTAAATAAGATGGTCTCTGACGTTGCTCAACATGAAATGTTCAGCGTCGCAAGGAGTTTTTATGTGCACAGTTTCAAATGATTTCGTTGAACAAACTTAGAGATATAACTGGTTTTGCCACATGCGAAAATATTTTACCCTGCTCTTCTCAAATTCATTAATAATTCATGAGAATTTTACTCAATCAGACAGCTCCATTCCGTCACGTGAATGGGCTGTGAAACACCGGTAAAGCACTGCATCAAACACTAGTGTTTGATCTGTTTCTTCATCAAACACTAGAGTTTCATTTATGTTAATTAAACAGGAAACACGATACGATTGAGTAAAATTGTATCACAAAACATCCACAAGTCCCACAACGGTGGCTCATTGGTTCATTGTCTTTCATTCGAGAAGCCATTTCAAAAATTCGTTCTGCGTGTTTGATCACGGTATCAAAACACTCGAAAGCTATGAATCTCTTGGGGCTTCGCCCCTCGAGATTCATTAGCTTTCTCGTGTTTTGATACCGTGATCAAACACTTGAACTCGTTTTTGAAATAGTACATGACGTCAGACAGAGACCATCTCATTTACATATCAAACAAACTGGAATATCTTGAAAACGAAGAAAGATATGAAAAAAATTTGTCAAAGATCTTCTGTTACAATTTTATGAATTCTTTCAAATTAGACAAACTTAATTTTTATTGCCAATGCCCTTTAACAACAACACACTACTCGGTGTTTTTTAATCAGATAATAAACGGTTTCTCGTGTATGACATACTAATATATAAGAAGTTTAATTCCAGAACGGGGGGGACAATGTTCCTTTCTTACCTTTCTACTACGATCGCCAGCGCTGCTGCTCTCAGAACCTCCATCGATTTCATTGAGCTCCTCATTAGTATAAAACTCAGATTTGTTTACATTTCCCCTAGATTTGTTCTTCGCCTGGCCGTTACCCAACGGTTTCTCCGTAGTGCGTTGCGGGGACAAGTGCGACCACTCGTCGTCTTCCTGCTCGATGCCGTCGGCACGTCTCCGACTCGGGGAGACTTCATTACGCGGAGATTGGACATCTGGTTCAAATTCCGCGTCCTCGTCGCTGTCGTAGCGTCTTCCGCTCAAGGCCGTGTTTGCGTACTGCTCTTTTCTCTTCTTCAATTGAGATTTCTGACCCTGGGCAGCAATGGCGCTGCTGTACGACTTCAAACCGCAGCGGTTACCACGTGCGAAACCTTCGTCATCAATCTCTGGAGTGATTGGTCTAGGGACAATTCAAAAGATATATGTTACTGACCGATTGGGAGTTCTGTACGAAGTTGGGCAATTTTGGACCAAGCAAAAACGGTTATAAAAATGTATTTTCTTATAATATAATACAAAAGACTTGGTAATCACAATCATGACCATCACCACCATTATCATCACAGTCATCACTACCATCGTCTCGTCATGCATCATCATCACCATCATCACCACCACCATCATCCCTACCATCACCATCACCATCATCACGATTACCACCAACGACATCATTATCATCACAATCATCACTACCATTGTCTCGTCATGCATCATCATCATCACCACCACCATCATCCCTACCATCACCACAACCACCAACGACATCATTATCATCACAATCATCACTACCACCGTCTCCTCCTCCTCATCACCATCATCACCACCACCATCATCCCTACCATCACCACAACCACTAACGACATCATTATCATCACAATCATCACTACCATCGTCTCCTCATCATCACCATCATCACCACCACCATCATCCCTACCATCACCACTACCACCAACGACATCATTATCATCACAATCATCACTACCATCGTCTCATCATCATCATCACCACCACCATCATCCCTACCATCACCACCATCACCACTACCACCAACGACATCATTATCATCATAATCATGACTACCATCGTCATCAACACCACAATCATCATTACCATCACCACAACTATCACCATCTGAATTATTGTCGCACTCAGTCTGTCAAAACATTTTCAATTTCACAACAACAGTCCTATGTCGTATTCTATTACAAAACACTACCTTTCCCAGTCCTCGTTCAGCCCCGAGGGAACTTTCACTACGTCAGGAAGAGCAGCGTCAGATTTCTGTTCCAGTCCTTCCACGGTTTCTCGGCTTATGTCGGGGTGACCATTCAAATGATTTCCTGGTGTATTGAAATAAGACAAACAAACAAAATTAATAATGATGATAATACTACGGCCATGGGCAATTAAAGTGAACAGTGAAAAATTGACCTGGTTTATAAATTGCGCATGATTAAATGATCCGGTTACCTTGGTCGTTCTTTTCAATCTCCGATTCTTTTAACTCTCCTTTCTCTTTTCTCCGCCGTCTCCGTTCTTCTCTCTTCCTTTCTCGTTCCTCGGCATCGGCCATTTTACGACTTAATCATTCTCTTTCAACCTGAAATCCCACGAAGAACTTAAGCACAAGAGCCAAGAAAGTTGCAAGTCGAACTCGTTTAATTATACAAAAATTACAGAGAAAGAAACAGTGTATAGAATTGAGCAACATTTTTCGCTCAAGCCTCGTAAAATACACTCCAAGTTTCCCTGTGACAAGTTATAGTTTTATTTAATTTATATTCTAGCTTGAAACAATATAGCTTAAAGGCCTGGCCAAACGCTTTCAACATCATTCAACACTGTTGAACGATGTTGAATATTGTTGAAAACAAGAGTGGCCAAATGAATTCAACATCGTTCAACATTCATGAATGACAATTAATTGAACGCGGGCTACCACAAAAGCTGGAATCGACAATATCCCGCATGGCGCATGTCTCTGTTCAACAAAGTTGAATGAAATGTGGCCAAATGCGTTCAACACCTTTCAACATTTTGAGAACAATAGAAATGCTGAACGCGTGTTGAACGAAAATTTGAACATGTTCAAATTTCGTTCAACATCATTCAACACCATTCAAGAACATTCAACATCATTCAACAGGGGTGGCCAAAGGCTTTCAACATGTTGAATTCAACAATGTTGAGCGATGTTGAATGAAATGTTGAAAGCGTTTGGCCAGGCCTTTATGAAACGAAAATTAAGTTTGTCTTATTTGAAAGTACTTTTAAAATGACAAAGTAACATCTTTTTCCGTTTTTTGTTTCATTGCTTCGTTGTCGGAGATATTTCAGTTTGTTTTATATGTGAAACTAACCAGTGACATCACAACGTGCATAATGACTTACTCAGAAAGGTTATATATCTTTGCTATTATTTAACGGAATCAGTTGAGAATGTATACTTTTGTTGTTGTAAGAGAAAAAAACACACACATACAATTGCTTCGAAGTGATTCCGTCTGATAATAGCAAAGATATATAACCTTTCCCGGTAAGTCATTATGCACGTTGTGACGTCACTGGTTAGTTTCGCTTCTAAAACAAACTGTGATATCTTAAAAACAAAGTAAGGAAACAAAAAAAAGGAACTTGGTTCCGATAGAAATTTGAAAATGAAAATAAGTGCCCAGCAAATAACTCTTAGACAAGACATAACTTCAAAGATAAAATTTTACTTAGCTAACGTTCCGTTGCTTAAAGCGCAACATCATCAGAGCAGTTTGAAATCTTAAAGGTCAACGAAACCTTTTGAAGTTATATTTTCTTCTGAAAGGGTTATCATCTAACTCAGCAAAAGTAAAGAAAAATATGAATTTCGAGGTAAAGAAAATAATTTATCAGCGAAGCCTTCTTAGGTCCCCATGAAGCATGACCGCGTTTCTAGGAGAATGGGTACTCCATTGTCTTTGACGTCATACCGGTAAAACACACCAATCACCTTGTTGTTTGTTGCCGGTATGACATCACAAGGTACTAGTACCAGTCTTTATTTCGACGCGGTCGTCGTTCACATGAGTTCAGCAAAAGGAGCAAAAACTCAAACTTAGACACTTCATAAAAGTGGAACCGAGTGACTGGTTTCAATTATTTCTTCAGTTTTAGATTGAACTTTCCCGACTTTAAACGGAAAATAGAATAACCTGGAAACGTATAGTTGCCCTTTAAAGGATAATTAAGTATTTATATATACATGGTTCAAATATTATATTACAAACGGTCAAAATAGTACAATAACAAATTCAAAAATTTAAAGAAACAAATGAACGTAAAGATTTTAAGATTATAATAACAAAAAGTAAATAAAATATCATGTTTCAGATAGTCAGTTAAAGAGTATATGATTATAATAATTAGATTAGTCCTAAGCTAGAACAAAGAAAGAGGTACTGAACTAATATGTTTGCGTTAAGGATGGGGTTAAGTTTAGAAATTAGAAGACTTTTCCTCAGTGAGAGTTCAAATTTAGAAGTGGAAGAAGCCGTAAGTATTTTAAAATCAGAGGGAGCAACAGGATGATCAGTTTTGAGCAAATAAAAATTAGAAAGAAATTATTAAAAAATTAGCAACATTGAATTATGTAATTACGTTTCACCGCATATATTATGATTAAATCTAGCGAATTGTTGGATCTACACCCATGGTGCGACGACTGCACAGCTAGTGTCACTGCATGATGTCTTTAGTCGGGTCATGAGGTCATCTAACCCACGCGAATCTTTAACAAGTCGATTAACTCGTCAACGAAAAGCGTATATGTAAGACTAAGGTATTAGCTAGTGGTCGTAAACGATCTATATATGTTAATATAGAGCACAAATACAGTATATGATAGGATATTAGGCCCGTTCCTCGTTTAGAAGACATGCAACGCAATTACCACAAATTATTGTTTATATCGTCGGCAATTAGAAAACGCTTATCAGTGGCCTTGCGAGGCTGTGAGAGGTAGGCATGTAGTCTGTCAACTCATTGGAGCAGACGAGAGACCTGAACGGAAAGTTGACGGCATTTTTACGCTATACTCGAAGGGAAAACGAGTTTTTCGCAGAAGTGCCTCAATCGAGAACGGAACGGCGGAGTTTTCGTAAGCAGATGGCGAGTCGCGCGGTTAATTAATAGCAAGACGCTTATATGGGTCGCGTGGATATGAGAGACTAAAACCTAAGTACGAGTTAGTTTATCCCTTAAACTGTACATGTTAGTACAGTATTCTTAAATTTAACTTTCTAATTTTTTTATACAGTGCAAAGGTTATAATTTATACTAATACTTTGTATTGGTTAAATTTGTAGTTAAGTTCTTAATATAGGATCGTGAAATGCTTTCTTCTTATACAATATACTGTATATAATGACATTATGTATATATACATTATGTAACGGTATATGGTGTCTCCTTGGCAAGTTTTAAGTCCTTTAGCATCTATTATATTTTGTCAATAAGTAGGTTGTACACGTTTAAAATAAATTAATTTTTAAGAAATAACCATGTACGTATGTTTCATTTTGCTCTATACTTACCATACTAGAATACTAGATGGAAGCATATGGAGGAAACTACGAGGATGAGGTATAAATTGTTTATCAGAAAAGATTATACTCTCAAATAAAAACCTGTTGTTCTTAGATAAGATGATATACGCTCGTTTGACTGTGAAAATTGTCGTATAAAAGTTCTTCGAGTTCGATATTCAGAAAAATTTCTGGGTTCCATGACAGAAGACATCCTCAAATAAAAAACTATTGTTCTTAGATAAGAATATGTATGCTAGTTGAATGTGAAAATTGTTTTAAAAATGTTTTTCGAGATATCTTCAATATTTAGAAATTCTGGGTTCCCATGACAGAAAATTAGATATCCCCGAATGAAAAGCTATTGTTCTTAGATAAAATGTGTATGCTAGTTGATGTGAAAATTGTTTTAGAAATACTCTTCGTGTAACTGATATTAAGAAAAATTTCCGTGGGTTCCATGACAGAAAAGATACCTTCAAATGAAAAGTTACTGTTCTTAGATAAGACGTATGCTAGTTTGAATTGTGAAACTTGTTGTAAAAATGTTCCTTGCATATGAAATCTTCAATATTCAGAAAAAAATCTGGGTTCCCATGAGAGAAAAGACATCATCAAATGAAAAGGTTAGTGTTCTTAGATAAGAAGATGTGTTAGTTTGAATGTGAAAATTGTTGTAAAAATGTTCTTCGAGACATCTTCAACTGATATTCAGAAAAATTTCTGAGTTTCCATGACAGAAACGATATCCTCAAATAAAAAGCCATTGTTCTTTCTTAGATAAGATGATATATTGATGTTTGAATTATAAAAATTGTTGTGAAAATGTTCTTCACGAGGAAACCGGAGTACCCGAAGGAAACCTGTGGTGTTTGGTAGAGTCAAACTGGAAACACTCTTCCCACATGCGGCCAAGGTGAAATTTTAATCAGATATCAGATACCTGCTGAGAGCAGGAATCGAACCCAACACCTCCATGTTGGGTTTATGATCCAGATCACCGGTGATTAGAAAGTTACCGCACGGCTTCGATATACCTGCTTGGCCGGAACTTAAAAAATTCTTAAAAAAAGGGTTTTGGAAGAATACCAGTGCGACAAGATATACTTTCTCAGGCATAAATGTCCTTCGAGTTATTTTACTCAGAAAAAATTCTGACTAAAATAGCTCGAAGAGCATTTAGACCCAATTTCCGCATCCGAGATAGCTGAGCATACATCTCTCATCTCTTAACAACATATATCATACTTTCACATAGCATGCAGTATATGTATATTTTCAAACCCAAGCTAGCATAAACATCTCTTCTTTTAACAAGATATTCTGTCAGAGAACACTATGTCTGATTATTCGCCTGGCTGCGTTGGAAATTTATTTCAAGATAGTCTGTCTCCCTCGCGTTTCCCAATTTTGATTTCGTTGACGGCAGTGCAGTTTTAGGGGGCAATTACATGGCCCGGGCCAACATAAATAACAGACTAATTAGTGTAAAACCATGGATAGTAAAAAGACTGGATTGGAAACTTGATGGCGTGAGCATAACAACCTGGTTGCAATTGACAAGCTTAAAAAACCCGAGTATATTCAAAGTTTGGGATTAATACAGCCTAAAATGATAATCGAATTGTCTGTAAATACGACAAAGCCACAATACGACAAAATGCCCGTCTATTCTTACTCATTTTAAAAGAAGATATCAAGGTTTACTAGTAAAATATGCATCCGAAATTCCGAGCAAAACAAAGCACAATTTGGGGACGCCAGTTTCTTCAAAACAACACAGGAATCATCAAAACAAAGATCAACAACGCTTACCCTTTAATCGATCCTCAGCAAAGTAAAAACAGGATGGAAATTGAAAAGTTTAATGTACTGACTACTGTCGAAATAGTTATTGTACGTCTAACCGCGGCTTTTCGAGCAGAAGCCCTTAATTCACACCAACTGCACTCACAACAGTACACTGACCTATAGGCTTTATTCAAACAACATAAATACCAGATTTGGTATATAAGATACATACATATAACATATAAACTAGACTACGTGCTCAACTATAAACTTTCAAAACTTGTTAAAACATTAAAACAGTATTTAGCTACCAAAGTCATAATTGTTATGTTCGACAGGCTTGCATTTCCACTGACACTGCCCACGTATCACAATACTCTTATATTACTATTTGAAATCGAGATTGTTCCGTATATACCAAAGTCTGTTTTATCAAAAGATGTCATGCCAACCGAGTTAGCGAAATTGGTTCACGTAAACATTAACTCACACATTCGTTACAATTGTCATCTTCACGTATCCTATTGGCTCACCCGCGAGTTTAAAAGGACGTTTTGCAACATTTGACAGCCAATCGTAAACAAGAAATATTCCGGATAGTCCAGATAGACACAACTATACATACGTCAGAAAGACAATTGTAAAAAAAAAATACAAAAATCGTATCCTGTATGTAACCCTTGAAATTACGTTAAATAAAGTCCAACTCAGACATTACACTGTACTAAGCAGTTGTGTGGATAAATACTACGACTTTTCACCGCCAATGTCATTCTGGTGTATCCAAAAGACTCGGGACAGCCCAAAGAGTCATTTTTCAAGAAATCTGTAAGGTAATGATATGCAAGAGATATACTGTGTATTCTATGCATAAAAACAATTGCATGGAGAGCCGTGAGAAAATATTTTATACTGTACGGCTGGCACTCACTTCAACCACATCTCATATGCAAACGCTACCACTTAGGAGCACATATGACTATGAATTTGCAACCTTAGCTCTCCATCCGAGCCTCAGTGGCTCAATAGTTAGAGCGTCTAACCGATCATTGGAAGGTTGCAGGTTCGACCCCGCTTGTAGACTCAGAAATACTTTTCTGAGTATTTGAGCTTTATAAACGTCTTGCAAACGTTATACTCTGGTGACAACCAATTTTTTAATAACTCACAGTTAGAATTTTTTTTGTGTGTTTTCTTGTAACCTACTCACTGTTATTATTATTAGACCATTCCTTTGAGCAGAATAGCTCGAACACTGCTTAAAAGACTGCGAGTTTCATTGTGTATATCACGACTCAATCAGAAGCTAGCGTTAAAACAACTAAACGAGGTGCATGTATTGTAAAAAGCGAATAGCCATCAGACACTGGAGACATGTTAATATTGCGTGCACGACCAAAGCCATTATTCTCTGCGTTTCGCTTAGCCCGTCTAAAGCGTTCTCCCGCGTTTCCTTTGCGTGTCTGTTAGCTCTCGCTTCGATCGAAAGTACTTTTTCAACGTTTCAACTCGTCGCTCGACACCGGTCGAGTCAAAACGCCAACAGGATCGCTTGGGTTTCTTGCACTCTCGACTCTGTCACCTGTAAACAATATATTTACCTTGAAAAAAATTACTGCATCCGTCACCCTTACTCGCGTCTACGATCTACCATCGTCGAACATCGGCTCCGAGCTCGCCGTCCAAGTATCGTCGCTCGACGCTATAGATCCGAGAGGATGGATTCCTCGAGTTGAAACCGCGGAACGATACACGGCCCTGTGCTAGCACCAAGGTGAGAACTGCTCACTAACCAAGAGACCTCCTGCATAATTGAATATATTATGCAAAGCGGTGACAGTTATCATGTCGAAAAAACTGGACAATGATTCCGGCACAATATGCGGTGATCTGTTCGGCACAACACATCGGGCAAGTATTGGAAGTCGAGATGAGTCAAAACTGCTTGGATTTCTCGTAAGGGCTCGCTCGGAGCTCACGATCCGCCGAGCATAAGGCCGTGTTATCGGAAGGGGATCGTGTCGCACATTTAAACACAGCTAAGGTCTTTGTACAGATGCGAGATTGACACTGAGAATCTGACGACCTCCTGCGGGGCGCCGAACCAAACATTTATGTTCGGGAAAAACGTTTCGAAGGCATTCAGAAGCGAGACTCCGAGATGCTAAACAGAATCCTATGCACTTTAGAACATTCGTGTAGTGCTGGTAGTCGGGAATAGAGAATCTGGGCGATGTTTGAATAGGATTTAAAGTTAATATGTCAAAGTTAATTATTTACTAGTGTTGAGTATTTTAATTTCACTAGCGATACTAACTGTCTGTGCAGTCAACTCGCATCTATTTTCAAGAATTTTAATATCATAGAGATTCCGGCTTGCTTTTTGGCGAGTGGGGTTGATGAGGCTTTGGAGAGTTTCGCTTCTTAGCAGCTAAAATTGAGGTTAAGCTTTCGCGAGGGATATCGTCGACGTTCTGTGTGGTATTGTTTCATATTGTATCAATAATTACTAGTTGTATTGTACCATATCGGACCCTTCATATGCATAGTTAATAATAATAGGTTTTACAAATTAGAGGACACTCGAAGACCTCGAGCCTGTGGGGTTCGGCTACAGTAATCGAAGTGTTAACACGTTGCCAGTATTATTTCAGTAAACCCTAATCCACAGTATTTACACAAGATAACCCCGAATATAGAGATAAAACTGTACACAATGTCACACGAAGCCGAACATCCCTAAAGAATTTCGAAGTTGTCGCTTTTAGAGGCAGCGAAGGGACGACACGTTGTTTTTCAAATATCACACACACCCGAGTTGGGTTTTATAATTGCACAGCGTTCGCTACGATTGCAAGCTTTGCCGAGCTACTCGCTCACGGCGTTTTTTAAAGAAATACTGTCGGTCGAACGGAAAACGATAAGCCTGAAGGGCCTGAAGGGAAACTGTGAGATATTCCTAGCCACACAGTAGGCAATAAGATTTATAGACCTGGAAGGCAAAGTAGCAATACCTGTGCTACAAATAATATACATTGCTACTTGCAAAACGCAACAAAATGTAACAACGTTAAAAAGATACATTTTAGAAAGTCAAACATAGCACTTAAAAAGTTTTAACAGACTACTTGCGATCAGTACGTACAATTACGTCACGGATTTGGTATCGTACATAAGCCAGACACTTACAGTATATTGTGATATTTTGTCAAGACAACCTTAGGCGTTATACCGATGCTGTATTTTCCTATGGTACATACAGTCAATTTATATCAGAAATGTACTATACAGTAAAGTTCTATCGTACTATCAGATAGTTAAAAATAATTTGGCTAATTAATTGTAAGTGCATTGTATTGTAATAAAGCCATTGTTATTTGTTATCGCAAAAGATTACTAAGACAAAAACAACAAGGTATAATTAAATTTTGAAGTGTTTAATTTCTGTTTAATAAAAAAGAGTAAGCATGCACTCGCGCTAAGGTACAAATTAAACATTCGTAAGATCGGATCATTTTTAGCTAAGCCTTATAAGGAACTGCTAGCTATATAGCGTCTTTCTTGTTTTTCTTAATTTTTCTATGTTTTCGGCGAGAAGAATTTTGAGGACTAGTTTAAAGGTAGTTTGTTTTACTATTGTGCGTTTACAGTGTGACACTTCCGCCCCTGGTATCAATCATTAAGTTTTCAGTTTTGTGGGTGTTTGTATGAAAGATGGCCAGCCCATAGGCCAACCTTCATAAATACCGCTGCCAAATGTCGCCACCCATGCGTGGATGGCGTGTTCATATCTAAAAAAAGAGCTAGCGAAAAAAATTTGTATTGTACCACGATCGAGATCGAATCGCTCAGAAAATCGCCCACTTTCATGGGGCAGTTTGCAGGCCACGTGCGTGCTGGCTCAAAAGTGAGTTGTCGGCTGAGCTTTGAAATTTTCTACAGTAATTCTATATTACAGAGTTGGAAAAAAGCTGCGGGTACCACCCGGAGGAAGGTTTAAAGTGAAAACACGTGAAACAACACATTCGGTAATCTGAGAAAGTTACAATTGAATGAATTGATCAAGCAAGGTGTCGAGAAGAAATGCGATTTGCAGCAAAACATTGCCTAACCAACAATTATGCAGCACTGGCAGTGGCAGCAGTTACATGTGTGAGACATGTACGCTGATGTCTGCTGTGATGTCTGTATCTTCGCAGCAGTCGAGGGTAGTTGGCAGGCTATCAGTCAGCAGTGGTCAGTTATTAGTAGCTATTGTAGTATGCCAAAGCTTACCTAGGAAAACCTAGAAAACCAAGGTACTGTAAAAGTCACGCAGTATTTATGAACGTTGCAAAACACAAAATTCTCGCTATATATTTTGAGGAAGGTTATCTAAACTTAAAAACCCATCCGGAGGAAGGTTGAATACTTTTTCCAACTCTGATTCTATATTAAAAACACGCACACGCAAAGCAATAACAAGTGAACTGTCCACATATAACCAAAAACAACATCAAGACAAAGAAAAAATCAATCAACGTTTTCTGATAGTTGAGATATTTATTCATGTTCCACTTCCATAGTTGATTGGGTTTGTTTTGTTTTGTTTCGTCAGTCGTCAAGTATACTTTCCACGACTGATTCGAACTTTAAAATCCGTTTTAAAGACCAATTGGGTATACACATTGCCAGCAAAACAACCCGACTTCCTTTGGGGTTAGTAAAAGGCCAACAAACAATACATTTTAGTCATTTTACATGGAGGTTTATGATACTAGATCGCTCCTTGTTCTTCGTCTGATTTTTCCGCCATATTTGATAAACTTTGATTTCAAGTCAGCATGTATTGATGACGTTTACACGCAAGATATTCGTTCTACGCATGCGTAGCTAATCCAGGTTGACCTGGATTAGGTCCCAGTCGACAGCCGCAATTTCCGATCTGCCTCCTCCGCAGGCCCTCGTTGCATCATGGACAGGTCACACACGCCGAATTTAAAGATCCTGTAAAATTTGGCAAAACTTGGCACGGAATAAATTTGCATAATTAACTACCATTGTTAATAGCCATGGCTATTTCCGAAGATTTTGAAGGACATTGAAGACTTACGACATACGAATCCTAGCTTTAAAATGAAGGAATTGTTGAAAAAAGCAATTACGGTTGAACTTTGTCAACTTTCGGCCGGAATAATCAACGAAAATGCACTTTAGTCTACCCAGAGACTCTTTGGTTTATACTTTTTCGGTTTCCACAACAACTGAAACTTGAATTACGCTACACTATAGCCTACAATTTAACAAAATTAAATCTCATTAACTCTTGGTCAGTTGACAGTCTTCGATAGCTAAATAAAGCAAAAAACAATAAGAAAAACCTGTACTTTCCTGACCGTCGAATTTGCTTTTGTTCGGCAGATATTTTTTCCTTCAATTCCTTTTTGTCGCTAAAAATATTATTGGCAGAAGGTCGGTATTTTAATTATAAAACATATTGGTTTCTTCATTGTCATGATCTGTAAGAAAGTTTAGACCGAAATGAATTTCCTGGTGGGTCACAGTGTTAAAAGAACTTGAACGTACGTTTCTCGAACAGCGGCCAGAAAGACTTTGCAGGCCCTCTCAAAACTATCGCCTCTAGGGACTAGGGCATAGTCTCGCTGTGCATAATGGGATCAGTCCCCATTTTGTTTACAGGATCTGGCAGGCCCTCTCAAAAGTGTGACCTGTCCATGATGCAACGAGGGCCTGTGGAGGAGGCAGATTTCCGATCGTGTAGGGGTGTGGCACAGTTGTTAGCCCACGTGCCTTTCACCTCTGCGACCCGAGTTCGATTCTTACTCAATGCAATTATCAGATTAAAATTTTCCCTTGTGAGAAGAGTGCTTCCAGTTTGACTCCATTAAAGGCCCATCACTAAACACCGCAAGTTCTGTCAATGAGCGATGACCCTTACTGGACCTCCAGCGAGAACAGTTCAGATATTGTATATGAGTATGGTCTATTATTTCTATGGATTATGACTGACAGGGTTATCCAGGAGTTTAGTTTGGTTTAGTTTACTTTAAACATATTCAAAATATTTGAGCTTAACAAAAGTCTACCAAACATGTTACATTAGCTAGAGGCCTTAGCCATTTTGAAGCCTGAGTAAAATATATTTAACCAATAAAAAGGCTCAAAGCATCCTACGTGGGTTAAAGGGCAATAGCACTAAAAATTAAGTTTGTCTAATTTGAAAGAACTCATAAAATTGTAATAGAACATCCTTTACAACTTTTTCGTATCTCTCTTCGTTTTCAAGATATTTCAATTTGTTTGATATGTAAATGAGATGGTCTCTGACGTCAGGTGTGGGGTAAAATATTTTCACATGTAGCAAAACCAGTTATATCTCTAAGTTTGTTCAGCGAAATCATTTGAAACAGTGCACATAAAAACTCCTTGCGACGCTGAACATTTGAATGTTAGATATGCAAGTGATTTTTCCATTTGAAATGCCATTTCAGAGACCCTAGATTCAAAAATTTTCCTGGGGAGCACACGCCCGGAACCCCCCTAGAAATGCGGTCATTAAATCGGAAAGGGCCCCCGCAGTAATCAATCCCACGGGCCCCCAGATGCCTAGTTGCACCACTGAAATATAGTTTGGGACTTTGGGTTTGGGTTAAATTTAGGCACGCTTGCGGTTAGGGTTACTGCATGTTAGCTAAGGTTAAAATCAGAAACAACCACAAATTACCATACTGATGTAACGTACTTACAATCGGTAAAATTATTTAAAAATATGGATGAAGCGCGATCAGGTAAAGGCATAATTGAATAAGGAAACAGCGTTCTCTGATAAAAAAATATTTTATTTCGAGTTTTCGGCTACCAGTCTGTGGCCTTCAACGGGAAGAATATAAATGGAAAAGAAAGTGTGACTACATATATATATATATATATATATGTAATATTTAAAAAACTCATTAATAATTCATGAGGAAAACACAAAAGAAATCAATACCGTAGCAGAGGTTGTAAATCGGATACAGAATCGTCCTGATTTACATAAACTTTAGCTTCGATTTTCTCGGCTAAAATAGAGTATATCGCTAAAATAGTTGGTGAACTTGATTACTTAGATGCATTTGTATTTTAAGAAAGATACAGCATTCGCCAGCCGATCTGTATCTGATTTACTACGGCTCGCCTTCGGCTCGCCTTGTAAATCAGATACAGATCGGCTGCTCATGCTGTATCTATTACATATATATATATATATATATATATATACATATACATACATGAAGCTGTGAATAATTAAGGACAAAAATAGAAGATGACAACTAATTAATGTATTCAGTATCTACGTGTGGGACACATAAATTATTTGCGGCAAACGCATATAACGCCAATACATTACCGGGACAATATTCTATTCTTACCAACAAACAACGCCGCAAATAATTTATGTGTCCCACACGTAGATACTGAATACATTAATTAGTTGTCATCTTCTATTTTTGTCCTTAATTATTCACAGCTTCATGTATATATATGTAGTCACGCTTTCTTTTCCATTTATCTTCTTCCCATTGAAGGCCACAGACTGGTGGCCGAAAGCTCGAATGTCTCTATTGTCTTAAAATCACTGATTAGTTCCGTAATCACTGAAGAGATCACATACAGAAAAAACAACAAACAACTATCATGTCCGTTCCTGTTTTAAGGAAATTTTCATAAGTGGAAACCGATCCATCTACTTTTCCTGGGACAGGAACGGACAGGTGAGCTATTTTTGTCTCGTGAGCTTTCAGACGGAAGTAATGATTTTAAGACAATGAAACTTTCCCAGCACGCAAGCAGGAAACGCTTACGTTATCGGAGCTGAACCCATGCTTTGAGCCGATAACAAGACGCCTGGTCACGCGTTCACTCGAGCTACTGCAAAATCACAGTGCTATACATATAGCACGTGAGCGTGAAGGTGTTTTGGGAAAAAGGTACTGAAGTGTCATCGAAGCTGCAATTACATACATACCCAGGTTGTCACATGCAGTGCTAATCTGAAGAAAATTTCCCGCAAATCGACAAAAGAGTTTGAAATTGTAAAAAGAATCGCGCGTATACTGTGAATTATTTAAGTTTTATCTCGACTCAAATCCCACACGCAGTCGAAATTATGAAATGACTCATTGTTATAACAGATATATTCTCAGCTTTATCTCTATATACTTGACTAATCGTTACTAATCCTTTAAACTACCCATTCCTGCCTGAGCCGGCCCCTTTATTAAGAACCATCAGACATTCTAGGCAAACAAGAGATTAATTTTAACCCAAACCTGCCTGAGTTGGCCAAGAACGTCCCCTTTATTGTTTCACGCTGTCTAACACCAGACGATTTTACTCGTCAAAGGGTAGACGTGTCTAAGTTACATTTTTCGATTAATTATATCAATAGGTGAATTAGAAACATAAGGTATATCATCTAGTCAAAGGGAGAACCCGCCGATATCTTTGGTAGCAATGGGTTAACAAGTGATTAACCCAATTCCTGCTTGAGCTGGCCAAGGCCAGACCCTTTGTTTTACTCTATTAACCGCCAGACGATTTTAAAAATGTCAAAAGAAGAACCTTCGGACATGCTTGGCAGCAATGAGTTAATTAATCGTTCTGTAATGGCCATGTACGTTTGAACAATACAATGACGTCACTAGGTCAGATAGCCAAATTGAGAAGTATAAAAGCGCCGAACAGATTCGTGTTCTCGAAGCCTGGCAAGTTCTCGCAATTTCTTGGCGGAACAAGTTGCAAAAGATATTAGCACCTGATGGTCACATTTTCGCTGCAGTAAGTGTTGAACGATGTAAAACCAAATTCTACTTTTTGCAAGCATTGCAGAAACGCTGTAATGTATACTAACTTGAGATATAAGTGATATCTGAACCTGCAAATGTGGTCTCGCACGGCCCCTCGTGGCTATTAAGTTTCTCTCACCATGTTAAACGATTTGCGTGATAAGCCAATAAACGCTGGACAAATGAATACCTCGCCAGAAAGTGGTTGAGCCAATAATCAATATATATATATATATAAAAGTGTGGCAAAATCGAAAAACACGAGCTCCAGGTGGCTCCTGACCCAAGACCTCCTCAAGAATGACATAGCACTTGCCCGACGATCAACACAATGCGACATTTCCACGATTTTCGGGAAAAAATCCATATTGTCCGATCCATTTGACCAGTTAGTCTACAAGGTTTACATGGTAAACACACAAGGTCACACAGTTCACCGGTGTCTTTGCCAATCGAGTTAGGTGATAACAGGGGCGAAATAAACCATGTTGAACCTTTTATAAATTTCTTAAATTGAATACCGTGAGATGGTATAAGTTCGCTTAAATTAAATATATAATTGCGAAGTGGGAAACCCTAATTTTATCCGATTTAATGAGCTCGGACGCCGAGCCATTATCAGCCATTAAATAACTGTCTACATTGTTTATTTTACTTATCGCATTCCAGAAAGTCCAACCGATACCCAAAAACTTGGCTTTATGGAATGGAATTCTATATACAAACGCGACGACAAATAAAAAAAAAGATATATATATAAACTATTGAAATGTTTTATTTAAATGCCGACCTAATATTAACCCAGTTTCCACTGCTCTAAAAAAATGTTAAATACGGAAAGTTTTGATAAACTTTGTTGACGTTCCGATGGCAAAACCATTAGACAATGAGACAAAACATGTATAAGTATACAAATATATCCCTTTTGAAAGACAAACTGGAATTGAATCAGTTGGTTATGTAATGTACAGTAAAACCCTTCGTTGCTTTAATAGTATTTTATAAACAGTTACCGAAAGTGTTTCGCGAGGCCAAATAGAGTATCGAAATGTTTGAAACAAACAACATACCTCGATTTCTTGTGATGGTTTTCCCTGACGCAAGTTGTGATAGGAAATTTTCCCTTTCGGAGTCCGGACAGCTAGTTCTTTTAGTTCGACCTAGCGGTTGCTTTTAACTCGTTTCAGCCGTCCTGATGACATCGTTAGTGGGCCAATAGATGGTCGAGCGACTTCTATCGAACCAACATACGAAAAAGCTTCACCGGTTTGCGGCTCTCGTCATCCAAGTCAGCACATAGAAATATCATATCATATATCGATAAGGCTGTCAGCTTGCTCGTCAAACGAGCAAACTAATGTTCGAGACGTCACGGCGGAAACTGGAATGTCCGGGTTCACCTTTGCCCCTAAAAACAAGAACAGGCAAATAAAAAATCATTTTACATGATCGGATTCTGTTTTGACGAAATCTCCACAAAAAATGTTCGAGCTCCAGTGTCAGGTATTACTGAGTAACCACTGTGAAGTCAACTGATACGCTATAAACCCGTCCCACAATAGACGGTTTAACTTATACTAATCTAAACGTCTACCTCGTACGCTAACCTGACCCAGGGTGGCCTAATCCCTACAAAAACCCTACTTTGTACTTTTATTAGAGTTAAACAACCCTGGTCGAGCTGGGTTTGCGCGGCGCACAACCACAAAAGTCACCTATATTTTGCAAGTCAACATGCATAATCTTCAGCTTGCGGTGCTGCCAAGCCAAGCGGTGCTGTATGCTATTTCTGATGGCCCGTATTAAAAACGCCCTTAAAAAACTCATTAATAATTCATGAGGAAAACACAAAGAAAAATCATAACCGTATCGTGGTTTTATATCTGATAAAATTTTCTCCTGATTTACATACACTTTAGCTTTGATTTTCTCGCCTTAGACAACGTTATTTTTCAAAATTACTACGCCAACGAACTTACCAAATGGTGATCGTTTTTTAAGCCATTCAAAACACTCGCAGAACGTGTTTTAAATAGTACTTATTAGATTTTCACTTTATTTATCTCATGTTTATATGGAGAAAGAATTTGTCGGGTGGTTTCTTGTTCTCTCCCGCCTAATTGAAATAATTTGCGCAAAAATGAATGCCCCGACTGAGGAATCGGATAATTTTGAGGTATACCAGTTCTGACGAAGTGTTGTATATTCAATATATCAATATTCAATACATGTGATATATGTCTGTCATATGCGAGTCCGGTGTAATAAACAGACGTTTGGCAGACGTTCGTAGCTTAAATAATCAGAAAATGTCTGAGCCCCAGACTACGCCCCAGACAGGGATAAGTTGAGCTACATTTTATACCCTGGCCTGCACGCAGACTATTCATATCCTAACATAAGCACAAATATAAGGACTATGGATTCGCAACCTTTAGTTCGACATTGCCAGCTCAGTAGCCCAATGGCAATAGATAGTAGAGCGTCAGTCTAACCCCAGTGTCATCAGGAATTGCAGGTTCGTTACCTGTCTGGGGCTCAGAAACGTTGATCTTGGTTGAAATCGTAAAAAAATAGCGTCTTAGTAGAAAATTTCAACTATTTCGCCGCAGACCATTTTTGGTCGAAATGGTTTGTATGGGAGAAATACAACACCATGGAAGTTTGTTAGCGTTGAAATAAAGAATTAAATGAATAGTCAGGTGTGGGGAATAATTGTGTCCTGTTCCTGTCTGTCTAATTCAAACAGCAGACAGGCAAGCGGAAATCACAAATTCGTGCCAAGAAAACATCAAAACGCAGGAATATAGGTATAAAGTTAAACATGTATTTTTTTAATATATGCATACTTTAATATAAATTCTTCCTGTGGCGAGTAAAACCGTCTAGAGTTGGCCAGAGTCGTCTAAATGCCGCCTAAAAAGAGTTAATAAGCTAAGGGGCAAGCCTTGGGGGTTGGGGTCGCAAAAACAGGTGAGTCCGTGAGTGATTCAGGGATTGTTTATATATACATCTTTATTCAAACAACATAAATACCAGATTTGGTATATAAGATACATACATATAACATATAAACTAGACTACGTGCTCAACTATAAACTTTCAAAACTTGTTAAAACATTATTTATATGAGGCTGCCCGGCTAGTCGGGATACACACCTACGTGAGATTCGCGAGTTCTTGTTACTTTATACGAAAAATCATGTCGTATTTATATGAGAAACGAGCCCCGCTTAGGTTAGCCTGGTACCCTGGCCCAATTTCAAAAGAAATAAGGGCCAGGTAACCACTAATCTCATTCTCGCGTCATCAGGGCTAAATCCACTTATGACGATTGCAGTTTTACTCATAGCCACTAAAAACGCGCGAAATTTCAACCAATAGGAAAGCAGAAGTCTTTAGTGGTTACCTGGCCCATATTCTTTGATTGGGCCAGGGGACCAGGCTACGCTTAGGTAAGATCCAACCTTGAGCTAGGCGGCATCTCGGTGAAGTGGGACGAAACATTTCCATAGGAGCGCGACCACCTGACCGGTGTGGAAATTTTGCCGACTTGGATTGTATAGGAATATACAATCTGGTTTGCCAGATATAAGAAGTAGATTGAGTATATTAATAAGCTTAGGCGGACGTAATAACATGTATAATAAATCACTCCAAATATGACGAGCAAAAGTTTCGAGGGCGCCACGCTTGCTTGATGTTGCGCTATTTTGTTTCCGGTGAGCTATGATAAAAATAACTATATATGAAGGAATTTCTCACTGAGTCAGGAGAGTCTGGTCAGGAGGGTAGCCCGGTGTCGCAGCGGATTTGGACCCCCCAGTAGATTTGGACCCCCCGGTTCAAATATCCTAGGAGATTTGGACCGGGGCATCCAAATCTAGTAAATATGTAGCCTGGTACCCTGGCCCAATTTCAAAAGAAATAAGGGCCAGGTAACCACTAATCTCATTCTCGCGTCATCAGGGCTAAATCCACTTATGACGATTGCAGTTTTACTCATAGCCACTAAAAACGCGCGAAATTTTAACCAATAGGAAAGCAGAAGTCTTCAGTGGTTACCTGGCCCATATTCTTTGATTGGGCCAGGGTACCAGGCTAGTAAATATGGACCCCCGTTGGCGGATTTGGACCCCCCCTTTTAAACATTTTTAATACCCAAAACAACCCAGAAAACGGTGAATATGTTACATTCATTAATTTTCATATCCAAAGCCAGTTATAAACCTCACATAGTCGAGCTTATTGTGTTGCAATAGCGAATAAAAAACATTGTTGGGTGACATTTTCATTGGTTCGTTGACGTACATGCATCAAATAAAATTCTATTGCCAGTAACATTATCTAAATTCAAAAATCTTAACACAGTTATTAAACTGAGTAAGTACTACAAAAAACTAGAAAGTTACCAAATGGAAAATATGTATACAACTACAAGGATAAATAAACATCACTAAGAATGGAGAGCGTGGAGATCGCTTTTACTAACTCTGGTAGTGGTTTCTATTTTACGGTTTGTGTTCTTTATCACTAATATAAAGTGACAAAAAAACTTCAGACTGTTCGCTATTATGAATTTCGTTTATATTATTGTGTTCACACTACATATATTTAACTTTTGGAGGGGGGTCCAAATCCACCAACGGGGATCCATATTTACTAGTAGATTTGGACCGGGGGTCCAAATTAACTGGGACACCTGTGTCACAGCGGATTTGGACCCCCCCAGTAGATTTGGACCCCCCGGTGGACCGGGGTATCCAAATCTACTAGTAAATATGGACCCCCGTTGGCGGATTTGGACCCCCCCCTTTTTAAACATTTTTAATACCCAAAACAACCCAGAAAACGATGAATATGTTACATTCATTAATTTTCATATCCAAAGCCACTTATAAACCTCGCATAGTCGAGCTTATTGTGTTGCAATAGCGAATAAAAAACATTGTTGGGCGACATTTTCACAGTTCGAAAATTTGGTTCGTTGACGTACATGCATCAAATAAAATTCTATTGCCAGTAACGTTATCTAAATTCAAAAATCTTAACACTGTTATTAAACTGAGTAAGTACTACAAAAAACTAGAAAGTTACCAAATGGAAAATATGTATACAACTACAAGGATAAATAAACATCGCTAAAAATGGAGAGCGTGGAGATCGCTTTTACTAGCCTGCGTAGGGGCGCTTGGGGTTTGGGGGCGATACAGAGCAAAATCACTTACATATCTAACATGAAATGTTCAGCGCCGTAAGGAGTTTTTATGTACACAGTTTCAAATGATTTCGCTGAACGAACTTAGAGATATAACTGGTTTTGCTACATGTGAAAATATTTTACCCCACACCTGACGTCAGAGACCATCTCATTTACATATCAAACAAATTGAAATATCTTGAAAACGAAGAGAGATACGAAAAAGTTGTAAAGGATGTTCTATTACAATTTTATGAGTTCTTTCAAATTAGACAAACTTAATTTATAGTGCTATTGCCCTTTAAGTGAAAAAAGGCTTCTTATAATTTCGTTATAATGCATGGTTAGTGCATAGACATTGATCAGCGTAACGTTCCATTTTGTAGACAATGAAAGATGAAGCATCATGCTGCAATCAGAAATACCAATTGGCATAGCTGAAAGAGTGAAAGTTATAAGATAGTTATAGATTGTAAATCCAATGCCTGACATCCTTGCCTCACCCTCTGGGCACACTTTCCAGAAAAATATACGGGTTGTTTCTCTAAGTTGCCTCTCACTACAATCTAGTGATTAGATTAGAGTGTCAAAACATTTGATCATGAATAGTAACTTTTTAAATTGTGTTCAAAAAACGTTTAAGCCAGAGTAGCGTTAAACTATGTCAGGTGTTTCTTGAAGTTCTGCAATAGCAATGTGGACACTCAGTTATCTTCTTGCTCTTTTGCAACAAGGGTTGTTCGTCTCTGAAGTCTCCTTGAATCTCCCTTATCAAGGAGAGTTCTGACATTCCACCTGGCAATCTTTGACTTCAATTTATGTTCCTTTGTATTTACCACAAAAATAGAGACCTGCTGACTGCCTAGCCAGGAGTAACAGTATAAGCTTTGTTTACCCCACCTTTTCTAAGGACATCCTCATTTGAGGTAAGTAGTGCTGTCCCTAGAAAGGACTGCTTGGTCATCTACACACCTGCCTTAAAGTATATAGTCATTCCACTTCAGTTTCTTCACTGTAACCATTTCTTTTTATACAATACCATGGTTGCTATGCACATTTTCATTGGTTGTTGCCCATGATCTATTAGAGGACAGATGCATGGACACATCAGATCACGTCAGCTGACTTGCTTTTTTCCTTCTTCATGCCCCAAAATCCGGCAAGATTTTCGATTTAATTTTTGTATTGTATAAAACAAATAGATTCCATTTTTTTGTTGTCTGTTCAGTTATAGATGCACAGAAGACGTCACGACGTGGTAAGAACATCAGTGACCCACTCGACTGCGTCTCGTGCACCACTTTTTTGTTCTTACCACGTTGTGACGTCATCTGTGTATCTATAACTGAACAGATTGCCTGTATGCAGACTTCCCACTAAAGGCTTCCCAGCTTCTCAAACCTGCCATCATCAATTGTGCTCTATCACCTGACCACAGGGCTTCTACCTTGCATGCATGTAAGTAGATGAAAATATATCTGACTGTTATGCATCAGATATACACTGTCCCTCTAAATCAATTTGGCTGGACCAATAAAGCATGAGGATTGAGGAGTGACAATTGGCAGCAAAGTAGACCACAACAACCAAGCCTTGAATTTCATCGAGGACATCGAGGACATGTCCTCCGATGATCGTCATTTGGGCACCAATAGGGATTTTTTCCCCATAATATGTAGGACACTTTTGTCCACCGATGGAGTTTTGAGTTTTTAAATTTTCCCGATCGATCGAACGTATGATTGTAAGAAAATGTTTGGCAATAGAATATCCCAGCCAATGATTGAATTATCAGCGTGTAAATGTTTTGGTGGCCATTGCGGGATCAGCCCGGAAATGCAGGTAAAACTGTGCTAACCACGTGTTCAAACACTGGCGGCCATGATTGTGCATTGACATTAAAATATGCAGAGGACATTGTTCAGTGTCGGAGTGAAGCGATCTGCATGTCCAAGCGAAGAAGACAGTCCTATATCTATATACCAGTCACTAATACTATAGCACATAAATGACATATCATGTGAATGTTAGTCACTCTTTATCATGGATTTAGTCATTTCCTGACTGTATTGGATAACAGTTTTGTCCTAGCCGAGAGAAAAATGTCCTTGGATAGCCTCATGGAAACTCATTATCACAGAAATAGATCATGCACAGGTGTAATAATGAAGTCCTATAAGTAGGCTAGCAGAGGGAAGGCTTATGTCTCTGAAAGGGGTCCTGCACCACTACCCTAATACAAAGCCTTGTGTATATTTTTGTACATGTCAGTTGTGCACTACATGTATATTTAACTGAATCAATCTGAATGTGATAATTTTGTTTCTTTAACTCTAGGTGATAAATGTCCTGTTAATTAGCTAGTGAGCAGACGTTCTGGGAGTACACTACCCATGAATTGATGAAATATATACCATGTTTAAGACCAAAGTGTCCTCACCAACAATGGCACTTCGTAGACAATCCCCGCCCCCTTTTTTTTTAGTAACTAGAAGTTTATATGATTATATCTTTACTAGAAAACTATTGAACTGAAACACAATTATTGAATCTGTTCCACATTGACTGCACATGTTATGTACAAATCACAAGGCTATTAAATGTCTACATTATGATTAAAAATAAATATAAAATTACAAAATACACTGTATAATTAAAATTACAAAATTAAACTAATGTTTACATCTTTTATATTTACAAACAAATATAGCAATACCTGTTTTAAGATTGTAAGCTCTTCTCGCTTCCCCTTCAATCCTCATTAATACTTGTACTCGAACATTTTCAGAAAAGTTTTTAAGAAACATCTCTGCAGCTGCCATGTTGTCCAAGGAACCAACTGATTTAGGTACTTCATGTAATTTCGTACGTAAAGTTTTTTAGCGCCACATGGCGGCTCATGCGCAAAACCGACGGGAGACTGAAAAGCACCATATAAAACTTCTACGAAAACCACAACGAAAACCATTCAATTAGTTTCTCTCAATTTCCTTGAGAGAATAACAATACCGAGCTCCTAATCTGATTGAGATTGCCAGCAGTCCAAATTGGCAACTGTCCGATCACTCCCATCCCTTCCATCCCCTCCCCTCCCATCCCCTCATTTTGTAACTTGTTGGAAAAAATTGTGGAATTAGCGCGCGGTTCTAATTTCAAGATGGCGGATGAAAGTGAACAACCACAGAACACAGTTGAAGAACCTTTAGATCTTGTTCGTCTCAGCATTGATGAGAGAATTTACGTGAAGCTGAGAAACGACAGAGAACTACGTGGAAGACTTCATGTATGTATTATGAAATTTCCTCAACGAAGCAAAGTTTATATCAAATGCACTTTTGAAATTTCTAGCAGTTTGGGTACAACTGAAAAAGTTACATTTTGGAGCTAGATAAATGCAGATTATTTCCGCTAGTTTAATCAGTTTTGTTAATCAGTGTACCAGTGCAGGTTTTTTATCTGATTTTATTTTTTTAAAGGCCTATGACCAGCATCTCAACATGATCCTTGGTGAGGTTGAAGAAACCATCACAACTGTTGAAATTGATGAAGAAACGTATGAAGAATTATTTAAGGTCAGTTTCACCCAAATCCATCACGAATATATAAACATTAAATCAGCTGAAGCTAAGTGGTTTATTTGTGGTTCCTAATCTGCTATAACACAATTGATAATCTTTGTTGTATTCTTTAGACAAGCAAAAGAAACATTCCAATGCTGTTTGTCAGAGGTGATGGAGTAATTTTGGTCTCCCCTCCTGTCCGAGTTGGCTTATAATGAGAAAAGACAAAATCTTTGTGTGATATGTTGAAATGTTTGGAAACAAATAAACTTGTACATTACATCTTGTGTTTAACCTACATGTATACTGAGGTCTGCTTAATCCTTGCAATAGCAAGCATTAGGGGGAAGGAATGGGGGAAAGAGGAGGAACAGGGGGGGAGGAAAGAAAATTGAAGGGTGCTCAGATGTAATTTTGACTCTAAAAAGAAACTAGTCTGTGTAATGCTGTAGTGAACTGCTGCCTAAAACAATTTATAAGCGGTGGTGTAGCCATAGGCGTATGGGCCGGGGGAGCTGGGGAAATTGATGTATTTGGGCAGAAATCGTCTCGTAATTTGGGCAAAAAGGGTCTTGTCATTAATATTTTAACACATTGACATTCAACCCGAGCCTCTGTTCAGTGTTCACCTGCATGCGTTTGGTATAAACTTTTAAGTATATAATAGTCCTTAGTTGATGTCTTTTATGGCTTGGAAGCTAACATATTGAAAATACTTTCCAGAAGGGGCAGAAAATACGTTTTGGAGGTTTCAAAATTCAAAATTTTCGGCCCTACACTTGCCTTGACATGAGGTTCAGAAGTCGAAACACCTTTCATTGCTAAGAAGAACAGTCGATTCAGTTCACTGTTAGACCACAAGCTATCTAGCCTGCGAACCCAGACCTATTTTTCTGCCCTTGTGCTAGGGCAGAAAAATAGGTCTGGGTTCGCAGGCTACAAGCTATTGTGCTGCCTCTGAGCACAGTTTGTAGATGCTCTGAGCTAGTGCAAAACCGGCCAGCAGAAAATTATTTTTCTATCACCAGCTACTACGCGCATTGACGAATGCATGGGATCGAGCTTAATTTGAAGGCGGGATCAGGGTGTGCTGACTGTACATTTGCAGACAGTGTTTTCTGCAGTTCTCCAACCAATGCAAATATCAAATTTACATCGATCGGGGTTCTATGGCGTTGACAATCAATTTCTCAATAGCGAGAAACCGCGACCAGCTACGCAGGCTATATTTCCTTTATCTGAATTTTGAGGGTTGGCCGGGAAAAACCAATGGCCTGGAAACGAGAATGCGGTAGTTCCCCATTTTTTTCTGATTAGTGATTTACATTTTCAGAATTTCCCATACTTGCGGTGATAATTCTGGTGGTAAACGTTTCAACAGTCAGCACTTTCGTTTTGAGCGCAAACATTAATACAACAGGAATCCAACCAACACTACTAAAGAATGGAGGAAGCTGTGGCGCCTGGGTTTTACCGAACTGAACTAAATAAGGCGACTTGGGAAGTCCCTATTCGTTACCAAAATCTTCAATCGATTGGGTCTGGAGCTTACGGGCTTGTGTGGTACGTACTTATAAATAGACCTTGATTTTCTGTTCACATTTCGTAAATTGCCACTATTAATCTGGGAGGATTGATTTCGAAATAAGTAGTTCGAATTTTGAAGTCACGATCGCCCTCAAAGAGTCTTTCAACTTCATGTGTGACCATATTCCCGAGTGGATTTTGAAAAATGTTGTGATTTCATTCCAATATGATGTACTCAAAGCTTGTTTAGTTAATGAACTTCTCGCTCGCCTAGCTAATCATTTTGCTTTCATTTTAACACGTCCTTGTTTTCGTTCTGTCTTTCGAACGTCCATATTAAATTTTTAATTGCTTTTGAAGACGGTTTGAAAATACTATTAATTGAATTTTGCAACGTTTGGTAAAGTGGTAAACACTCCAATTGAATTTACATGGCTTCCATCATATGTACATACTTCTTTATTAAAAATACGTGGGATATGTTTATATGTAAAGAGATATAATAAATATAGGTGTACAGTATTTCAACTGGCTGAATATTGTCTAAAATAAATGCTGCTTTAGTGCTATAAATTATACAGTAGATCGAGAGAGCTAAAAATTATCATGGTTTCTCGTTTTTGAAATTTTGTAGCCTGTAGCGTAAAGTCATTTAAAATTAATGTTGCAAACAAGAGCTCTGCTCAGGAAGTAATTTTGTTGAATAATGTTACAAACTGTTAGTCTGTATATGGTTTATTATTTGATTTAATATATACATTATGTACACGAGTATTGAAGGTTGTTTTATATTGTATAAGCTTATTAAAACTATTACGATTTTTAAGTGTTATAAGTCAGAGAAATGTAACGAGTTTTAGCCAAAAAGCAGCTGATGGGTGCAGTGTCTACATGATATGAAATTACCAAAATAAATTTAATAATTTATGTATGGCAGTCATACTGAAATTTTTTCCACTTGTAACAAAAAAAAAGACTAATTGTTTTAAAATTGCAACAGCTGACATGTTAGGACTGAGCCCTGACAGGGTTCCATACCCTTCATATTTATCCAAATTTATCTACTTGCCACTTTTATCTATCTCTAGCTTTATTTGATTAATCCGGTCTGGTGGCTTTCATCTTTCTGAGCTGCCAGAAACACAGCAGATATTAATATCATATGGTCATAACGATATTTTAACAAATTTGAAGGAAAATATTTTGGAAACTATTTGAAGTTTAGCTAAATCTCTTTATGAGCTAAATAAATGGAATAGCTAGAGCCACAGCCAAAGCTGAAAAATACAAACCACTCCGGCCTCCGGCTTACTCGAGTAAAAACACCAGAGCTCCAGGAAAACTCCGGTGCACAGCCTTAACCCTTCAGAATTTCCAAGTTACTATACAATTTTAAGGTGCCCCTTTACTAGAAACTTGATATTTTATGATTCAAATACATGTACACTGGCAGTACATACATGATACATATATTAACTTTGTTGTTACAGTAATGTAATGTATTTTCTGTAATTTTAACCAAAATTTGAACATGCCAGACTATTTTACTCATCAAAGGGGGAATCCTCAGACATTATATTCTAGGCAGCAATGGGTAAATGGGTTAACAAGTGATTAACCCATTTCTGCCTGAGCTGGTGTAAAATTGCCCTAATTATTGTTCTACACTAATGCCAGACAATTTTACTCATCAAATGTTTAACACTGTTATTCTGCTGTTGTTGACTTGCTGGCAAGTCAGTTTGCCATTGCTTACTCTATGGGGAGCCTGCCAAGAGCCTGCCAATTCCTTCGCAAAATTATGCGAGCGTTAAGACCCTGAAATTCACCTAGTTCTTACTTTATTTTCATTTTAGTTCATCTACTGACGAAGAATGTAATCAACAGGTTGCCATTAAGAAATTTTCCAGACCTTTCCAATCATTAATTCATGCCAAAAGAACCTACAGAGAGCTGAAGTTGTTACGGCATATGAATCATGAAAATGTATGATAAATAATTTACAAAGTTTCGTTAGTTCTTGCTGTACAAGCTGTTATAAATTATCAATACCCCCAAGTATTATTATATACCTGTATATATACAGTGGAGCCTCGCTATAACGCGGTAGTTGGGGTCCTTGGTGGTGACCGCGTTATAAATGAAGTGCGTTATTGCGAGGTACAGCCAAATATCTCATTCCCAGTACTCTTCCCACTCAGTTCTGGCGCAATATTGTGGGCTGAGTATACTGGGAGCGAGATTGAGTACTGCTAGAAGCATTTCTGTTCGATTCTAACAATCCAAACCGTGACTGAAGAAGTTTGAAGTCCGCTCAAGACAGACTTCAACAAAATGGAATTGAAATAAGATTTTTGAGCATGGTTGTCATTTCTCGCAATGATCGCACTACCGTGTTGTTGTTTTATCTCGTAATGATTGCGATTATTCAGGATGATCAGCGATCGTCAGCCAACAAGATCAAATTGTCGGTGGTAAACATAAGTATAAGTCCTCAAATGACAAACCAGGAAAAGTAAAATTTTGGGGTCCAAGGATCAACCGTGTTATGCCGAGTCACGCATTATAACGATGTGCACTATAGCGAGGCTCCACTGTAACATACTGTAATTCAGAAGGTTGTGGGATCAAGTCCCATTTGGGGCTCAAAGTTTTCTGAGTAAAAGTTACATGTAACTGACAGCTTGAACAGTGAGAACTAACTAGTTTACTCTAAGCTGAAAGTCCTATTATAAAAAGTAATTGCAGTAACAATTTCATACATGTACATTTTTTTAATGTACATGTATATTTCTATAAAACAGCATCCCTAAAAAAATTCCTATTAACTTTTTTTAATTAGATTATTGGAATATTGAATATTTTCACACCTCAAGATGCAATGGATATTAAATTTCAAGACGTGTAAGTATTAATTGTTTAACCCAAAAATCTCAAAAAATCCGAAAAATATCTTAGAAAATCACCAAAAATCTCAAAATTCCCCAAAACAATCCCATGCGATTTTGAAAATCCCACAAATCTCGCACACTTTTTTTGGAGTGATTACAGGCAGGCTTTTAGCCAGGATTTCAAAACTAGCCGTCCAAAAAAAAATTTGTGACAACACATTTCTCGGGGTCCGGGGTATGCCCCTGGGAAAGTTTTGAGGGCACTTTTGAGAAAAATATAAAGAAAAAAAATAATTTTTTTTTATATATTTTATATAAAAATATAAAAATATAAACACAGATTAAATTAAAACATCTTTATATTGTATCGCGTGTTTGGACCGAGGAGGCGAGGAGTGGAACAAGTGAGCGTGTAAAACTTATTGAAGAGCGGTTTTATTAAACAACGTGGTTGCTACTTCATGTTAGAACCACATAATGGTTTACATATACATATACGTGGTTAAATCGATCTCGCAAGGTGCAATAATCAATCGTCATATCTGCATGGTATTGGCAAAAATAAGTAACAAAGCCTACACAATAGCTGAAGTAAACAGCAGCTGACAGAAATCTAGAAACATCAGAAAGGGGGAAACCTGTAAGTTGTTGTTTGAGGAGAATATTTGGCTTAGGCCGTCCTTGGCCATCCATACAAAAAGTGGCAGTCCAAAAACCTGATTTTTCAAGAGTGGCCGTCCATAGGACAGCTGGACGGCGCCTCGCTAAAAGCCTCATTACAGGGTCCCCTTAGGGTCAACCTTAGCCTCTAGACTTAAAGTGTTTATGAAACGAAAATTAAGTTTGTCTTATTTGAAAGAACTTTTGAAATGACAAAGTAAGATCTTTTGCTGTTTTTTGTTTCCTTGCTTCGTTTATGAGATATTTCAGTTTGTTTTATATGTGAAACTAACCAGTGACATCACAAGGTGCATAATGACTTACTGGGAAAGGTTATATATCTTTTCTGTTATCAAACGGAATCACTTCAAAGCAATTATGTGTGTGTTTTTCCCTTACAACAACAGAAATATACATTTTCAACTGATTCCGTTTAGTAATAGCAAAGATATATAACCTTTCCCAGTAAGTCATTATGCACGTTGTGATGTCACTGGTTAGTTTCACATATAAAACAAACTGAAATATCTCATAAACGAAGCAAGGAAATGAAAAACAGCAAAAGATGTTACTTTGTCATTTCAAAAGTACTTTCAAATAAGACAAACTTAATTTTCGTTTCATAAACACTTTAATGTCTGTTGTCTCTAGAATATATAAGATAATGTTCTCAGTGAAATTGTCTGTGGAACAGCATTCAGGTTTTCACATTTTCTCTTGACAGCCATAATTTAGCTGATTAATCATGCATATTGATATACCATTATTTTTTTAGTTATATGGTTACCCAGTTAATGGGAGCAGACCTCAACAGTATTTTAAAATGTCAGCAGCTTTCTGACGATCATGTCAAATTCTTGGTGTATCAAATTTTGCGAGGTCTAAAGGTGTGTAAAAAATTAATATACAATATTTATAAAATAAGATATATTGAATCAAAAATTTTAAGTCTAGTATGTTTGTTTCTAAACTTTGTTTTTATCATTTGTAGTATATTCACTCAGCTGGAGTCATACACAGGGTAAGAAGGGGGAAAATAAATGTTAGATATTACTTTTATTGGCTCTACATCTATATACAGTGGTATATAAATTTTTACAATAAAGAATTTATTAGACATCTGTGGAAGAAAGAGACTGCACGTCGTCAAGTAATGAGCAAGGTTCGAATTAACGGTTCGTGATTCGTGATTCATGAACCAAATTACAAACTTAACGAATGCAAAAGCAAAGATTTTAATAAAAATCACGAATCGAAAATAATGACTTTATATGATTGCATATTCGGAGGTAGCCTGGTACCCTGGCCCAATCAAAGAATATGGGCCAGGTAACCACTAAAGATTTCTGCTTTCCGATTGGTTGAAATTTCGCGTGTTTTTAGTGGCTAATGAGTGAAACTGCAATCGTCATAAGTGGATTTAGCCCTGATGACGCGAGAATGAGATTAGTGGTTACCTGGCCCATATTTCTTTTGAAATTGGGCCAGGGTACCAGGCTAATTCGGAGGTAGAGGCATAGGTACTAACACTGAGCTGGTCTCGCGTAGCATACATGAAGTAGTTTACACTAAGTGGTCAGCGGTACTGCGGTGGATATCCACCATTTTGGACAAAGCCAAGAGCCTGGTGACAGACTACTTGTGAATTATGAGCTGTGTAAAAAAGATGGCCGAAAATAGCGAAGTAAACATATCAGTGGTCTGTGGATCAATCAACATTTCTTTGTTATGTAAATTAGGTCATCCTGTTTTTATTCATTCTGTTTCATGTTATTGTTTCATGTTATTGTTTCATGTCTGTTTCATGGTGTTGGAGTGGAAAATGTGATGGCTACTTTAAAATGGCGGTAAAAATCAGGCATTATATTGATGAAACTTTTTTTAAATTCAAGAACCAGTTTTCAATAGTTAATTCGAACCTTGATGAGAATTTGGGATGAAAAGCAATATTCAGACCTAAACACCTCACTTTTTGAGACTGGTTTGTAACACCAGGCAACGCATTTCTGGCTACTTAACTAGGCCAAACAAAAAAATCAAATGTACACAAGGAAATCAATGTACTGTACATATAATTATGTTCTGTCTGATAAGTACTGCTAACTAAGCAATTATAAGTGTATAACTACAAGTTGTAAAAGCATATTGAAACATCAACATGGCTACCTCAACATGAATGGGATTAAGCTATAAATTAGGCTATTTCTTCTGATCACTATCATCGCCAAGATTATCATCACCATCAACATGTGATTATCATCATCAGTATCGGTATCACTGTCTTCTTCTTCATCATCATCATCATAATCATCGTCATCATCTTCATCAATATCATCATCATCAATATCATCATCTTCATCATCAATATCATCATCATCATCAATATCATCATCATCAATATCATCATCTTCATCAATATCATCATCAATATCATCATCACTGTAATCATCATCTCCATCATCAATATCATCATTATGATTGTCATCACAGTTGTTGCCATCACCATCTTGATCACAAATATCATCATCAGCATAACTGTCATTGTAATCATTGTGATTATTGCCATCACGTGTCACCATCATCATTTCATCTACTGTATCCAAAAAACAAACTACATTCAGTGCCCCCGAATGACATTCTCATTTAATTGTTGTGACAAATGTGAGTATCAAATGTTTGCTATTATTCTGTATAGGATTTAAAACCAAGCAATATAGCAGTCAATGAGGACTGTGAATTGAGGGTATGTAATTATGAACACTGTAACAACTAGTTTCACTAGCCTAATGGTAGCCTTAGTCTGCCTCTATAAGTAATTAATAGCAGTCACCTTAATTTATCCCATGACACACCCAAAATTCATTGTTCCAAGAGACGTGTTAAATCCTTTATCCAACTGTCTTAAGCAGGGCTTGGAAGAGAGGGAAATTGTGGGGTACTGAAACAAAGCATTTTATCAGAAATGTGTTTTAACCTTGCTTTCAATCAGCTATTATCTTCTCATGTAATTTTGTCTGGCATGGGATAAGATGGTTAAAGTGCCAAATGCAGCGAAATTTCACCCCAGTTTTTTATGATTGCATTTGAAAGAACACTTAAAATGACAGCGTAACATCTTTCGTAGAATTTCGTTTCCTTGCTCCATTCTTGAGATATTCAGGTTTGTTTGATATGCCAATGTCATACTTATGACATCACACGGCATAATGACTTTTTAGAAAAGTATGATTTTCTTTGAGAGTGCTTATCGAAAGTACTTAATAAAAATTTGCACTTGCATGTCTGTAGCCATGACTGGTCACTAAACGTGTGTTGCTGGGTGTAAAATATTTGGACTATTCTAAAATTGATGCTATTTCAAAAAGTCATTAATATGCAGTGTGATGTCATAAGTATGACATTTGCATATCAAACAAACTTGAATATCTCAAGAATGAAGCAAGGAATTCTACAAAAGATGTTACGTTGTCATTTAAAGTGTTCTTTCAAATGCAATCATAAAAAACTGGGGTGAAATTTCGCTGCATTGGCACTTTAATGGTCACTAAATGACACTCATGTGATATGGGATTTAACATTGTTCGTGAAGCTTATGGCCCCTCGTAGCTGTTAAGCTTCACGAATGATGTTAAATCCCATATCACACTCGTGATAATGGTATTCCACATTAAATTGTCCCTCTTAGAACAAAGGATGGTTAATGATCCTAACTTACAGTATCCTTTGTTCTAAGAGGGATAATTTAATGAATATCATTATCCTTCGTTCAGAACTAATCTTCCTTCATGAATACTGAAGATGAGGGATAATTAGAAATAAGCCTAGCTAGCAATTTATATACCAAAGGTTCTTTTGTTCTTTTTGTTTTAAGATTCTGGATTTTGGTCTGGCACGAATGGCTGACAATGAAATGACAGGATACGTTGCTACACGTTGGTACAGGGCTCCAGAAATTATGTTGAACTGGATGCATTATAATCAAACAGGTATTTAAACATTGTCTATTATTTAACTCTTTCCTGTCCAAATCGGTCTTTGGTATTTTATTCTGGCTAACACCAGATGATTTTTAATTATTCACCTCAGGAAGCCCTTGGACAGGAATGAGTTAAACACAGATGTAATGGTGTTTATACAATACCCTGGTTACTATGCGTGTTTTCATTGGCTGTTGTCCATGATCTATTAGAGGACAGACACATGGATACGTCAGATCACGTCAGCTGACTTGCTTTTTTCCTTCTTCATGCCCTAAAATCCGGCAAGAGTTTCGATAACAACCTTTAAAATTTTTGTATTGTATAAAACAAATAGATTCCATTTTTTTGTTGTCTGTTCAGTTATAGATGCACAGAGGACGTCACAACGTGGTAAGAACATCAGTGACCCACTCGACTGCGTCTCGTGAGCCACTTTTTTGTTCTTACCACGTTGTGACGTCATCTGTGCATCTATAACTGAACAGACAACGGCAAAATGGAATCTATTTGTTAAGTGGTTTTGTGCAATCACATGATGTGATTACAAGCCTTGAATTTCATCGAGGACATGTCCTCCGATAATCGTCATTTGGCCGCCGATAGGGATTTTCCCCCCATAATATGTAGGACACTTTTGTCCGCCGATGGAGTTTGGATTTTTTAAATTTTCCCGATCGATCGAACGTATGATCGTAAGAAAATGTTCGGCAATAGAATATCCCAGCCAATGATTGAATTATCAGCGTGTAAATAAAATATGCAGAGGACATTGTTCAGTGTCGGAGTGAAGCGATCTGCATGTCCAAGCGAAGAAGACAGTCCTATATCTATATACCAGTCACTACTAATACTATAGCACATAAATGACATAATATCATGTGAATGTTAGTCACTCTTTATCATGGATTTAGTCATTTCCTGACTGTATAGGATAACAGTTTTGTCCTAGCCGAGAGAAAAATGTCCTTGGATAGCCTCATGGAAACTCATTATCGGAGAACATTTTTGTCTTTGGATGCAAAAAGTATAATTCGAGGCCTGGATATGAAATTTGCTAAGATATTCGTGTTTATATATATACATGTATATTATGTTTATTTGTCATTTAGTTGACATGTGGTCAGTTGGCTGTATTATGGCTGAACTATTAACTGCAAAAACATTGTTCCCTGGCACAGATCGTATCCTTTTATAATAGTGGAATTGCTTGGGGTGTACATGGGTGGAGTAGAATCTGAGAAAGTGGATGAATGAATGAATGAAGAGATTGAATAGTGAGTCCTTAACACAGACTAAGACATCGACCAATTAACAAAAATTGTGCAACTTGTTGGAAAGCCTAGTGGAGAGTTCTTACAAAAGATTACAAGTGAACCAGTAAGTGATGCACTGTTTCTGGTGTTACGTGACCGCTATACGCAACAAAAAGTGTAACCTCAGCTGTTTGGTTTTTACAATTATTTATTTAATTAACAAGAAACTTAGAACAGATATTGAAAATGTCTATAAAGATTAAAACTAAACTAAAGTTCAGAAACTTATCTGTCGTCTGCGGACAACGAAACAGTCAATAGGAGATTCCGGCAACAGGTTAACAATCCGTATGGACTTGAAAAGGAAGGAATAATAAAACCAACGGCATTAACTCCAGGACTGACTTCGTAACCACTTTGATACATATAGCTCACTCTCATACATATGCATGCCTGATATATGTTCCATGGCTGCTTGTATAGTTTCTAGAGTATATAATTATAGTAACATACTTCATTCTATATATAATATATTTACGTAATTACTAAATGACATCGTAGCTGACTCATGCCAAGTCACAAGTATTTAGTATACTAATTGGTTACAAGTATTTATTAAGTTCAATGATCAAATAACGTCTAGTTAATTAACTGTCTTAGCCCTTAGGATAGGCATATCCGTAACACTGGGAAAGGAAAGAGCAGTGGCCACTACATGTAAGCGTCCTTATTTGCAGCCTCTCACACATTAGATCTGTACATTGATTGTATTTTTACAGGCAAAGGTATACGTGTCAACAATGCCAAATTATGTAAGGAAACCATTTAAAGAAGTTTTCACTGGAGCAAATGACCACGGTGTGTAGTTGATTAATTATTTCATTAATTAGTTAATTCATTATGTAATAGAGATACAATATGAGTGGCTAAACTGGATGAGATTTACCGAAGTTTCGTGGAGTGCAGTAGGGAGTTTGCGATCTACGACGACGACGGCAGTGGACAACGCGATATAAATTTTGGTATTTTAAAAGAAAACACGGTTAATTAATAACTTCCCTGTTTGCACTCAAAGCTTATTTTATGACTTTTAAAACGTTCGACAACTCGTAAAATGATTGCATTGAAAGTGTAGAAGTAATATATCCAACATGAGTCAGTGTTCTTCCTCCGATTTCTAAATACAGCCAAGCGGGTTGAAAATACGAGGCAAAGCCGAGTTTTTTTAACCCGCTTGGCTGTATTTAGACATCGGAGGAAGAACACTGACGAGTGTTGGATATAGCTTCTCAAACGAATCGATATTTTAAGAGAAAATCGACCCCAAAGTTTGCTAAATTTGACCGTAATCTTCCTCCAATTTCTAAATACTGATTAAATATTGATTTCTTTTGAATTGTCCTCATGAATTATTAATGAGTTTGAGAAGGCATTCGTAAGCAACAGCCTTCATCGGTCCAAATGCACTCAATGGCATTTTAAACATAACGAGGACGACTTAAAGATTTCTCTTGGGACTGCGAATTATTCATTTTCTTTATGGGCAAATTGTAAGTGTAAATAATGAACACTTTGTTTAAGAGTCGTAGAAAAGGTTAAATAACTCAGGAAAAGCTGAATTTGAGCCACTAGTGCCTATTAACTTTGATAAAACATTGATGTTTTATTAATCAATGTTTTATCCGTATTTAAATATGCTGATTAAACATTCATTTCTTTTGAATTTTCGTCATGAATTATTAATGAATTTGATATTAGTTAACGTATTAATTAGTGAATTGTCATTGGTTAATTTATTAATTAGTTAATTGTTATAATATTAGTTAATTTATTTATTAGTTTGTCCAGTATTGTTGATTTTTTTTTGGTGTATTTTTTTGGACAGCAATTGATTTACTGGAAAGGATGCTCACACTTGATTCAGATAAAAGGATTACAGCTGAGGCTGCGTTAGCTCACCCATATCTTGAAGTATATGCTGATCCTGACGATGAGGTTAGTGTACCACTTCCCACTAGTACCGAAGTAATGAGATATTCGATTTGCCCGTTTTCATTCAGCCTGGATCTCGTCGTATAAAGTTGGCGACGATTTGAATTTTGTGTGTTCATGTTTTCACTTTCCCCGAACGTTTTAACCAGTTTTGCGACCATAAAAACAAGGGGGAATTTCGTTTTCCACCAATCAGCGCGTTTGTTTACATTTTGGCTCTAGACCAATCAGATTGCGTGAATGTGAAAATACACGTAAATTTCATCACAAATATAGGGTCGCAAATAAAGCCCTGGGGGGTCTGGATTTTTGCATTTTTGGATCGATTTCAACGGAATCAAGAAGTACATTAAATTTGCTAACAATTTGCCGCTGGGATTTTCGTTTTATGGCCTAGTTATAAAATTATTGGCAGTCAAACATTGGCTGAAATAAAGGGACCACGACGCACGCTTAAGTATAACTTAGTGAATATGGGCCTCAGATGATCAGGGTTTTTATTTTTTTCAATCGAAATTAACGAGGTCAGATAGAGTACACATTTCCCCAAAAATGTGCCGCTGGGATTAGCGCTTTATAGCTGGGTTATAAATTTATCCGATTTCGAACAACGGCGTACGCAAACGACCGTCAGGATTTCTAACTTGAGCCGAAATATACGAAATCAGGTAAACAAAGCTTTTTTCTAAAGATTTGTCGCTGGGATTAGCGTTTTATCGCTTGGTTATCGAATTGTTGGCATTCAAAGTTCGGCTTCGTAATGTATAAAAAACAACACTCGAGCCAGTCCGGTAGTGAGAAGTTCAACTTGCAAAATATTAATATTAACTGGCTTTTGATCAAATACCAAACGTATTTCCGGTCACTATTTGCAATCGAAGCAATTTTCAAGGCATTTCAAAGACGAAAAGCCCCCCAAGATGGCGAACACTAATACATTAAATGACAAATTTGCTGCTATTGTATGTGTAAACATGGCAAAAATAAACTCACAGTATCACAATCTAATGCCTGGGTGGCTCAACATGATGCCAAGAACCAATCTTCAGTATCAGATTGCCAACTGCCATCTCCTCTGAGACTTCATCATCAGCTAAATCGTCGTCGTTTTCATCATCGTCTTCGTCTGCTTCGCCGTTGTCATCGCTTGTCTCGCCGTCATCGTGGCCGTTCACGAACTTTGTAACAGCTTCATTTGCAGTCTTTCCGAGGGTATTCACTTTCGACTGAATCGTGGCTTCGCAAACAGAACAAATGCTGATGTCTGGCAAGTTGCACTCGATGTGAAATGAGTGTCCACAGCCCCGGAAAATTCGCCACATATGTAGCACTGTGACTGTTGCATTCAAATTTGTCACATTTCCTGTTTGAATAAAAATTTAAGGTAAGACATTTCTACTTCACTATCCATATCAAAAATCATATTATTGAATATATTATAAATGTATTTAAATCACAAACTTACACTTCTGGGTTTGGGGGTCTTTCAACTGAGGTGAACCCAAGTGGCAGGACTGATCTGTTTGACACAAGAATGCTTCCCCAAACAGGTTTGGCAATTGCCATTTTGTAGTGGCCTTTTTCTGTCCCTTGGTTGTTGGCAGCAATACGGCCATTCCAGGGTGATTGTGCAGTTCTCCAAACTTTGCAGTCAAAAATTCAGCAGCCTTGAGTTTCAGGTTGTCGATTCTCTTTCTACTGAAATTGAACTTCTTTGGGGGAACAAACATTGACTTGAATGCATGCAATTCATGCTTATGTGCATCTATCTCCCTTGCCTTTAGGTTGATTTGCTCAGCATTGTCAGTCACATTAGTTCGAGCTCGTAGAACAGAGTGGAAATTTTCTACCGGATACTCGTCGAAGGCTACCAGTGCTTCACGTAATGTGTGGTACATGGGATGACCATTATCTTGCCAATACACAAATGTGGACAGAGCAACTAACAGAGCTTTGTCGTAGTGACGCCTTTGGAACACCATGAACATCACCCAGCAACGCAGTAGGGACTTGCAATATAGATCATAATCGTTGCATTTGATTACACAATAGTGTATAAATCTTGATACTCAAGACAAGTGGCACATAACTATCAACAAGGTTGATGAGGGTAAGGAACTCTATATCTTTACAGTGACAGAAAACTGAAAGAACTGTTTCTCTGACAAGTGTCCAGCCACCATATAATTTATCACTTCAAGTAATAGGGATACTCTCCATGGCTTTGGTTTCATTGCTAATTTTGCATTTTTTCCAAATAGGAAGGAATACAGCTCTGCAAAGATTGGATGGAAATTCTTCAAGACACATTCTCTTGAATTCAGTGAGATATGCAATGGACCTATCAGGGGGACAACATTCTCACATACAGCGGGTAAGGGAACTTTAAGCAAATTATAAACCAGTTGTCGCATGAAGAACTGAGTAGGCCAATCTCCCATGAATGGGGTCAGAAAACGACTAAGATAAATTTCCAAACCATTGGAAAGCATGTGCTTGAAAGCAGTAATCAGATCATCTGCAGACTTCAGAGATAAATGAAGACTGTCAATCAGTTTTGTGTTCTCCATGCATCTCATTTTCTGTATTTCTGTTTGCTGGTAGTCATGTAACAGAAGACGGTGCCGTTGAGCTTCAGGTTCAAAATATTTAGCTACCGCCCAATCAGGCATATTGGTTGCATAGCTTTGGGATAACCCAGCCATATTTTTGTTAATGAACTTCAACAAAATTTTAGGTTGTACTGGAGTGGTTGGTAATAGAGGTGTGCTTGAACAATCCTTCGAAACAGCCTTGACATTTGGGAAAACTTTCACTAGCAATGTAGACATATGGACTGCTTGTGTTTGCGTTTTTTCCTCGGGACGATGCATGGTATGGATGTTATGATAGTCATCTATGCAAAACACAAGAAATTGTTCCTTTTCTACAACCTCTTGAAAAAAACTAGCAACATTATTTAAATGAAGTGAAGCAGATGACTGTGTGGCAGCCTTTATGGTACGGGGATGGGCAGCAACTCCAAGATTATGTAAAGATGCCAAACCTTGTTCAGTGATACCAAACCCTTGTAGTGTTCTAGCAAGAGTTACTTGAAACCAGTTGGATCTTTGGGACATTGTGTACATCATGACATAGATTACTTAACCATGGTCCTAAGTTTGGTAAGATCCTTTCTTTCATCCGACATTCTCTCAGAGGTCATGGCAGCTGATAAAACATTAAACAAGTTTTCTGCACCAACTTGCTTGCAGATTTTCTCAAATTCAGTTGGATTCATTTCTGGGCATTGGTTGAAAATATTTGAAAAGTAGTCACTTAGCTTGGTAAGATCACTTTTGAAATCAACATGTTGTGAAGCTTTTTCAAGAAGTTTTTCATATTCATCCTTTGAAATACATACATTGGTATCATCAGTTTGTGTTTCTTTCTCTTCATAGGTTGTTTGACACACTAGCACCACATCATCTGACTGTTCTGAATTATCTAGAAACTTTTGACTTGGACTACTTAGGCTGATTGTTCGTTCACTAACCTGACTGCTAGACTGGCTATCGACACTAATAGGGGCAGTGGTGATGTCATGCTCCTCTGCAAGGATACCAGTGTTAAATATCATCCCTATCATCATCCTGAATCATGTGCTTTGGATTTTGCAGTAGTGCTTGAAGCTAAATTATTAAATGCGTATACCTATTATATTTAGTGACATATATCTCTAAACCAAGTATCGATTGTATATCAATTGTAGTTACAATTTTTGTTACTATCAGCTTTGGCATCTACACTAATGTAAAATCTCAAAAGTAACCCCTCCAAAAAGTTTTTTAATAAAACCATATGAAATGGAAGAACTCTTGTAAAAAAATATGGTTAACATTTAACTTATGCTGATTGTTTAAACAACCCAAATCCCCCACCCCCCTAAAAAAAGTAGCTATCCCAGAGGTATTCAGGGTGGTTACTTTTGAGATTCTATGACTATGGCAATTCTAGCAATAAAATGTGTATATAACTATAATGCACCCAGGGACACCCAGAGATGTTTGGGTTCCCTCCCCTGCCCTGAACTCCTAGATTAATAATAATGCAGCAATATTTTTCTCTTTTATAATAGTATTTCACCAATTTTCAGTTCTCCCCTTATATATAGGTCCCAAGCAAATTGTTCCCTTAGAAAAACTTCGGATTTATTTTCGTAAACTAATTTTTATACAAAAGAACAAAACCGCTGTATACAATACAGCGTTCGACAATTGCCGAACTTTGAATGCCAACAATTCGATAACCAAGCGATAAAACGCTAATCCCAGCGACAAATCTTTAGAAAAAAGCTTTGTTTACCTGATTTCGTATATTTTGGCTCAAGTTAGAAATCCTGACGCCCAGTTCGCGGTCGTTTGCGTACGCCGTTGTTCGAAATCGGATAAATTTATAACCCAGCTATAAAGCGCTAATCCCAGCGGCACATTTTTGGGGAAATGTGTACTCTATCTGACTTCGTTAATTTCGATTGAAAAAAATAAAAACCCTGATCATCTGAGGCCCATATTCACTAAGTTATACTTAAGCGTGCGTCGTGGTCCCTTTATTTCAGCCAATGTTTGACTGCCAATAATTTTATAACTAGGCCATAAAACGAAAATCCCAGCGGCAAATTGTTAGCAAATTTAATGTACTTCTTGATTCCGTTGAAATCGATCCAAAAATGCAAAAATCCAGACCCCCCCAGGGCTTTATTTGCGACCCTATATTTGTGATGAAATTTACGTGTATTTTCACATTCACGCAATCTGATTGGTCTAGAGCCAAAATGTAAACAAACGCGCTGATTGGTGGAAAACGAAATTCCCCCTTGTTGACCATAAACGTTCATTAGGATTACGATGGGCGTGGCAGTGATTAGCGCACGTATACCTTTATTTTACATTACGTTAAAAGGTTTTTACATACGAGGCTTTATAAAGTGGTGTTCGGCGTAGGAAGTGATTGTGTTGTGAAACACATTTATACAAATCGAAATATGCTATTTTAACGTTTCGGCAGTAGACCAAGCTTGCTATACGATGTGATAAAGAATTGTGGGTCTGCCACTCGACGTTAAAAAGAGAGGCCTGGGAGCCAGGCTGGGTCCTAACGCAATAACCCAAGTCAGTGACGAGCATGGGAACAAGTTCGTAGGTAATGTGATTGGCTATAACTAAAGGTGAGGTAATATACGCCAACATTTTTCTTCAACTTTCAACGCGTTGCAAGTTGAATAGCGTTGTTGTATCTACTTTTTTCCAACAAATTTTTTCAACTTGCAACAAAACCATTGTTGAGTGACAATGTTTAAGGTGGGCGGTTAGTTTTCTTTTGTTTTTCAGCAATGATCTTTTTCTTTTGTCTTTTAAACCTTAGCCCATATGTAGTGCAAGATTTGAGGAGCCCACTCAGACATATCAATCAGAAAACCAATCAGACAATATCGACTTTTGGAGAGGTAGGTTCACGTTTGATACCGGGACTAGTAATTCCCTTCCTTTTTTGCTGTCCTTCTATCCTGCCATTCCCTTCCTCCCTCCCTGCCCTTCCCTCTTTGTATGCACTTCCTGTCCTTCCGTCCCTCTTTTATGTTCTTTCCTGCCTTCCTACATAAACAGTTATTGTGCTCCATTTTAGGTCTTACTTTTGATGAGATTCGCGACTATCAGAGAACGAAAAATGAAGAAGCGATGGAAACGTAAAAATACTTGCGACGGACGATTTACGATGGAATTTTAGTCTAGGACGTTCAGTTCGCTAGATATATGTCGCGTGTTTCATTAATAATTGAAAAAGGCATGGACTACCAGCTTCACTGAACTGGCACAATGAAGTCAAAACAGTTTCTATGATTTGCCGTTGACATAGTCGATTGAGAAATGGTCTGGAAACTTAAGACTCGTTAAATATATCGCCAAGGCCTGGCTTAGAGCATAGTTAATAGAAAATAGACATGGTTTGGAAACCCGGAAAACTTCAGAGCGGTTAACAATCAAGCTACGATTCATGTTGAAAGGTACATGAAGGTGCCAAATCCTTTGTTTTAGGTTTATTAATATTTAAACAGTACGGTTGAGTGATTGAACCCAAACGTTGCTATTGGGTGATTACTTCATTATACAGAAAACACAATATGTTCAGTAACCGTGAAAGTGCAAAAATTTCCATAAACCTGAACAAAAACATAAAACAATGACTTTTGTGAGCTTCCAAACCATGTCTATTTTCTATTAACTATGCTTAGAGGCATGTTAAGCAACTACGAACGAGCAGAAAAGCGAGGAAGATGAATCCACGGCACACAATCAGCGGATGTTTTTCTACTTAACATGCATTTAAATCCAAAGTTGGCGATATTTATCGTATCAAAAATTGCACGTGTAACTGACGGGCCTTTAGCAAGTCTTTGTTCTATCTTTTTTGTTCACGTTTATGTAAACTTGTGCACGGGGAGGACAATCTGTTTTTGTATAATAAAGCAATTATCCAATAGCAGCACTTGGGTTCAATCACTCAACTTGTTTTAAAAAGCGAAAAACCAAAAGATTTGTGCACAGCGGGGATGTTCAACATAAAATCACAGCTCATTATAGGCGCTTCCAGACCATTTATCCAAAATTGATCAAATTAGGCGTTGATCGGTTGTAAACAAAAAATTCTTAATTGTATGAAAGCAATCTCGTTACTAGAGCCCACGTTCCCCTTACCCAGTGGGCGGGAAACGAGAGGCTCTGGGATAATCCGTTCACGCCATCACAGGATTCTTGTTATCCAGAAGAAGAGTTATATAGAGTTCACTGTGTTCATCAGCCAATGAAATATCGATGTGAAACGGATTATCCCAGAGTCTCTCGTTTCCCGGGTGGGGAACGTGGGTTCTGGGAACGAGATTAGTATGAAAGGAGATCTGCCACTCGATGTATTCAAAATATACACGAAAATGTAATAAAAATCTTATTGTCTTAACTAACTGATGTTAAAGATATCAAAGCCCAGACAGTTTGAAAAAGTCCATAACATTGAAGAAATGGAAAAATGAAAATATTTATTGAACTGACGTTTCGTCGCTACATGCAACATCTTCAGAGTGATTAAATTATTACAAATACAAAGACTTTATATACAGAAGGTTACTAACACAACAATAACGGTTAACGGTTTGTAATTTTATACTTGTTGTCTTAGTAACCTTATTTATATAAAGTTTATGTATTTGTAATAATTTAATCACTCTGAAGATGTTGCATGTAGCGACGAAACGTTAGTTCAATAAATATTTTCATTTTTCAATTTCTTCAAAGCTATGGGCTTTTTTAAAGTAATTGTCTGGGCTTTGATATTTTTAACAAAATTACGTTTTCCGCCTGGAATTTGTCTCGTTAACTTCTTAATTAATCGAAAACGCGCCGCGGTTATTACCGGAAAATACTACGGAGATCGCCGAACTGTGGAATTGGGGTGAAATATTCGAATCGCTGCCAATACTCTACTCTACCCTACTCTACTTCTACTCTACCCTAACTCTACTTCACAAGGAAAAGGACTGAAAGGCTTGCTGTTGCGTCTGCGATACGCTAATAGTATAGAATGCATTATTTGAAACGAAGGACGAATATTTCACGAGACAAGGCTAACACTAGCGTTGCTCCATGATGATATGCGTACGTTTCTCATAAATGGATAAACTATAAACTTTCATTTAAAACTGCAAACTTTCAAAGTGCAAAATAAATATTCATTTAAAACTGAACTGTGGGTCCTTGTCCAGAAAATGACCGAACAAAATGGCGGGAAAATTGAACCTTTTCTCATTGTGGCGAGTGATGGTCTTATTTTACCCGATATATTTTTATTTGACTGTGGGCTCAGTCGCGCCCACGGTCTGATCAATCCAGTTACAAATTCATTTACGAAAAGGTCAGCGGTTACTAAGATGGGAGAAAGGATCACTGATCTCCATATTAACTGGATTGGTTGTCGACAGCGAATCGTCTTCCGTATTTTGACGCAACTTGCAAAAGTACTCCAGCAGCTATCTTGGTTCACCCGAAAAATGAAAACAACATGGACGTCAGTGGTGGAAACACTGACCTATATATAACTGGACTGCGGGTCCCATCCAAACAGTTACCGAACAAAGATGGCGGAAATACGAATCTTTTCTCTCATGGTAACAACCGCTGACCACATTTTGACGTGCAATATGTCAACTTGACTGTGGGCTCAGTCGCGCCCGCCAGGCCGATCAACTCAGTTAAAAATGCATTTATGAGAAAAAGGTCAGCGGTTCCTACTATGGGAAAGAGTATCCATAAAGCGCCATCTTGGACTGGTCAACTTGCAGTGCAATCCAGCTTTTATATATGTCAGTGGTGGGCAATCTTGTTCCCAGAGCCCACGTTCCCCAGCCGGGAAACGAGAGACTCTGGGATAATCCGTTTCAAATCACAGGATTCTTGTTGTTCCGGTTGAGGTACGCATGCGTAAATATCCAAAGCGGAATCTGGATAGTATGTTCTCCTTGTTTGACTTTCCCCCAAACAAGTTAATGGGGTTGCTGGCGAAGCTCGAATTACAGCATCTACACACATACGGCGAAGATATCGATCGCGGCAACGTCTTCACTGGAGTCTTGTCGTCCGACATCTTTGTTATTTTGGTTTTATTAATTCTACTTCTGGTCACTTCAGACCAAGAAATGCTCACTATTCAGCCAATAACTTAACGATTTGAAACGGATTATCCCAGAGTCTCTCGTTTCCCGGGTGGGGAACGTGGGCTCTAGGAATGAGTGGTGGGTGGAAGGGTCCATCTTCGACAACCTCGTACCCAGGATTTTTACTCTGCGCTCCATAGCTCGCTGAAGCACGATCGGAAATGGCGGCTATCGAGGCTCGCGAAATACGGGCTGACCCGTATTAGCTACGCATGCGTATCTTGCGTGTAAACGTCATCAATACACGGCGGACAACTCACTTGAGCCAGCACGCACGTGGACTGCGAACTGCCCCATGAAAGTGGCCGATTTTCTATGCGATTTCCGATCGTGAGTTATGGAGCGCCGAGTACAGAGCCTAGGTAAGAGATTGCACCTTCGATCCGTCAGTCATTCATCCAGGGGTCTTGCAGTCCAGTACTATATAGGTCAGTGGTGTCACTGTATTTTAGTCTTCCACAAGGTAAAACTGTTCAAAAAACGCAATTTTTATCCAGCAATTGATTCCAGTCCTTTTCCTCAGTGTCTGGCGTTAAGAAGAGACGCGTTGTTTATCGCTACACCAAGTCCGTGTCAAAATCGTAGTCGTCGTCACTGTCTGTCATTTTGTCACCAGATGTTGTGACGGGTGTTGCTGTAACAAAAAGTTGGAAAAACCATTGCCGGTGAGTGTTGACTTAAGTTGGCAGAGTCACCCTAAACGGTGATAGGACTTCATAGAGCAAAGCGAAAAAGTATTAAACTGCCGAGATTAGTTTCGATTATGAAAATACTGACGTTTTGATGATATGAAAAATATTTCGCGTTTGATATTTTTTTCGGACTTGAATACCTTCCGACTTATATGCCAAAAAGGCGACGTAGATAAAAAAAAATAGCCAATCAAATGTTGGATCACATTGTCAATTACGAATTCGTTCACATGCTCGTTACTAGTTACTAATACAGCGTAATTACTAATTACGCTGACCAGGGCGCTATATATAAGCGCCCTGGTGCTGACCGTGACACAGTGACCGTGTTCCAATCTGCAGTAAACACATCTTGTAACAAACCGGAGAGATTTCTGCCTGGGCACAGTACCCTTTCCCCACCAATTGATGGGTGTGTGGTGTGTCAAACAATACAAAATTGGCAAATTATTAAGGTATTGCAAGGCGAAAATTTCTGACGATCTGCCCGACACATTTTTGGAAGAATGCCGGACTGGATATCAAGAGAGTTTTTCTTTTTCAACTTGTTCTTAGAATTTGTTTTTAGGTAAAGTTAAGAGAGAAACTTACCGGATTTTTTCTTTTCTCTTTGCTTTCTTTTAAATTCCTGTTGGAAAAAGTGCTCGCATTAGAAAAGCAAAAGTAAATATATTCATTACTAAACGCAGCCTATACGCAGGCCCCGAAATTTGTTCAACAAACGCTCTTCTTCGTGTACGATACATTACTCCTCACCTTTTTCTGCGACTTGTTCGTCTGTAAGTTGAATTCGTTCCTACCACTGGAATCCACTGAAGATTTGGACGTGGGAACGACAGATGTTTTGTTAGGTAAGACGACAGTCATGTCCGGGTTATCCTGCATAGATCAAGATTAAAAACACAGAACAATGTTTAAATGAAGTAATATTGGGCATTTCACTCGATTACAAAGCATGTTCTAGGGATTTTTGGTGAAGGAAAATTCGAGTGTAGAATATATACATTTTAAGACCAAACCGGGACCAGTTGCGAAAAATGCAACTACACAGGCCTTCCGGCAGGAATTGAACCCACGACCTTACGATTCTAGTGAAATGCTCTGACCACTGAGCCACGGAGGCCGTTGCCGAGAGCTTGATCGCGAGTTATGTATACATTAAGGTGGTAATGCCAGGAGAGAATTGGGTTTATTAGAAGTAATATTGGGCATTTCACTCGATTACATAGCATGTTCTAGGGATTTTTGGTGAAGGAAAATTCGAGTGTAGAATATATACATTTTATATGCACATATACACATTATATAATGTTTAAATGGACTCGCCATTTATCTCACTCTAGAATGAAATCTCGAACCGCCTTTACATGATTCCATACGAAGATGAATCAAGAAAGAATTAAATTTCAAAGTTGCCACATAGAAACGAATAGTAAATCTCACCTTATCCTCGTCATCCTCCATTTCTTCCACTTCGTCAGCACTGCTGTCTTCGTTTTCACACTGCTCCTCGCCAGAATCATCCTAAAACATTACACAAGAGAACGGACGGTGTCAAGATTTGTAAGTTATATTTCATTTGTAAGTAATATTTCAAACGAGTGGGAGTGTTTTACCAGGAGTTACAAACACGAGAGGACAATGAAAATCACGAGGCCGTTAACCGAGTAATTTTCATTGTTCTCGAGTCTTCGTAAAACATGAGAGAATAATGAAAACCAGGAGGCTGCTAGAGTGATTTTTATTGTTTTCGAATGTTTTACAAACACGAGAGAACATTGAAAATTACGAGGTAATAGGCCGAATTATTTTTGTTGTTCCCGAGTGTTTGAAACCCCCTGGTAAAATACGATACACGAGTTTATGAAATAGCTTCTCAATCGTCAATGATACATAGTAGAGAAATAATTGTAGAAATAATTATTTAGTTAAACAGTGTTTAAGGATAAGACAGTGAGTAGCTAAACAAGATATAACCTCGGATTTAACCATCGTCGACTACAACATTGAAAAACAAAAGACAATAGTTAATTGTTGATTAACATAGTCAGTATTTTCGCAGCTTATCTAGGAATTTAGAACTCGTTTAAACACTGATTATCAAAACCAACAGTTGAACGGTATCGGGTACGTCAACAGGATGGAGGATTGTTGAATTCCACGATTTCGCTCAGTTTCACTAGTCAAAGGGTTGTTGACTCGAGTCAACGTACTTGGACTCAAGTCGCCGTTTTCTTGACTTGAGACTTGACCCAACAGACTTGACTCGACTCGAGACCTGAACAAAATGACTTGGTCACTATCGAACCACAGAATAGAAATACGACCAGAAGTCCAACTCGCGTTGGGGAACTTGCCAGGATTGCGTAGGATGGCGAGGAATCAAGATGCGCGAGGCGACATGCGCGAGGATAGAAACTTCAAAGGTTCCGACGCGAGTTGGACTTCTGGTCGTATTTGTATTCTGTGATCGAACTTCGTAATCTACTTCTTGGCAACGAACTTCCAAACCGCGCGCTGAAAAGTGGACTGAAACGGAATCTTACCATATCTTCATCCAGACAAGTTTCAGATGGCTTGCTTGCAGTCAATACCAAGGCGTCTTCAATTGATTGAGTAAGTTCTTTCATACCTAAGAAAGAGAAGGTTCGTAATTTCTCGATTCTTAACACAATTGAAAAGCACTCCGAATGGTGCCAAAAGACTTACTTTTCATTTCTTCACTTTCTTCTTGTTCCAAGCTAGCCTGTAAAATAAAACAGGATCAATAATAAATAAAAGTAACCTAATCAAAACTAAAATGTATTGTATGTAATGTGATGTGATGCGAAGTGATGTGATGCGAAGTGAAGTGAAGTGAAGTGACGTGACGTGAAGTGAAGTGAAGTGAAGTGAAGTGAAGTGAAGTGAAGTGAAGTGAAGTGATGTGATGTGATGTGATGCGATGCGAAGCGAAGCGAAGCGACGTGAAGTGAAGTGAAGTGAAGTGAAGTGAAGTGAAGTGAAGTGAAGTGAAGTGAAGTGAAGTGACGTGACGTGACGTGACGTGACGTGATGTGATGTGATGTGATGTGAAGTGTTAGTGAAGTGAAGTGAAGTGAAGTGAAGTGAAGTGAAGTGAAGTGAAGTAAAGTGATGTGATGCGAAGTGACGTGAAGTGAAGTGAAGTGAAGTGAAGTGAAGTGAAGTGAAGTGAAGTGAAGTGAAGTGAAGTGAAGTGAAGTGAAGTGATGCGAAGTGAAGTGATGCGAAGTGATGCGAAGTGAAGTGAAGTGAAGTGAAGTGAAGTGAAGTGAAGTGAAGTGAAGTGAAGTGAAGTGAAGTGAAGTGATGCGAAGTGAAGTGAAGTGAAGTGAAGTGAAGTGAAGTGAAGTGAAGTGAAGTGAAGTGAAGTGAAGTGAAGTGAAGTGAAGTGGAGTGAAGTCAAGTGGAGTGAAGTCAAGTAATGCAATGCAATGCCATGCCATGCCATGCGAAGCGATGCAATGTAATGTAAATTAAAGTAATGTGATTTAATAATGTAATGTAATGTAATGCAGTGCAATGCGATGCAAGACAACTCCAGACCAGACCAGATCAGACAAGGCAAGAAAATGTATAACATAACACAATGTAAGCTAAATTAAGCCGAACTAAACCAAAACTACCAACGAATTTCACATACTGCTAAACACGAAAACTTGAAATACCCTAAATCCTTACCACGTCAAATTCAGCTCCCCATCTTTGAACAATCTCCGCTGACAAGTGAGATGGCAGACAGTGTTGCTCTGGGGGGTGGGTATAGAAGACAATCTTGCCACTGAAATGTCAAAAAAAAGTTCAAAATATTATGCTACACGCGTAAATGTGTTGAGGGAAAGTGACACTGAGATTGCGAGATTGCGTTTCATGTTTCTTATCCCATGACACACCCAAAATTCATTGTTCCAAGAGACGCATTAAATCCTTTATCCAGCTGTCTTAAACGACGTCAAGTGGGCAGGGCTTGGAAGAGAGGGAAATTGTGGGCTAAAAATGTAGTATGCGATAACTAGTCGGATAACTAGTTGTCCCACTCGGATAACTACTTATCACGCTATGCATACAAATGAGATTAACACTGCTAATTTAAACAGCAAATGGCTTTCATTCACAATAAAGCATTTTATCGTTTATCAGAAACGTGTTTTAACCTTGCTTTCAATCAGCTATTGTCTTCTCATATAATTTTGGGTGTGTCATATATACGGCCCTCGTGGCTGTTAAGCTTCACTCACGATGTTAAATCCCATATCACACTCGTGACCATTAATTAACCTATACCTAATTAAAAGTATAAATATATTATTGGAGAAACAAACCTGTTCCAATCACACAGTATAGCTTTCGCAGCAGCGTTAACATCGGGGACACCACCTACAGGTAGAAGAGAAAACACTTTGTCGTCTTTCCTAATTCAAAATTGTACTATTGTATCTTTTTTTTGTACCCTTCTACTCAAATATAAAATTATAAGGTCATTTAAAAATTAGTAGTGATCGTCATGATTCATGGTTGTCGTATCCTCCTCGTTGTCATCGCCGTCACCACCACTGCCACCTGCACCACCACCGGTGTAATCACCAATACCATCACCATCATTATCACTATCACCATCGTTATCATTATCACCATAATCTTTGTCATCACGATTATCATCATCACCATCATCACCATCATCACCATCATCACCATCATCACCATCATCACCATCATCACCATCATCACCATCATCACCATCATCACCATCATCACCATCATCACCACCACCATCACCACCATCATCACCATCATCACCATCATCACCATCATCACCATCATCACCACCATCACCACCACCACCACCACCACCACCACCACCATCACCACCATCACCACCATCACCACCATCACCACCATCACCACCATCACCACCATCACCACCATCACCACCATCACCACCATCACCACCATCATCACCATCATCACCATCATCACCATCATCACCATCATCACCATCATCACCATCATCACCATCATCACCATCATCACCATCATCACCATCATCACCATCATCACCATCATCACCATCATCACCATCATCACCATCATCATCATCATCACCATCATCATCATCATCATCATCATCATCATCATCATCATCATCATCACGGGGAGCATGGGTGGCGTGTGCTGTTAGCGCGCTGCCTCTCACGAAAAAGTTAAGCCCGGTTAGACGGGGTTAGTACTTGGATGGGCGACCGCCTGGGAATGACCCCGTTGTCGGGCTTGAAACTCATGTGAGTAGAGTTGTAGTTGGTCTCTCCTGTGCTTCGAGGGTTTTTCGTCGGGTTCTCCAGTTTTCCTCCCTCCATAAAATCAACACCAACATCTTAGCTGTGATCCGTGGTCTGAACTGTGTCGTATGGCGGCTGCCACGTTGATCTGCGTCCTTCGCAATTCAGCCGCTGGCTGCGAGCAAAAACGATTAGCCTCCCAGTCCGTTATCACCACCACTACCACACTACCATTATCACCACCTCCACCATCATCAACACCACCACTATCAACACAAATACCATTATTATTGTTATTATTATTTTGATGATGATGTTTACGTAAACAAACAAACGGGTTTTTCAAAATATAATTTTAATTTGCTTGTCACTTATGTAGTTGAGTAGTTAGCAGTAGATATCACATTTCAACTTACAATGAGTTCACTGATACCATGGATAGTAAAAAGACTGGATAGGAAACTTGATGGCGTGAGTATAACAACCTTGTTGAAATTGACAAGCTTAAAAACCCCTTGTATATTCAAAGTTTAGGATTAATACAACTTAAAATGAAATTCGAACTGTCTGTAAATACGACAAAGCCACAATACGATAAAATGCCAGTCTATTCTTACTCATTTTAAAAGAAAATATCAAGGTTTACTATAGGTAAAATATGCATCGCAAATTCCGAGCAAAACAAAGTACTATTTTGCGACGCCAGTTCCTTTAAAACAACACAGGAAACATCAAAACAAAGATCAACAACGTTTACCTCGAACACTCGATTGTGGCTTAGACACGTTTGTAAGGCGAAAAAATCATTTGAAACGTCGACTTAGTCATCTGAATGTGAGAACATGAAGAATGTGAAGAAAAGTTCACTTAAAAACCTCAGTAAAACAAGCATACTCACGCCATTCGTGACATCACAATTTGCAACTATAGGTTTCAACCATTTTGGAAACTGACTGAATGCGATTTAACCAATCAAAAGGCTCACAAAACACCCCACATGACTATTAGTTTCCTACCCAGTCCTTTTACAATCCATGCTCAGGGCTCGCAAAATTCTGAAAAAAGTGGTTGCCCTTGGGGCAGGCAACACTAAAAATTTGGTTGCCCGAGGCCATTTCTTACTTGCCCACCCTAAATTAGATGAAAAATGAACTTATGAACCACAACAAAAACTGACGTTTATTTAATCCCTAAAGTGATACACATGGCGACCATGTTTTTCGTCCCGCGTGGGCCGGCGTGGCGCTTTTTTACCCCTTGCGAAAAACTCGCAATCAAGTAAATAAACTGGACAATTTTAGCGAAATGTTCTGAAATCGTACAAAAAGGTATCCGATCGCTATCTTCGCTGAGTTATTGTAAATATTTTATTATTATCATCAATATTTCGTTCACTTTCAATACATTTTGACAAATCATCTTTCCACACAGCTTTATTAACACCAAATGACGAAACAACAAGAGATTACAAGAATTTTAAAAGTGATCAAAACTCAAAAGTGTGGTTGTCCGTCGGGACATTTTGCCCGACACAAATTTTTGGTTGACCCGGGACGTCGGGCAGGCGATTTTGCGAGGCCTGTGACCATGCTGATACATGCACGCCTTAGCGTGCCTATTTTATATTATAATCCGGTCTCTGAGTGCCCTCTAGTTTTTCTATGAACATTTATTTCGCCATTATCAACTCACCTTTCTTGAGTTTACCCATTCTTCTACCAAGCTCGCATAGAAATTCTTGAGTGTCATGATAGTCTGGAATGCGGTACTTCTCCATCACCTAGAAGGTGAGATATCAGAAATTTCAAGTAAACTACGTAACATGATTACTGGAACTAGTCACATAAAGTATCGTTTATCTGACAGGTTTGCTGAACATCTTCGTTCCGTGAGGAACAATGATGTTGACAAGCCTGTCGCCCGACATTTTAATAGAGGACTGGGGGCTAATCATCCTTACTTGCAGCCAGTGGCTGAATTGCGAAGGACGCAGATCAACGTGGCCGTGTCGAGGCATATCAAAGGCGCCCCAAGCAGCCGCCAACGACACAGTTCAGACCATGGATCACAGCTAAGATGTTTGGTGTTAATTTTATGAAGGGAGGAAAACCGGAGAACCCGACGAAAAACCCTCGAAGCACAGGAGAGATCAACTACAACTCTACTCACATGAGTCCAAGCCCGACAACGGGGTCATTCCCAAGCGGTCACCCATCCAAGTACTAACCCCGTCTAACCGGGCTTAACTTTTTGGTGAGAGGCAACGCGCTAACAGCACACGCCACCCGTGCTCCCTAACACCTAATGTGTCAACCATCATATTTCGGACATGGAAGTTTGTGCCATCTCACCCATTTCTGGTGGTAATGATAGCCGCAAAAGACAGGAAAATTTTGTCTTGCCACATGTAAGCAATAAGTCAAACATGCGCCTGGGAAAGGACTCGCAATAATGCACAATGAACATGCAACACGCCTCACCGAAAGCATAGATACACGGTACTGCCAGAAGTAAATTGTGCAAAATGCAATTTTGTGACGGCTGGCGTTTGCTATTAGCACACTGCCTACCACCACTGCAGTCCAAAGTTAAGGCCTGTTGGACGGGCTTAGTACTGGGGTAACCGCCTGGGAATGACCCACTCTAACTCATGTGAGTAGAGTTGTAGTTGATCTCTCCTGTGCTTCGAGAGTTTTTCGCCGGGTTCCCTGGTTTTCCTAATTTCCTCCCTCCATAAAACCAACACCTAGGTCCTAGGTCTTAGCTGTGATCTGTGGTTTCACATGTGTCGTGGTAGCTACCATGTTGATCTGCGTCCTTCGCAATTCAGCAACTGGCTGCAGGAACACCGCTGCCAAACGTTTGCGCATGCGTGAATTTGCTAGAGTAAACATTGCAAGAGAAGTGGGAACTAGCCGTGGCGACAACAGCCAGACAGTGAAGACAATATTGACAAAGAAGCCATGCACAAATTACCTACCTTATCTTTTTGGTAGTATGCTTATAATTTTAACTTTGTGTCGGACTCTTGGACCAGTCCAAATATTCCAGTGTTTTCCCGCTCTTTTTTTGAGGTGCGAGCTCGGACGTCGCGCATGCGCAAAACGTTTGGCAGCGGTGTTGACTCGGTCTACCATAGGTAACACCGCTGCCAAACGTTTTGCGCATGCGCGACGTCCGAGCTCGCACCTCACAAAAAAAAGCGGGAAAACACTGGAATATTTGGACTGGTCCGAGAGTCCGATACAAAAGTTAAAATTATAAGCATACTACCAAAAATTGGGGCTTCTTTGTCAATATTGTAACATATTCTTAGATGACACCTTCGTAATTTTCATGACCCTTTTTTTAAAACACAAATGAATAGTCAAGTCTTATTTAGTCTTCACTGTCTGGTTGTTGTTGCCACGACTAGTTCCCACTTCTCTTGCAACGTTCACTCTAGCAAATTCACGCATGCGCAAACGTTTGGCAGAGGTGTTACCATAGGTAACCCAAGTAATTAGAAATAAATCAGAGCGAAAAACAAGCACTGCGAGTTCTTTTTAATTAGATGCAAGTACTCGCAACAAGCTGCGATCCAGTTTCTCCGATGACTGGACAGGAGCCTTAAGTCGCACTTCAACGTTGAATCGAACACGTTCCCAGGTCAACATATTTACCTGTTTCTTGTTACATCTTTTCAAGATTGCTTCAACTGGCGTAACAACATCGTGAAGAGATTCAATCTTGAAAACAATGTGATGAAAATAGAAAAGAGAACAATAAAAATGACATCGGACACGATGAAAACCCAGCTTGAACAGCCTCCCTGTTCCATCAACATGTAAGTTTGAAATAGTGTCGGCAAAATCCGGCCCGAGTTTACGCGCAAACCAGTCAAATCACGTTACTAGCACAGTAGCAAATATAATATCGTTGCCTAAAAATTTGCCAAAGATTTGAAAAATAATGTCATACTTCACATGTCAGTAGCAGTAGGGAACACGCAAAACCCCGCTGGTATGTTTTCAACTTTTGCCGATTTTCAATTGCCGTTAGTCCTTTCTTTAAAAATGGCACAGGAAAGTTCAGCTGTTATCAACGTTGAGAGAAATTTGTTATTGGAGGACGATTTCGGATCGGTATCGAAATTGGAATTTGGTCTAATACCGCAGAAAAGAGGGAATCGAGCAGAATATTTTGCTCTTGCGATATTTCTCGGGTCGACAATATTTGTGGTGTGGGTTATCCATCAAGAAAAGTCGCGTAGTGTGGTTTTCTTAAATTGTGCTCTGATATTCATAGGTGTGATCTTAGCAGCGTTGCTCAGGTGCCTATGTCTTGCAGTTGAGGAATGGTATCACGTTGAAGAGCGATATGAAGGAAGTTGGTGGAAAATGTTAAAAACGTGCTTTAGTGGTGTCGAGGTTCCAAAGTATTCCTTGGGAATCATATTTGCGAGTCTGTTAGTTTATGTGATCCTATACGACAATACCACAGGCAAAGGCTTAGAGCGTATACATGCTGCAGTCATCTTTGGTAACATAGGCATTGGATCGCTCATACATCATCTTCTAAAACTGGGCAAACCATCCCAAGTACAAACTTCCATCATATGCGAAGAAGACGAAACATCTGTGGTAAACGCTTTGGCATTGCACTACTACGATCAGCTTGAGATAGCACTAAACGAATTAAAACGGCACGGAATAGAAAAAAGTGAAAGGAGCGACCTGGATTCCATAAAATTGTTCATCATGATACCACTTGACTGTGTTATCGACGCAGAGTTGCACAGAAACCATGAGGACATTCACGAAGACGGAGTAATCAGGTGCACAAAAAAGCCTTACGAGATTAGCGTTTATCGAATCGGCAATGGAAATGATTCACGGCGCATCATGATTGAGTTTCCTTCACCACTGAACACAATTTTCGAAATCTACAAAGATGAGACTAAAAGGAACGAGCAAACTCGACTATTCTATCGGGCTCTAAAGAATGTTTTGCAAAAAAAAGCTAACAAAAAAATTAAGGGGAAATATACACTTATTCCGTACAAGAATGACAAGTTGTTGAAATATGGATTGGCTAAGTTCATCAAGGAACTTGTCCAGCCCAGACGACAAAACTCCTCAGACGCAAGAAACGGCGAGTCCGACGAAAACGAAGACGGACGAGCATTGGTACACCACACAACAACAGAAAACGGAGACAGCAATGGAACCGCAATACGTCAACGTCAATTGAGTAATGGAATATCAAGTCGTGATGATAATGGGACAAATGGCTCCGAATTCTCATGAATAACTACTTTTTTTTCTAACTTGCAGTTAATTTTCAACTTTTATTCTATATTATATATAACGTACAGGGCGGTCGAGAGGCAGAATTTCCCGTGTCAGATCCAGATCTTCTTATAACGGGGTCTACTTTATTATTTAGCAAAATTATCAATGATTTTGGGCCCATAAGTTTTGACTTAGTTTGGTGCTAATCTGGAATTACTGGGCAACACCAGTTAGATCTTTGGCTTGATTAGTTAATATAGTAATAACAGGTCTAAATCGATAGATTTTGGCATAGATGCCTGTTTCTGATTAGATTACTTTTATTTCAACACGATGGGTGTTTAAGCTACAAGTTTGTGGGGTCTTGCTTAACCAAGTATAACTACTAAATTACCCTAATTAAACAATATAAATTCGAACATAAATATACTCGTCTAATCTAAAATTAGCAGTTGAGGCTGAAGTGATATTAAAGTTAATGTTACAAAAAGTATCTAGTGAACTCAGTCTTTGTTCAATGTTCTTTGCACATGCAAAGTTTTCGTCTTTACTGGTTTATAGCTCTCCACAGTATTGCACCCCTGCATGGTTAATAGCATTCCACAATATTGCACCCCTGGTTTATAGCATTCCACAGTATTGCACCCCTGGTTTATAGCATTCCACATTATTGCACCCCTGGTTTATAGCATTCCACAGTATTGCACCCCTGGTTTATAGCATTCCACAGTATTGCACCCCTGGTTAATAGCATTCCACAGTATTGCACCCCTGGTTAATAGCATTCCACAGTATTGCACCCCTGGTTTATAGCATTCCACAGTATTGCACCCCTGGTTTATAGCATTCCACAGTATTGCACCCCTGGTTTATAGCATTCTACAGTATTGCACCCCTGGTTTATAGCATTCCACAGTATTGCACCCCTGGTTTATAGCACTCCACAGTATTGCACCCCTGGTTTATAGCATTCCACAGTATTGTACCCCTGGTTTATAGCATTCTACAGTATTGCACCCCTGGTTAATAGCATTTCACAGTATTGCACCCCTGGTTTATAGCATTCCACAGTATTGCACCCCTGGTTTATAGCATTCCACAGTATTGCACCCCTGGTTTATAGCACTCCACAGTATTGCACCCCTGGTTTATAGCATTCCACAGTATTGCACCCCTGGTTTATAGCATTCTACAGTATTGCACCCCTGGTTTATAGCATTCCACAGTATTGCACCCCTGGTTTATAGCACTCCAAAGTATTGCACCCCTGGTTAATAGCATTCTACAGTATTGCACCCCTGGTTTATAGCATTCCACAGTATTGCACCCCTGGTTTATAGCATTCCACAGTATTGCACCCCTGGTTTATAGCACTCCACAGTATTGCACCCCTGGTTTATAGCATTCTACAGTATTGCACCCCTGGTTAATAGCATTCTACAGTATTGCACCCCTGGTTTATAGCATTCCACAGTATTGCACCCCTGGTTTATAGCATTCCACAGTATTGCACCCCTGGTTTATAGCACTCCACAGTATTGCACCCCTGGTTTATAGCACTCCAAAGTATTGCACCCCTGGTTTAATAGCATTCTACAGTATTGCACCCCTGGTTTATAGCATTCTACAGTATTGCACCCCTGGTTTATAGCATTCCACAGTATTGCACCCCTGGTTTATAGCACTCCACAGTATTGCACCCCTGGTTTATAGCACTCCACAGTATTGCACCCCTGGTTAATAGCATTCTACAGTATTGCACCCCTGGTTTATAGCATTCCACAGTATTGCACCCCTGGTTTATAGCATTCCACAGTATTGCACCCCTGGTTTATAGCACTCCACAGTATTGCACCCCTGGTTTATAGCACTCCAAAGTATTGCACCCCTGGTTAATAGCATTCTACAGTATTGCACCCCTGGTTTATAGCATTCTACAGTATTGCACCCCTGGTTAATAGCATTCTACAGTATTGCACCCCTGGTTTATAGCATTCCACAGTATTGCACCCATGGTTTATAGCACTCCACAGTATTGCACCCCTGGTTTATAGCATTCCACAGTATTGCACCCCTGGTTTATAGCACTCCACAGTATTGCACCCCTGGTTTATAGCATTCCACAGTATTGCACCCCTGGTTTATAGCATTCCACAGTATTGCACCCCTGGTTTATAGCATTCCACAGTATTGCACCCCTGGTTTATAGCATTCCACAGTATTGCACCCCTGGTTAATAGCATTCTACAGTATTGCACCCCTGGTTTATAGCATTCCACAGTATTGCACCCCTGGTTTATAGCACTCCACAGTATTGCACACCTGGTTTATAGCATTCCACAGTATTGTACCCCTGGTTAATAGCATTCTACAGTATTGCACCCCTGGTTTATAGCATTCCACAGTATTGCATCCCTGGTTTATAGCACTCCACAGTATTGCACCCCTGGTTTATAGCATTCCACAGTATTGCACCCCTGGTTTATAGCATTCCACAGTATTGCACCCCTGGTTTATAGCATTCTACAGTATTGCACCCCTGGTTTATAGCATTCTACAGTATTGCACCCCTGGTTTATAGCAGTCCAAAGTATTGCACCCCTGGTTAATAGCATTCTACAGTATTGCACCCCTGGTTTATAGCATTCCACAGTATTGCACCCCTGGTTTATAGCACTCCACAGTATTGCACCCCTGGTTTATAGCATTCCACAGTATTGCACCCCTGGTTTATAGCACTCCACAGTATTGCACCCCTGGTTTATAGCATTCCACAGTATTGCACCCCTGGTTTATAGCATTCCACAGTATTGCACCCCTGGTTAATAGCATTCTACAGTATTGCACCCCTGGTTTATAGCATTCCACAGTATTGTACCCCTGGTTAATAGCATTCTACAGTATTGCACCCCTGGTTTATAGCATTCCACAGTATTGCACCCCTGGTTTATAGCACTCCACAGTATTGCACACCTGGTTTATAGCATTCCACAGTATTGTACCCCTGGTTAATAGCATTCTACAGTATTGCACCCCTGGTTTATAGCATTCCACAGTATTGCACCCCTGGTTTATAGCATTCCACAGTATTGCACCCCTGGTTTATAGCATTCCACAGTATTGCACCCCTGGTTTATAGCATTCCACAGTATTGCACCCCTGGTTTATAGCATTCCACAGTATTGCACCCCTGGTTTATAGCATTCTACAGTATTGCACCCCTGGTTTATAGCATTCTACAGTATTGCACCCCTGGTTTATAGCACTCCACAGTATTGAACCCCTGGTTTATAGCATTCTACAGTATTGCACCCCTGGTTAATAGCATTCCACAGTATTGAACCCCTGGTTTATAGCATTCTACAGTATTGCACCCCTGGTTAATAGCATTCCACAGTATTGCACCCCTGGTTTATAGCATTCCACAGTATTGCACCCCTGGTTTATAGCACTCCACAGTATTGCACCCCTGGTTTATAGCATTCCACAGTATTGCACCCCTGGTTTATAGCATTCTACAGTATTGCACCCCTGGTTTATAGCATTCCACAGTATTGCACCCCTGGTTTATAGCATTCCACAGTATTGCACCCCTGGTTTATAGCATTCCACAGTATTGCACCCCTGGTTTATAGCATTCCACAGTATTGCACCCCTGGTTTATAGCATTCCAGTATTGCACCCCTGGTTTATAGCATTCTACAGTATTGCACCCCTGGTTTATAGCATTCCACAGTATTGCACCCCTGGTTTATAGCATTCTACAGTATTGCACCCCTGGTTAATAGCATTCTACAGTATTGCACCCCTGGTTTATAGCATTCTACAGTATTGCACCCCTGGTTTATAGCATTCCACAGTATTGCACCCCTGGTTAATAGCATTCTACAGTATTGTACCCCTGGTTTATAGCATTCTACAGTATTGCACCCCTGGTTAATAGCATTCTACAGTATTGCACCCCTGGTTTATAGCATTCTACAGTATTGCACCCCTGGTTTATAGCATTCCACAGTATTGCACCCCTGGTTAATAGCATTCTACAGTATTGCACCCCTGGTTAATAGCATTCTACAGTATTGCACCCCTGGTTTATAGCATTCTACAGTATTGCACCCCTGGTTAATAGCATTCCACAGTATTGAATACTTGCTATAGGTTGCGTTAAAAAAATGCAGGTTAAATTAACGTTTCATTGAAATTTTCTTGGATAATTCTGGAAGTCTGTTATTGTGTGCTTTGCGCATATGCTTATTCAAAACCAGTTTATAACGATAATGTAAAGTTTTCCAGTTGGCGTGTTCTAAAACATTATTTGATGCCAATGTCTTAGCCATGTAGGTAAGTTATAAATTAATCTAAAGAAACAAGATCTGCATTAGAGCATGCACCCTTACATAACATGGCCGTAAATTACAAATGGCATAATCGATGATTTGCAATCAATCCCTTGAGATTTAGAAGACAAAGAAACGACGGCCATGTTGGAGAAAAACATACTCCAAATACAATAGCTGTTAATGAGATTCTTTTGCTAAAGTTCCTCCGACATGGCCGCCATGACATCAAGTGCAAACTAAGAATAGAGCCCGTTTAATCCGCGTCAATGACGGCATTCGATATTCCACCAATCTCTCACACTAGGCACTGCCTATGCGTTTTCCATGCGTGGTGCGTGTACGCAATTTTCACTAAACCTACTTGTATGCACAATGCATACATCATCAAACTGACTGGAAAGTTTGTCGCAATCCTACCAAAAATGTTGTAAATATTTAATTGTGGTATTTTATATGGCATTTTATAATCTTCAGATTCATTGTTAACTAAGACACACTGTGGACGTCATGCTGCAGAACAATGGAATTGTTTAAACGGTTGAACTGAGTTACTTTTGACTGTAGAACATTTAATCGCAACACAAACTAGTCTTTAAATGATTTATTAAACAATAAAGTTTAATAAATGGAAATCCTAAAATAACACTTGTTTAACATGTTGAAACAGCATTGCACGTGTCCTTTATTGATATTGGACTTAGTGGTAATTTGCTGATTTGTCAACCAGATGTATCTGCTTGCTTAACCTTAATCTGGTTGACCAACCTGTTTCTCTGAGGATGATTATACTAGAGCAGGTTACCATTTTTGTTCTGTGAAACACCACATTTTTGTTTCATGTGGGGGTGGGGTGGGGGGTCACAAGGTCACAAAAAAAATTGGTGATTTAATGGTAGGTAAAAAAATTTAGTAGCAAATATAATTTCGTAGCCAACTAATTTCGACTGCCAAATCGAAAAATAATGTCATACTTCACATTTCAACAGCTGCAAGGAACACAAAGCCCCGCTGTTTCACCTGATCTAAATCACTTATACAGTAGTTTTAGCGACAGGAATTATCAGCTGACCAACCCGGCGCGCGTCGTTTTTCTTGTTTCTAACACTGGGACCGAATTATCTATTGCCTAATATGGCGGCTACAAGCAGTGATCAGTGAACTCCATATAGAATTCACTGGGAGTGATCAATCTATGCTGTGGGATTTGGGATCGAAGACTGCAATATTCCACCAGGTTGGTCCAGATAGGTAGCTCGAGTTTCAAATTTGGTTTTGCAACGATTATGCAATTTCTGGTGCTTAAAATCCTGGCTGAATTCGAGATTTCGGCCATTTTACTCCCCCAACTCCTGACCCTGGCGTCCATCTTGTATTAAGACAATGATTATATTTATAATATGCATGACAAAATTACTGCATTTTGATTGGTTCAGAGGATCTTTTGGGTGCACCAACATGGCTGCCGGTGGGCTCAAACCCACTGATCTCTATAAACTGGATAGGCCATTCCCTATGGCCAGCAGTCAAACATTTCGTGGCAGTGGCCGCCATCTTACGTAGTGGAACATATGACGCATTGCGGCCTTAGAACTTGTTCCCAATCCCAAAGTTGACTAGCATAAGCAATATTGACGTCAGCACGGTCAGATTATCCGGGGGTAGGAATATTAAGTACTCTGTGTCGGGGGAGTCGTAAAGCAAACAACAGATGCCGGTTCGTTTAGTTTTCACTGTTTAACAACAAATACAGTCAAAAGATGGCAAGTACACAACACGAGATATTGTTAAGGCATTAAGATTACTATAAAAGGTGCAATTTAAGACTTGGAATTGAATTCTTCGTAGATTTTATAGTCTTTTTCAGTTTATATTATCGTGAAGTTTCTTCGTTGTCGGCACTGAAGGAAAACAACGAAATTTAAAGGTTTTACAGCTCAGTAACAGAAACAAATGCAAGAAATTAGCGTCTTAAACCTCATTGAGTACTTCTTGTGTCCTTACATTCGTTTAAATTTTCTTATGAACTTTAGTGGCGGCCATCTTGGGTAGTGGTCACGTCATCATACCCCATCCAGTTTTATTGAGATCAGTGGTCAAACCTCGCAAGGCGATTTGTTCTAGACCGCCCATCCAGTTAGTATAGAGATCAGTGGATAATTCCTGTCGCTTATGAGCGGCGTTCTAAAATTTAGAACTCTCACTATATTATTATCTTTATTATATGCATGACAAAATTACTGCATTCTGATTGGTTGAGAGGAGTACAATTATTTTATTAATTGTACTGTAGTACAATTAATAAAAATAGAAAAGGCCCTGGGAACGATGTTGACAATAAAATTCAAAATGGCGGCCAATTCTGCAATGGAAAGTTTGTGGTACACTATGAACTAAAAATTCCATGTAAATATTTTGAAATGAGTACAGAGAACACCCAGAGTGAAAATGTTTCTTGTCAAGTAATGAAACAAGATGTTTTTAAAGGCGTGAGTGAGTACGAAGCGTACGTGTCGTAATTTTGTCATGCATATATTCGTGATATTTGAAAATTATGTCAAATTATGCCTTTTAAGGTTTCCAGTAGGCCCCTAGCCCTACGACATTAGAACTTTAGCACAATGTAAATAAATTGAAACGTTACATTGGCAAATAAAGATAATAATAGTAAGTATAGGTAATCAGACGATAGCGAGTACAATTAAAGATTTACACTACATCAAATATCACTTGTACCATAAATCCTTAATTGTACTCGCTATCATATGATTACCTATACTTGCTATTATCTTTATTTGCCAATGTAACGTTTGAATTTATTTACATTGTGCTAAAGTTCTAATGTCGTAGGGCTAGGGGCCTACTGGAAACCTTTATAGGCTTTTTAAGACCCCTAGTTTAGGGACCGATCGTTTATTACGTCGCAGGAAGGGGAAGTGGTTTCTAAAAATTTTGCACCCCCACCACAATATTTTAATTAAAACGGACCCCCCCCCCCATTTAATTACATTCGAAAAGATCTATCCCCCCAGCTTTTAAAATAGTATGTTAATTAATTATTAATGAGTTTGAGAATTGAGAATAGTCAGTTCAAAATTCTTGAATACGTATATAAGTTGTTTAGAACAGGTAGAACGAGTGGTAAATGTTTTGTCGATATATCTTCAAAGAAAAATTTGTTATCGGAGAAGAAAGATTTGTTCTCGGAATTTAGGTCTAATACAGGAGAAAAGAGGGAATCGAGCAAGATATTTTAATATTGCGATATTTGTTGCCTCGACAACGTTTGTGTTGTTATTATATAATATATTTCCAGATGGCGTCGGATACTAGTATCAATATACCTGAAGAAGCTGAAAATGTCCCGCTTATTCCAGAAAGCACTGTAACTTCTGACAGGAATAGCAGCAATAACAACGAGAGGGATTTGATAACGCAACTCGGTTTTGGTCCAATACCGGAGAAAAGAGGAAAAAAAGCAGAATATTCTGCTTTTGTGATACTTGTCGGCTCGACAGTATTTGTACTGGTCGTTTTCCTTCATGAAAAGCCAGACAGTGTAGTTATTTTAAATTGTGCTCTGATATTCATTGGTGTGATCCTGGCAACGTTGGTCAATTGCCTGTGTCTTGTAGTCGAAGAATTGTTTCATATTAAAAAGCGATATGAAGGAAGTTATCGCAGAATGTTCAAAACGTGCTTCAGTGAAATCGACGTTTCCAAATATTTATTGGGAATCATATTTTCAATTCTGATAGTTTATGCGGCCCTTTATGACAAAACCACAGGCAAAACATTACAGCTTATACATGCCGCCATTATCTTTAGTAACATAGGCATTGGAGCGCTCATGCATCATCTTTTAAAAGTGGGCAAACAATCCCATATCCAAATTTCCACTATAAACGAAGAAAACAAAACATTTGTGGCAAACGCTTTGGCATGGCACTACTATTACGATCGCCTTGAAGTCGTACTAAAGGAATTAGAACGGCACGGAATAGAAAAAAGTCAAAGGAGGGACCTGAATTCCAGAAAATTGTTTATCTTGATACCACTCGACTGTGTTATCGACACAAAATTGCACCAAAACCATGAGGACATTCGCGAAGACGGAGTAATCAGGTGCACGCAAAAGCCGTACGAGGTTAGCGTTTATCGAATCGGCAATGAAAATGACTCACGGCACATCATGATCGAGTTTCCTTCACCACTGAACACAATCTTCAAAACGTGCAAAGATGAAACTAAAAGGAACGAGCAAATTCGACTATTCTATCGGGCTCTAAAGGATATTTTGAAAACTGAAGGATATACAATTCAGGACCAATATGAGCTCATTGCGTACGAGAAGGACGCTTTGTTAAAATATGGCGGATTGGCTAAAACAATCATGGAACTTGTCACCAGAAAACACGACAGAGGAACAACGTCAGGCCAACCAGCAGAACACGATGGAGGAACAACGTCAGGCCAACCAGCAGAATACGATGGAGGAACAACGTCAGGTCAACAAGCAGAACACGACAGAAGAACAACGTCAAGTTGTCCACCAGAACACGACAGAGGAACAACGTCAGGTCATTCAGCAGAATACGCCAAAGGAACAACGTCAGGCCGTCCAGCAGAATACGACAGAAGAACAACGTTCTGTTGTCCAGCAGAATACGACAGAAGAACAATGTCAGGTCGTCCAGCAGAATACGACAGAAGAACAACGTCAGGTCGTCCAGCAGAATACGACAAAGGAACAACGTCAGCTCGTCCAGCAGAATACGATAGAAGAACAACGGCAGGCCGTTCAGCAGAATACGACAAAGGAACAACGTCAGGTCGTCCAGTAAAATACGACAAAGGAACAACGTCAGGTCGTCCAGCAGAATACGAGAAAGGAACGTCAGGTCATCCAGCAGAATACGACAGAAGAACAATGTCAGGTCATCCAGCAGAATACGACAGAAGAACAATGTCAGGTCATCCAGCAGAATACGACAGAAGAACAATGTCAGGTCATCCAGCAGAATACGACAGAAGAACAATGTCAGGTCATCTAGCAGAATACGACAGAAGAACAATGTCAGGTCGTCCAGCAGAATACGACAGAGGAACAACGTCAGGTCGTCCAGCAGAATACGACAGAGGAACAACGTCAGGTCGTCCAGCAGAATACGACAGAGGAACAACGTCAGGTCGTCCAGCAGAATACGACAGAGGAACAATGTCAGGTCGTCCAGCAGAATACGACAGAGGAACAATGTCAGGTAGTCCAGCAGAATACGACAAAGGAACAATGTCAAGTCATCCAGCAGAATACGACAAAGGAACAATGTCAAGTCATCCAGCAGAATACGACAAAGGAACAATGTCAGGTCATCCAGCAGAATACGACAAAGGAACAATGTCAAGTCATCCAGCAGAATACGACAAAGGAACAATGTCAGGTCATCCAGCAGAATACGACAAAGGAACAATGTCAAGTCATCCAGCAGAATACGACAAAGGAACAATGTCAAGTCATCCAGCAGAATACGACAAAGGAACAATGTCAGGTCATCCAGCAGAATACGACAAAGGAACAATGTCAGGTCATCCAGCAGAATACGACAAAGGAACAATGTCAGGTCATCCAGCAGATCCCAACGGAGGAACAACGTCAAGCCAACCAGCAGAACCCGACAGAGGAACAACGTCAAGCCAAGCAGCAGAACCCGACAGAGGAACAACGTCAAGCCAAGCAGCAGAACCCGACGGAGGAACGTCAGGCCAACCAGCAGAACCCGACAGAGGAACAACGTCAGGCCAACCAGCAGAACCCGACGGAGGAACAACGTCAGGCCAACCAGCAGAACCAGACGGAGGAACAACGTCAGGCCAACCAGCAGAACCCGACGGAGGAACGTCAGGACAACCAGCAGAACACGACAGAGGAACAACGTCAAGCCAACCAGCAGAACCCGACAGAAGAGTGACATCAGATGTAAACCACGCAAACGCAGAAGACAGAAACAGTAGCCATATTGAAATACCTTATCGCGGAAACAATGGTTTAATTTTAGGTGATGATACTGAACAAATTTATAAGACACTAGACGAATAATATCGTATTTCCTAAAATTCACGAAATGGAATTGCTTCGTTCTGCAAACTTGCTCGTCCGATTCGATAAAGAACAACAAATATGTGCAATTTCATTTTATACATTAAGTATTGACTGTTTTAAAAAAGTTTTCACTCTTAATTTTGCTTGGAAACATAGATCAAATGTAGACGTATATTCTACAATCATGGGAGCAGAAGGTATAGAAAAGCCGAGTGTATGTATCCCGATACAGAACGGCCACAAATTCTGTAAATTACTTCTAAAACGATCTATTTGGTAAGTTCGTTGGCGTAGTAATTTTTCTAAAAAAACATTGACTAAACTTTAGCTTTGATTTTCTCCACTTAGAGTATGTAAATCAAGAGGAATCTATATCACATATATACACCCTCATTAAACATGGATTTTCTTTGTGTTTTCCTCATGAATTATTAATGATTTTAGAATGATTTTTATAGACCGTTATATTCAAATTAGTGGATGTAGCCGTGTAAGAGCTAAAAAGCTCTTTTGTAATAATCACAGTATTAATACCCTTAATGTATTAAATAATTTACATAATTACTGAACGACATTTTCTCTTTGTGTTACTCTAATGGAGACTTTATAAACATCTACGACGTCAACCTCAACGACGACGTCCTTTAAACAAAATAATTCTTTTGCAAAACAAACAAAATGAATAATTTTTAGTCTTTATACAACGCCACTTACAGCATTCTCACGTCTTCAGGACGACGTCAACGGCCAAAAGATGAGAACTGTTGCTTGAGATTGACTTCAATGCAGACACTACAATCATTTTAGCTGTACTGGGGTGTTTCAGAAGTCATTAAACTATAGCTTCAAATATTAAATATAATATTCCCGCCAAAACTTATTGGTCCGAGAAAAAAGGGTATTGACCGGTCGGACAGTAACGTAGAATGTCGACTGCGCAGGAACCAATCAGCTTGCTCGTTTTGCGTAAGGACCGAAAAAAACTAACCCAGCTATATAATAAACGTAAATATTTACCTTGACACAGTTGCGTAATATGATCGATGTCTCTGAAGTGCCATTATCAATTACAATTCCTGGACTATCTAACAACTTAACATGTTTATCCAGCTGAACTTCTTGCATATTCCTGAGCAAGAGAAGTTGAAAAGAAAACAATGTTAAAATAAAACAACGATGACAATGTCAACTGCAACAATAACTAAATAGACAAAAAGTAATGACAACAACAAATCAAAATCAAATCAAACCAAACCAAATCACCAACACCACCACCACCACCACCAACAACAACAACAACAACACCACCAACAGCTACAACACCATAATCACCACCACAACCAACACCACCACCAGCAAGACACCACCACCACCAGCAACACCACCACCACCATCAAAAACAGCACCACAAACTAAAAAATAGGCACGCGCTAGCGTGCATGTGTCTACTGCATATATCATCATGACATCATTATATCAACAAATGTTTTCATGAAATGACGATTATACTAATCCTTTCCCCAACCAAAGAAATTACTGAACAATAAAAGTAACCCTAATCCGAACCTTAACCCGAAAAGCAGAAAAAATAAATGACAAAATGGTGCCATGTCAGTTTGCCAGATGGAAACTAGTATTTACCATAGTGGAACATAGTCATCGTAGCTAGAATCTTTGGGTCACATCTTCGGAACCAATCAAAGCCCTGAAAATCCCTGATTCGAGAACACTTCCGAATACTTCGGTAATGGCCGTTTGCTGTCATTTACTGTATTCGTGATATAAATGCTTTTCACAAAAAGACTTTTTACCGGTGAGTATTTTTAGGATTTTTAGGTTTAGTTTTTCTAAGTTAACCCTTTGTTGCATGACCCCTTTATCCTCGATGGATTTTGATGCCATTTGGTATTTGTTTGGGGTCCAATCGGAGGAAAAACAGTCAAATTTTGCCAACTTCTACTAACTAGGGTGGGGCCTGGTTACAAATGTAACCCCCATGCATGCCCAGAACACCAGTGGCCAAAAATAGAGGTGAATTGAATAAATGGTTTATTTGCCAAAACCAAACTATTTACAAAATAAAGAAAAATACAAGTTGGTGAGGAGACCTCAAGAGGCTAAAGCTTGTGTAAAGGTCACCTCGTTCACAGAATTAAAGTTCAAATAATTAGATATCTAAAGTAAATTGAAAAGAATTGTTTAAAAAATTGTTTGTGGACATGTTCGAAGGAAGGAATTTTTGAGACCTCAAAAACCAAGTTTGTGCTAAGAGACCTCCTCATTTACAACAGAGTACAGTTTACCATAACAATTAACATTGTTAAACAGCTAGCTCTGATGTTATGACCATGTTCAACTATATTCAAATATAATAATTAAATAAGTAATCACATAATTGTTTCTCAAAAGAAGAGATAGTGTTTATAGCAGTAATATATAATGGTAAGGAATTACAAATATAGAGGCAAAAACAACAAAGTTAAAAGCAAAATTACATTATTTACAAACAGAACGAAAATAACAGAACAGTACTTAGCTATATTACATTGGTAGTTTCGGTATTTACATAGATATAGAGAAAATCTTAGTTTGTATCAACATAAGTAGCAATTTTTCGTTTAAAGCTTGAAAAGGATTTACTATCTCTTATGTTTGATGGTAGGGAATTCCATATTGAGGCGCCATCAAACATAAGACTTTTCATATTGTTTGTTCATGGTTGTGGCAAACACACTTTAGAAGAACTGTCACAAAGATTGTGACTTAAGACGTCTTGCCTGAAAGTAAATAGTTTGTTCAGACATTCTGGCCCCATATTGTTTAATATCTTAAACATGATTTTAGCTTTTGCCTTTTCCCCATTTAAAGCAGTTATAAAAATCTTGGCTTACTTCATTGGGTAGATCTGCTATAATACGAGCAGCCCTGTTGTGAAGTTTTGTAAACGTGTAGACTGGGTTTCACCAAACACATTCCAAACTTCACAACAGTAATTAAAGTATGGTTGTATTATAGCATTATATACTGATAAAAGTGTTTTCCTGTCAACAAATTATTTTATTCTTTTATATCTATCTGCGTTACTTTAAGTTTTTGGCTTGTATATTTTCTATAGCATGTTTATAACTTTGTTACATGCTGATATTTTTTATATGAATGTTGTGAAATACTTTTATTAAACTATGAAAGCAAATAAACAGACTCGCCTTCTCCTCGTTCGTGCCGCCATCTTGGAAAAGCTTGATTCCGTTTCTATATATCTCCACATAAATAGCGCCTGAGTCGCCTGACCGAACTCTTGGTTAGTGCGAACACAACGGCTCCGATAAACAAAAAAGAATTAATACTTTATCGTGCACGGTTTTGAGCAAACGAACAAAATACGTTTGACGACCTCGACTACCTCGTGAGCAAAACAAAATGGTGACCTTTCGGGCCAGTTTCGGCGATCTTTCGTCGCGTTCCGTTCGTTTGTGACGTAGTGATACAAGCAAACTCAACAGCTCATGGCATAGTTACTACTGCGCATGCGCAGTAGACACAAAAACTTTACCAACTTCAAGCTGAAAACTCTACTAACATCACCAGCACTACCACTAACACCAACACCACCATCATAACCACCACAACCAACGCCACCAACACAACAACACTACCACCACCACCACCAACATCATCATCATCACCACCAAAAACAAAATCACCACTACAAACAAAAAAACTTCACCAACTTCAAGCTGAAAACTCTTCTAACATCACGACCACCACCACCAACACCAACCAACAATCAACCACCACATCACTACCACCACCAACAACAACAACAACAAGTGATATTAAACTACTTTGTGCAGGACAGCACATGTTTATAGAGCGAAAAATACAAACAAACAAACAAACAAACAGACAGACAGACAAACAAACAAACAAACAAACAAACAAACAAACAAACAAACAAAGTATCAAGAAAGTATCTGAACAAATTGACTACTGTATATCAACAAAAATGGACAAAACAGAAGCTTACTTAGTAACTCCTGGAGTAGCTCCAACAGTGCATGATTTTGATCTTTTCAAACTGTTAATAAGACTAAAGAAACAAATAACACTGTTCAAGAAAAATTAAAGATAGGTTGCATGTGTGACTAAATATTCATAAAAAATATAGTAAAAGTGCAAACTGGGCTCAAAAGTTCGAATAGATGTGATTATTCTTTAAGATAAGTCAAAAAGTCATACCTGCTCTTGCCAACATTTGGAAAACCTACAGGTAAACAAAATAACAAATTAAACAAAATAAAATATAATTGAGTAATTTCCCTCTCTCTCTCTCTCTCTCCTTCCTTCCTTCCTTCCTTCCTTCCTTCCTTCCTTCCTTCCTTCCTTCCTTCCTTCCTTCCTTCCTTCCTTCCTTCCTTCCTTCCTTCCTTCCTTCCTTCCTTCCTTCCTTCCTTCCTCCTTCCCTCCCGGCTCTCTCCATTCATCCATCCAACCAATCATCTGGCCATCCATCCAACCAACCAACCATCATTCAGTCTACCTACCTTCCTTCCTTCCATCCATCCATCCATCCATCATGCTTGCTTGATTCCATCCATCCTTCCATCCATCCATCCTTTCTTTCTTTCCTTCCTTCCTTCCTTCCTTCCTTCCTTCCTTCCTTCCTTCCTTCCTTCTTTCTTTCCTTCCTTCCTTCCTTCCTTCCTTCCTTCCTTCCTTCCTTCCTTCCTTCCTTCCTTCCTTCCTTCCTTCCTTCCTTCCTTCCTTCCTTCCTTCCTTCCTTCCTTCCTTCCTTCCTTCCTTCCTTCCTTCCTTCATGAGCAACTTTAAAGTATTTTTTCTGATAACTTTCTCAAAAATTTCTAGAAATTAATTATGTAACACAAGTTCTGCCATTCCTTCTTACCCACAACACCAACAGTGATAGAGGTCCTTATATTTTGGTTGCGACAGTAGTTCCCCAGAAGTTTCATTAAAGTCTGAGCACCCATGCATTTACTGGTGGACAACAAATCATCAGATGCTAGTGAAGTTGGTACTTTACTCTGAGCCTAAACCATTCAAAACAAGACTGGCGTGTCAGGACAAAACTACGTGTTAAGCCTAGATATTTCACTAAGACGTTCCGTTACAATACATCATAAGATATTGCACAAAACGTTCTGTTATGTTATAAGATTGCATAAGATTGCGCTACATTGTAAGACATTGCGCTACATTGTAAGACATTACGCTACATTGTAACTTGTAAGACATTGCGCTACATTGTAAGACATTACGCTACATTGTAAGACATTGCGCTACATTGTAAGACATTGCGCTACATTGTAAGACGTTACATTACATTGTAAGACATTGCGCTACATTGTAAGACGTTACGCTACATTGTAAGACATTGCGCTACATTGTAAGATATTGCGCTACATTGTAAGACATTGCTCTACATTGTAAGACATTGCGCTACATTGTAAGACATTGCGCTACATTGTAAGACATTGCTCTACATTGTAAGACATTGCTCTACATTGTAAGACATTGCTCTACATTGTAAGACATTGCTCTACATTGTAAGACATTGCTCTACATTGTAAGACATTGCGCTACATTGTAAGACATTGCTCTACATTGTAAGACATTGCTCTACATTGTAAGACATTGCTCTACATTGTAAGACATTGCGCTACATTGTAAGACATTGCGCTACATTGTAAGACATTGCTCTACATTGTAAGCCATTGCCCTACATTGTAAGACGTTACGCTACATTGTAAGACATTGCTCTACATTGTAAGACATTGCGCTACATTGTAAGACATTACGCTACATTGTAAGACATTACACTGCGTAATAGTAACACATTCCGCTAAGCTACATTGCATCCAGAAACTTTGATTACGATAAATAATCGACAATGAAGAAGAGGCCGCAGACAGTGCTTACCAAATGTTGTCTCTGTGTTTGAGTCGATGCCTTGAATGCAATGGTTGGAAATTCATTTCGTAAATGTTTTAACCATTTCTCAACAACTGACGCAGGAACAAGATCTGGAATGTCATCACAAACAAAACATTAGGAAGGAAAAGAGAAAAGGAAGGTAAAGAGAAAAGGAAGGTAAAGAGAAAGGGAAGGTAAAGAGAAAGGGAGGAAAGAAAGAAGGGAGGAAAGAAAGAAAGAAGGGAGGAAAAGAGGGAAGAGAGGAAAAGAGGGAAGAGAGGAAAAGAGGGAAGAGAGGAAAAGAGGGAAGAGAGGAAAAGAGGGAAGAGAGGAAAAGAGGGAAGAGAGGAAAAGAGGGAAGAGAGGAAAAGAGGGAAGAGAGGAAAAGAGGGAAGAGAGGAAAAGAGGGAAGAGAGGAAAAGAGGGAAGAGAGGAAAAGAGGGAAGAGAGGAAAAGAGGGAAGAGAGGAAAAGAGGGAGGGAAAGAGAGAGAGAAGTTGAGGGGGATAGAGCTGTAGGGAGGAAAGAATAAATAAAAAGGGAGAAAGGAAAGAAGAAATAAATTCAGAAAGGAAAGAAGAAAGAAAGGAATGAATGAAGAAAGGAAAAAAAGGAAAGAATGAAGGAAAGACAAAAATAAAAGAAAGAAAAGGAAGGATAAAAGGAAGAGAGGAAGGAAGGTACAGTTGTATACACAAATTAAAACAAACACTGTGGTGCTCACCAATTTTATTCAAAACAAGGACAACTTTCTTATTGCTTCCAGCTGACAAAACAGCTTCTTCAACCTGAACATATGACAAAACTTAGTCAACCACCATGTACGTATGCAGAACATGTATAATGACAAACTTAGTGAATGTCTGTTGTGAATCAGGTGGGCTCTGTGCCAAGTGACTTCCCTGATATTAGATTAACGAAATACAGAGTATAGAAAACAAAACCTAAAAAAAAAATTAAGGGAAGGAAAAGCGAAAAAGTTATGTGTTTATTACACAATACCTTAAAACAACGACAACCCAAGGGATCTCTGGCATCCAGAACCTCTAGGACAACATCTGAATTATCAACAACCTGTAAAGAAAATATATTTATCATGGTCTGGTCATATTTTCCAACCTAGTACAACCTACTTCCATTGACAAGTGAACACATCTTAAAAACCTGGTCATATATTCTCCTTTTATTAAAATTTTTCCTATTCCCACTTAGCACTTTAACTCTTTGTTTGCCATAATATGGTTGTTTTTGAACCAAGCAGACTTAAGTACATGTATTTTACTCTGTCTTAGTCTAACACTAGACAATTTTGCCTCCAGTAGTGAAGGACTTAATCCTATTTCCAGTAATAAGAATCCCTAAAAATCCCAGTTCCCAGTGTTTAGTAAAATGGACAAATCCCAGTTCATATTTTACATGTACCCTTGAAGCAATGAGCTCTATACAGTGGAGCCTCGCTATAACGCGGTGGTTGGGGTCCTTAGTGGTGACCACGTTATAGATGAAGCGCGTTATTGCGAGGTATGGCCAAAACTCGTTCCCAGTAGTACTCTTCCCACTCAGTTCTGGTGCAATATTGTGGGCTGAGTACTGGAAGCGAGATTGAGTACTGCCAGAAGCACTTTCTGTTCGATTCTAACAATCCAAATCGTGACTGAAGAAGCTTGAAGTCCACTAAGACTTCAACAAAATGGAATTGAAATAAGATTTTTGAGCATGGTTTTCATTTCTCACAATGATCATGACTGCCGTGTTGTCGTTTTATCTCATAATGATCGTGATTATTCAGCATGATAAGCGATCGTCAGCCATCAAGATCGAATTGTCTCCCCATCAAGATTGAATTGTCTCCAGTGAGCAAAATAGAAACTTCAGTTTCAGCGTCATATACACATCAATTCTGTTGCTATTTTGCAGAATTTAGCAGTTTGTGGTGAACTTTAGTAGTGCTGTAGGTAAACATCTGTATAAGTCATCAAATGACAAAGGAAAAGTAAAATTTTGGGGTCCAAAGATCAACCGCGTTATACCGAGTCGCGTGTTATAATGGTGTGCACTATAGCGAGGCTCCACTACAGTATACACAATGTGCCAACATGTAGGCCTGAAGTACATATAGTTCCAGTTTTCTACACGGTCTGGTCAAGTCTGATTTGGTCAAAAGACCGCGTAGGAGACTGGAACTATACGTACTTCAGGCCAACATGTCCGCCATGTTTGGCTTCAATCTTTGCCCGGTTAATGACCAGCAGATATCACTCCAGTTAAATATAGAGCTCACTGGTCTGAAGATGTCAGGGCTTATAATCAGAAGTTTACAGTATAACACAGAGACTTGTCTTAGTACCTTTTTAAACTCTTTGTAGTATGCTTTTCGAGATGTCTCTATAATTATAGAAATTAAACAAAATTTATTGAAACCATACAGTTTGTATTAAAACAAGTACATGAAAAGGAAACACAGTACGGGTTACTACCAAAGGTGTACTTACCCAATGGACCACCATGAGTTTTTTCCAGGTCATCTGTTATCTTTTTATGTGCCACCTTGATAGGAAAAGATTGTATAATTAATAAATATTATTTAGAAAAAGGAAAAGGAAATGCAGCCAGCTTCCAAAGCTCTATCAAACATTACAATTTTTTACAACAAATACATGCAATTTATATATTAAATAAAATTAATATTAAGGACTTATTAACCGAGTGTGAGGTCTGTACAGGAAAGTACATGTATTTGCTTGAGCTTTTCGTAAATCTGGTCTGGAAATCAAACCCAGCCATATAATAAATTGTAACTATAATTAACCAACCTTTCTTTCATATTCTTTCCCTCTCTTTACTGCATCCTGTTGAAGACTTTGTAAATTCCTTTTTTTATTCACTTCCTTTGCACGTTTTTCTTTTCTTCTTTGTTTCTCTTCTTCTTGCTAAGCAATTACAAAATAGAAGCTTTTGATAATGATACAATACAATACAATACTAGGTATAAAGTTCAACACAGGTTTTTAGCGAGGCAGCAGTACAGCCGTCCTATGGACGGCCACTTTCGAAAAATCAGGTTTTTGGACGGCCACTTTTTGTATGGACGGCCATGGACGGCCTAAGCAAAATATTCTCCTCAAACAACAACTACAGGTTTCCCCCTTTCTGATGTTTCTAGATTTCTGTTAGCTGCTGTTTACTTCAGCTATTGTGTAGGTTTTGTTACTTATTTTTGCCAAGACCATGCAGACACAGAATAAAAACTTTATTCTGTGATGCAGATATGACGATTGATTGCGCCTTGCGAGATTGATTTAACCACGTATATGTATATGTAAACCATTATGTGGCTCTAACATGAGGTAGCAACCATGTCGTTTAATAAAACCGTTCTTCAATAAGTTTGACACACTCACTTGGACTCCTCGTCTTGTGGGTCCAAACAGCAACTGACCATGAGATACATTATAAAGATGTTTTAATTTAACTGGTTGTTTGTGTTTTCAGACCTTTTTATTTTCTCAAAAGTGCCCTCAAAACGCGGGAAACACTGTTTCAGAGACCCAAAACTCAAAAATTTTCCCCAGAAAAGTGTTCTCACAAATTGTTTTTGGATGGCCAGTTTTGAAATCCTGGCTAAAAGCCTGGTTCAACATAAATGAATGTACAGTATTATAGCTGTATAGCAATTATTTTTTGCTGGAGCATACAGTGAGTACATGTAGTCAGGGTCTGAAATTTGCGGTATCCCGATATCCACGGGATACTAAAATTTCGTTTTGGATACTAACTTCTGTTTTACTTGTATCCCGACGGGATACCACGAAATTTCAAAAATCGGGATAGCGGAAAAGGCCTCCGTTGGTCTCCCGATAGCTTTGTTAGCACCACTGATCTATATAAGTCGCCATCTTGGAAATTGAGTGATAGCGTCGTTGATATTTGTCAATCTCGTCCCCAGGACCTTCGCGGGGATGGTTGTCAGCTTGCTACCCAAAGGCCTTCACGGGGATGTTTGAATATTAATTTATAAGTAGTGTTGGTTTTTTTATTAAAATAATTTCGGTGAATATGCTAAAATATCTAATTAAAAAAACAAAAATTCCTGCGGAATCAGCTCCTGTAGAAGACGTTGTAGTGAATGTAGTCAATGAAGAGGTAGAAGATGTCGTAGTCGTCAGAGACGAAGAGGTATGTGAACAGCAAACTGATCAACGATTTACAGAAAATGTTCGTAGACGTAAAGAAAAGCGCCAAGCTGATCATAGACGTAAATACGAACTTCAAAAGCGTCATCGTAAATTTTCCGCAAGTTGGAAAAAAGCTTTTCCCTGGGTCAAGTTGACAGACGATAAGATGGTCTGTGAAATTTGCTTGGCATATCCTACTTGGTGTGATAAGGACTCGAAGTTTGTAAAAGATGGATGCACCAACTTCCATATAAAAAGCCTACAGACTCAGTTTTCTTAATATATTTCTTGTGATGTACAGTCACCCTGACAAACAGGTGGGATACTAAAAATTATGGTAACTAGTATCCAGAAGTGGGATACTGGATTCTTAGGGGGGATACTAAAACTTTGAACCCTGGTATCCCATGGGATACTGAAAAAAAATGTAAATTTCAGACCCTGGTAGTACTGATAGTACCTTCTGCTTGCGGTTTTCAACCTCTCTCAAAACCTTCTCTTTAAATGGACATAAATTTGGAACACCAGGATCTTTCTTGTATTCTAAAAAATCAGAGTAAAGCATTATATTACCTGTATCCAGTATTTACAGTGCCTATGAAACAAATAACTCACTGTACATTACTCATGTTATGCACAATTATGTGACCAATTACAGTGGAGCCTTGCAATAATGTGGTACAGTAGTTAGGGTCCTTAACGGTGACCACGTTATAGATTGAAGCGGGTTATTGCAAGGTACAGCCAAATCTCATTCCCAGTACTCTTCCCACTCAGTTCTGGTGCAATATTGTTCACCGAGTACTGGAACAAGATTGAGTACTGCCAGATCAAGCACTTTCTGTTTGATTCTAACAATCCAAATCACAAATGAAGAAGCTTGAAGTTCACTCAAGACTTCAACAAAATGGAATTGAAATATAAGACTTTTGAGCATGGTTTTCATTTCTCACAATGATCGCACTGCTGTGTTGTCATCTTATTTCATAATGATCACGATTACTCAGGATGATCAGCAATCGATTACATTAATATACTATACTTACTTTTCTTGCTGGGATTCTGATTATTCTGTTTCTTCTGCTTCCGTTGATGCTCCCTGACCTGAAAATTACAGTGCACAAAGAAGTTTACTCCATCTGTCTTGTACAAATTTTCAAATTTTGGTACAGAGAGCAGTGGCTACCATCCATGAAAAATTTTTCAACTTTTTGTATGAAGGATAGTGGCTACCACCTGTGTAAACTTTTCAAGTTTTTATATGAAAGGCCAGTGATGGATTTACAGGGGGGAGCGGGGGGGGTGCCAATTACTCAATTAGTGCCTTGCTGCAGTGGGATGCGACGTGGCTTTTCATTTAAAATGTCAATCACATTTCTAATGTCTAGCTTCCCTGTGATATCCCTAATAAAATCCATAATAAAACGTCCACTTTATCCCTAAATTTATTTGACACCTTCCAGGTTTGATAAAATGCGCTATTGAAAACAAGATTTAAAACTTTTAAATCTTTCTTCAAAGTACTGTCAGAATGCAGGAAATGCCATTTCAGAGGTCCAAATTTCAAAAAATTTCCAGGGGACCCCCCTAGGAATGGTTTGACTAAGGTTAAAAAAATTCTAGATCCACCCCAGCAGCACCCCCCCTACCAGATCAAGCTGGATCCATCACTGTGAAAGGCAGTAGCTGCTGTCAGTACAAAATTCCCAAATCTTTGTACAGTGGAGCCACGCTATAACGCGGTACCGGTAGTTGGGGTCCTTAGTGGTGACCACATTATAAATGAAGTGTGTTATTGCGAGGTACAGCCAAATCTTGTATCATGCAGTACTCTTCCCACTCAGTTCTGGGGCAAAATTGTGGACTGAGTACTGGGAGTGAGTGAGATTGAGTAGTGCCAGATAAGAAGCACTTTCTGTTAGATTCTAACAATCCACATCGCAACTGAAGAAGCTTGAAGTCCACTCAAGACTTCAACACAATGGAATTGAAATAAGATTTTTGAGCATGGTTTTCATTTCTCTCAATGCTGTGAACATTGTCATTTTATCTCGTAATGATCGCGATTATTCAGGATGATCAGTAATCGTCAGCTGACAAGATCAAATTGTCTCCAATGAGCATAATAGAAATTAGTAGAGCTGCTCCCAATTAATCGATTATTTTTTCATGCAATTTTGTCTGCAATCAATTATACTTAACAATAATCGGATCATCTATAAATCTATAACAACCCTGCACAGCATGATGCTGGAATGAGTTTCTTTTCGGAATTAAAAAATTGCGACAAATGGGCATTGTCATTGTGATCAAATGACAAAGGCAACTTGTTCTGATTCTTCTGCTAGTACTCGCGCTCTCATTGGCTGTGCAATTCAAGATAGACTAATCAGAATGAATTATTATTTACATAGGAACAGAGGTCAAAATATTGTGGCTATTTTTACAGCACTTTTGCTGTAAATAATAAGCCACTTTGTAGACATATCTTTATTATCCATCTACAGTGATCTACTCTGCGGGAAAATTGATGGCGTAATGGAATACCTTCTTTTGTATTTTCTGTCGTGTCTTTGTAGACACTCGCTTGCTCTGTTTTTCTGCAAAGTGAGAAATGGATTGGTGTATCATGTTTTTAAAACATATTTTGTCTGTCCAAAAGGCTAATGCCTATATATAAATTATATAGGCATTTTGGACAGACAAAATAAATCGCCTCAAAACAGCTATTGACACAACCAAAGTGGCAATATTTCAACGTTTTATAGTAAAAACTATACTCACTTGGTCGTACCATGGTTAATTTTTTTTATAATTCTTAAAATAATCCACAAAATAGCCGTATTCTGGTGAGAGTGAACCCAACAACCCAACAACATGTATTTCTGTATTTTTCACACGTGCCTTCCCCCCTAGCGCTAGACTGTAACAAATGCATGCCAATCACCGCTGTTCCGTTGTACCGTAAACAAAAATAATCCCCCACCCACTACCCCACCCCCGGCATATTGCCTGAAGGCTGTTATAAACGATATTTTTCCAGCGAAGCGACTTTTTGCTTTTGTTTCTACCACAGGGAGCCCAACTCTGACGCCTGTGATGGTCCTTCCTCTTTTTTTGTTTTATTATATTGAGCTTCTGACTGAAAACCGAGGCCACTTAACAGTTGTGTAAGCTGGTTAACAGTTGGTGATATATACATATATGTGCAAATTGCAGCGCGCGGTAATTTGAAACTCGAAACAGCTGTTGGGCTTCTGTGCCACGTGAATGGCGCGTGACGCTCACTGAAAGCTGAGACGACTAAACACGCAACCTCGTACCCAGGGCCATTTGTAGGGAACTGGGCCAAGATGGCGGGAACAAATGGCCCTGGTGGAGGCCAGGCTATCTCAGCTTCTGATTGGTCAAGAGCTTATGGCGTAAATCAGACGGTTTGATTTTGTTTGGTTTTTTTTAAATTGTATTTTGACCTTGTCGGTTGTTCCTGCACACCGCACGGTGTGCACATTTTAAACCATGCAATAATTAGGTGTAATTAGGTATAATTACTGTGTAAAGAACTGAATTCTAGTTAATAAAATGCGCAATATACTGCGCATTTTGAGCTAGCCTCCACCAGGGCCATTTGTTCCCGCCATTTTGTTTTATTCGCCATCGTTCTTGGCCCAGTTCCCTACAAATGGCCCTCGGTACGAGGTTGGGTATTAAAAACTGCCGAAAGTTGTTGTTCTCGGCAATTTACCAACTCGAGTGAACCAATGGGTAAACTAATGGCAATCTTAACAGCGTAATAGCCAGTACTTTTTGGGGAAAAGTCGCAACTTGAATAAGGTTTTGTCAGTGAACTCGATGTAAGTTAAAATCTGATAGTTCACTGGGTTGTGTCACTGTTTTGTATGTTGGGTGCATTTGTGCACGGTGCCGGCATTGTCCAAAGCAATACAGGCGATGTGCCCCTTACCGGCAGATGGTTCTCCTCAGAAGTTGGGGAAGATTTAAAAAAATTTGTCTAATCCTTATAGATAAAATTACACTTCGGGCTCTTTAATCTATCGATCACAAATACTCTATTAAAGGAGACTGTCTCACTGCAAGATGTGACCTTATGGTCGTTCAAAAAGCCAAAGTACCTGCTTATCTCAATGATATCTGTCCTAACGAAATTTAAATATTCAAATCGTTTTGGAGTCTTGAAAACTCAAGTGCGCAAGAGACAGAGTCGACAAAGGGAGACGCTATACGCAACTGATATTTATTCACAAGATCCGCTTTCTTTATACCCCAAGTCCCAAGAAAGAGGCAAAGTATTGCAGCTATGCAAGACGTCGGTGACTTTGTCCAGCCTATAGTGCAAGTAAGCGATGTCGATACGGAGATCGTGCATGGCCATGGGAGTGACATTAGTTTCACTGAAGACACCAGAGAGAACAGGTCAGGCGTGGAAATCTACAGATGGATCTGGGCACCGGTGAAAAAGGCGCCAAGGTATTGAAGAGTGAAGGGAGCTACGGCTTTCCGTTACACGTTTAGACCCAGTCAGTCCCTTGACTCCCTTGTCAGACTGTGCCATACGTTTCAGGCTTGGGGCTTTCAGAATTCAGACTGGAAAATTTGGTCCTAATCAAATTAACACTTTGAAGCCTGACGACGAGTCCTTAAGGTGTATTCTGGCTAACGCCAGACGATTTTATTCAGCACAGGGAGAGGTCCAGGTCTCGAAGTGTTAAATCGTATCTCTTTAACACTTTGAAGCCTGACGACGAGTCCTTAAGGCGTATTCTGGCTAACGCCAGACGATTTTATTCAGCACAGGGAGAGGTCCAGCTCTCGAAGGGTTAAATCCTATCTCTTTAACACTTTGAAGCCTGACGACGAGTCCTTAAGGTGTATTCTGGCTATTAAAGGCCAGACGATTTTATTCAGAGGTCTTGAAGGGTTAATAAGCAAGTCCATTCTGGCTGATCGACCTTGTATTAAAATTGGAAAGCGCCCTAAAAGAATCTCTTTGCTATTAATCCAAATAGTGAAATAAAGTAGCGTGCTGCCTAGCCGTAGGCAGTGTAGAAAAAACAATAGAAATATAGTAAGATTAGATATACTGCCGAAACAGAGAACGTAGGAGGAGTCTAACGTTTCGAGCGAAGGCCCTTCGTCCGAGAGAAACGTGACGAAGGGCCTTTGCTCGAAACGTTAAGACTCCTACGTTTTCTGTTTCGGCAGTATATCTAACCTTACTATATTTCGATCTTTGCTATTATACAGGTTTAAAAACGGCCTTGTCTATCAGGCGAATTATTAGAGTTAATACTATGATGTGTCCAGCTTGTTTACACAACTGGGATCATATATGCAAAAACATTATTGAGCCTTTTAATTTGGGCAGAAGACATAATATTAAGATCAAGTATTTCGATGGACTAGCTGAGATGTTTTCAGGGGTACAATTGCAAGTCTCAATGGCACAAACACAAATAGCTGTATATAACCATACATATTTGGTACAACACAGCTACTCGCACTACCAGTAATATTATTTAGGGGTATATGTATTATTCACAGTACAGTATTATTATTATACCCCATAGGCGTACCTGGGGGGGGGGGCATCTGACATTTGGGGGGGCAAAACATTTTTGCCCGAAAAATTAAGAGTCGAAAATATATTAAAACAGTTCAAAATTTAATTTTTTATGAATATTTAACAACAATATTACCCGAATTTACCCAAAATTTGTTTCAAAAAGTGCCCGAAATTTTCATTTTTAAAACGTTTGGAGGGGGGGGCAATTGCTCCCCCCCCCTGGTACACCTTATGTTATACCCTCACAAATATTCATCCAATCAAATGTCTACATTAGTGTCACATGCCAGTCCAATATTTTGTGGTGTAGGACAATTACATTTAGTATAAATACACAGGTGATTATAGAAAATCGTGCGTGCTGATTGGTTTAGCTACTTCGGACTAAATTATCGATAATTATGCAACCTACAGTGTTTATTCAAAATGGCCACCAATCAATTTGTCAATCATTGTGACAGATGAGGAAATTAACAATTTTAAAGAAAATGTTGTTTCTAAAAGTAAGAAAATGTGTATTTATACTAAAACAATTATTCACCTCAGACTCAGTGAATATCTGTGAATAATAACCTTGACTTTGTCTCGGTTATTCACCAATATTCACCTTGCCTTAATTCAGTGAATAATTGTGAATTATTATACCCTTACAAATATTTGTCCAATCAAAGGTCTACATTAGTGCCATGTGCCAGTCCAATATTTTGTGATATAGGACAATTACATTATTATATTGGACAGCAATATTTGGACAGGTTGCACATGGTATATTTACTTGTCAATCACATGATTATTTGTTTGGTATAATATAACAAACACCTAATGTATATTCAATTCATCTTCACGCGATATGGAAAATAGTTAACTCAATTTCTAGTACAGTATTTAACTCGAGTCGACATTCGGTCTCACATAATATTGATTTCTCAACTTAAATATTTTGCCATGTTGGGCATAGACGAATAATTAAAATGTCATACCAATGTACATATAAAATAGATAAATATATGACATAATGATCCTCTATAAAATATTCATAAATTTTATATTTAATTAGATGATGAAATATTAAACTTTTTTTTTTTCAAAGAGTAAAGTTTAATTAATAATTATTTGCCATGAAAGATGAGGTGATTATCAGTGAATAATAACCAAGATGAAGTTGGGGTTATTATTCACTGATATTCACTGAGCCTCACTGAGCCCGAGGTGAATAATTGTTTTAGTATAAATACACAATTTCATACTACTTTTAGGAACAATATTTTCTTTAAAATTGTTAATTTCCTTGTCTGTCGCATTGACAAATCAATTGGCTGGCAGCCATTTTGAATAAATGCTGTAGGTGATTGTCGAGAATTAGTCCAAAGTAGCTCAACCGATCAGCGTGTGTGATTTTCTATAATCACCTGTGTAATAGACTATCTTCAATGATCAGCATGATCAATGCTCCATATTTCAATGCTATAATATTACCTGCAATACTTTTCTTTTAAGTGCTTTATTGTTTATCGTTCATGGATATGCTGAGCACTCTGGAAGGTACGATGCATTTGCAAGATCACTGTGTTCTCAGCTGGGATGTCTTGTGTTCAGCCATGATCTCAGTAAGTATCACGATGAAGTTTCATTTATAGGGACAAATATTTAAGACACCTCCACTGTAAGTTCTATTATCCTATACCTTGCATAATTGATTCGATGTAGACACTGACATCAAGAAATTGTGGGGCCTGGGGCATATTATCAATTTTGGGGCCCCTGATGACATCACATAGGTTGATTTGGGGCCCCTGATGACATCACATGGGTTGATTTGGGGTCCCTCAGATGACATCACATGGGTTGATTTGCGGCCCCTGATGACATCACATGGCTTGATTTGGGCCCCCTGATGACATCACATGGGTTGATTTGGGGTCCCTGATGACATCACATGGGTTGATTTGGGGTCCCTGATGACATCACATGGGTTGATTTGGGGTCCCTGATGACATCACATGGGTTGATTTGGGGCCCCTGATGACATCACACGGGTTGATTTGGGGTCCCTGATGACATCACATGGGTTGATTTGGGGCCCCTGATGACATCACATGGGTTGATTATGGGCCCCTGATGATATCACATGGGTTGATGTGCCAGCCTAGGTGGGAGTGGGTAACTAATATTTGTTTGTAGCTTCACATTATATCAATCAACTCTATTAATTTAAAATTCTCTGTTACAGTCATTCGCAACATACTTTTCACCCAAATCTTCCGAAGTTCGGTTGTTGCGCTGTGTAGCAGAGCACAGAGTGCGTCACAAATGATCTAGTATTGATCATCACAATCATCAACATCACACATTATATATGACGATGACCAATTAACTTATCTCGTTATTAAATATGTTTTTCAACAGTTTGAAGACTCTCAAGAACTACAGGAAATACACCGGCCTTATAGCGCCAGTTTGCCAGAGTATCGGCAAAGCGCCAGAGCGCCAGTTTGCCAGTGTAAAATTATCCACTGGCTGCCAGAGCGCCAGGAAAAGTGTTCTATATCTCACAACTAGAGAAATAACGTGATCCTTAGCGCCAGAGCGCCAGTTTGCCAGTGTAAAATTATCCACTGACTGCCAGAGCGCCAGTTTGCCAGTGTAAAATTATCCACTGGCTGCCAGAGCGCCAGGAAAAGTGTTCTATTATATCTCACAACTAGAGAAATAACGTGAACCTTAGCGCCAGAGCGCCAGTTTGCCAGTGTAAAATTATCCACTGGCTGCCAGAGCGCCAGGAAAAGTGTTCAATATCTCGTCGCGGAAACTAGAGAAATAACGCGATCCTTAGTGCCAGAGCGCCAGTTTGCCAGTGTAAAATTATCCACTGACTGCCAGAGCGCCAGTTCGCCAGTGTAAAATTATCCACTGGCTGCCAGAGCGCCAGTTCGCCAGTGTAAAATTATCCACTGGCTGCCAGAGCGCCAGTTCGCCAGTGTAAAATTATCCACTGGCTGCCAGAGCGCCAGGAAAAGTGTTCAATATCACACAACTAGAGAAATAACGTGACCCTTAGCGCCAGAGCGCCAGTTTGCCAGTGTAAAATTATCCACTGACTGCCAGAGCGCCAGTTTGCCAGTGTAAAATTATCCACTGGCTGCCAGAGCGCCAGTTCGCCAGTGTAAAATTATCCACTGGCTGCCAGAGCGCCAGGAAAAGTGTTCAATATCACACAACTAGAGAAATAACGTGACCCTTAGCGCCAGAGCGCCAGAGCGCCAGTTTGCCAGTGTAAAATTATCCACTGGCTGCCAGAGCGCCAGGAAAAGTCTTCAATATCTCAAAGCGAGAAACTATCTACAGAAATAACGTGATCCTTAGCGCTAGAACGCCATGTAAAATTATATCCTAGTTTCATTCCCGTGGCTGTGGCTATGTAAGACGCACATATAAGACGCATGTTACGTTGGGGATGTGAAGTTGTTCGAAAGATAAGTTTGTTTGTGTGTTATCTCTCATACACAGACGGCCCTTTTATCTCACAGTATAAAACTACTAGGTAAAGAACAGTTTGCCGTGGCTGTTATTTTATATTAGCCATTAATCAATAATAGTTCAGTTCCTATTAATGGCTAATTTCGAGTTGGCAAGCGATGAGGATTTTTATGAAAAATTGCGATAGGAACAAATATAAAACTGTCAAAATATTTTAGAAGAAGACTAGTTAGCCCTACATGCACTTCAGAATCTAACAAAAGACAATTGATGCACATAAAATAAGCTCATAGTGAGTTAGAAATTTGAACTATGAAGGATTCATGGGCTCGGAAGTCAGATTATAATTTCTTGTTTCCTTTCATGTTAAAAGTTTTATGCTAATTGGCTTTTTTTGTCTAAGCTTCTTATCAGATACTCAAAAAGGTGTGTTGGTTTGCGCTAAAATAACCAAGTTCAAGGTGTAATTAATTATTGAACTGAATACAAGAACACTGTTTAAAATAAAATTTTTATTTTCCATAATAATCAATATATAAGCGTTACTAATTTGAGACTTAATTTGTCGTGTCAATCAGGATAATCAAACAAAAAAGTAAAATTAGAATATCGACAATTTTTTGCCTAATAAATTTTGTTCTCTATTGTTCATTCTTCTCCATCATTGGCGCTATTCAATATACGGGAAGCGATTTCGTTTGTTGCTATTAACCGTTCGCGAATCCTGTTTGAGACATCCATGTTGGTCTTAAAGAAAGACTTGCGATATGCATGCATGGACAAGCCAAGTCTAGCTAGACTACTTTCATCTACTTCAGCTGGAACTTCTTTCACGAAGGCAATGGTTGCGCCATTTTTGACCACATAACCAAGATGTTGGCTTTCAAGTGTAACCATACTTTCTTGCACGTCTGTTGGGGAAGGTCTTGTTCCCGAGCTGAATCGCTCTCTCAACAAATTGGTCACGACAAGTGGACCATCGTAGTTGATGATCTTCTTCGCAATCTTTGCTGTCGTTTCTTCAGCGGCGCCTGTCAAGTGCTGTGATATAAGAAAATACAGTAAGGACAATAGAAAATGGAAAATGTTAGAATTTAACGTATAGATAAGTATAAAAGAGTTTATTATTTTTGAATAAAATACGTGTTGGTTTAAGACATGTTGCTTATAAATGTTTAATTCCCGACGGCTTAAAACCAACAAGGATCAGTTTATCTACGATCTAGACTACCACCATGCAAGGCATAATTATAGTTACATTAATTACAATTATATATTTTTAGTTATACATATAGGACTGGATGCATGCAAGGGGACATACTTTTCACATTTCTATCAAAGAACACAAGAACTAAAAGTTTTACCGACTTTTTGGGGGCGAAGACAGAATCCGCGAGGGGGGGGGGGGGGGATAGTATCCGCTAGCAGAGTGTCCGGGGGACAGTTTCAGCAGGGGACACTCTCCCTTCCGTGGGAAAATATTTAATTCTAGTATAAAGTTGTATATCGAAAGTATGTTTTGTGGTTTTGTTATGAAACAGCACTCGATTAAATGCAGCAAATAGCATTTGAGAGCCCAGAAAGAAAGAAAAATTCAGAGGGCATGCCCCCGAACCACACCTTCGACTTTCGGGTTCGCTAAGTTAATTAACCCCCTTTTTAAAAAATTCTGGATGCAACTTTACCTTTTCGATTATGTCTTTTCGTTTCTTGAAATATTCATTTAACTTGATCGCCTGTTTCACGTATCTCTTTGGAATTGTTCTTGAAATTGGCCCGTACGCTTGAAACAGAGCCCGCCGAGTATACTGGTAGGTGATGTACAATATCACCGTCCAGCGCAAAACATGGCGACGTTCTTTAGTTGCCCTAGTAACTAAGTTGCCAGCCAACATGCTCAAAAAAACATCCCAGGAAGCAGAACTATTTCGGCAGATATATTTGCAACAGGTTGAAGAGAATATAAGCACTGATAAATATTAGTTAATTATACATATATACATCATTATAGGTCTTCAAACTGATCAGGTGAATTGAGAACAAAATATATTAGGCCTATAATTGTTGATATTCTAATTTTACTTTTTTGTTCTCAAATTAGTAACGCTTATATATTGATTATTATGGAAAATAAAAATGTTATTTTAAACAGTGTTCTTGTATTCAGTTCAATAATTAATTACACCTTGGACTTGGTTATTTTAGCGCAAATCAACACACCTTTTTGAGTATCTGATAAGAAACTTAGACAAAAAAAGCCAATTAGCATAAAACTTTTAACATGAAAGGAAACAAGAAATTATAATCTGACTTCCGAGCCCATGAATCCTTCATAGTTCAAATTTCTAACTCACTATGAGCTTATTTTATGTGCATCAATTGTCTTTTGTTAGATTCTGAAGTGCATGTAGGGCTAACTAGTCTTCTTCTAAAATATTTTGACAGTTTTATATTTGTTCCTATCGCAATTTTTCATAAAAATCCTCATCGCTTGCCAACTCGAAATTAGCCATTAATAGGAACTGAACTATTATTGATTAATGGCTAATATAAAATAACCGCCACGGCAAACTGTTCTTTACCTAGTAGTTTTATACTGTGAGATAAAAGGGCCGTCTGTGTATGAGAGATAACACACAAACAAACTTATCTTTCGAACAACTTCACATCCCCAACGTAACATGCGTCTTATATGTGCGTCTTACATAGCCACAGCCACGGGAATGAAACTAGGATATAATTTTACATGGCGTTCTAGCGCTAAGGATCACGTTATTTCTGTAGATAGTTTCTCGCTTTGAGATATTGAAGACTTTTCCTGGCGCTCTGGCAGCCAGTGGATAATTTTACACTGGCAAACTGGCGCTCTGGCGCTCTGGCGCTAAGGGTCACGTTATTTCTCTAGTTGTGTGATATTGAACACTTTTCCTGGCGCTCTGGCAGCCAGTGGATAATTTTACACTGGCGCTCTGGCAGCCAGTGGATAATTTTACACTGGCAAACTGGCGCTCTGGCGCTAAGGGTCACGTTATTTCTCTAGTTGTGAGATATTGAACACTTTTCCTGGCGCTCTGGCAGCCAGTGGATAATTTTACACTGGCGAACTGGCGCTCTGGCAGTCAGTGGATAATTTTACACTGGCAAACTGGCGCTCTGGCACTAAGGATCGCGTTATTTCTCTAGTTTCCGCGACAAGATATTGAACACTTTTCCTGGCGCTCTGGCAGCCAGTGGATAATTTTACACTGGCAAACTGGCGCTCTGGCGCTAAGGTTCACGTTATTTCTCTAGTTGTGAGATATAATAGAACACTTTTCCTGGCGCTCTGGCAGCCAGTGGATAATTTTACAGTGGCAAACTGGCGCTCTGGCAGTCAGTGGATAATTTTACACTGGCAAACTGACGCTCTGGCGCTAAGGATCACGTTATTTCTCTAGTTGTGAGATATAGAACACTTTTCCTGGCGCTCTGGCAGCCAGTGGATAATTTTACACTGGCAAACTGGCGCTCTGGCGCTTTGCCGATACTCTGGCAAACTGGCGCTATAAGGCCGGTGTATTCTCCTGTAGTTCTTGAGAGTCTTCAAACTGTTGGAAAAACATATTTAATAACGAGATAAGTTAATTGGTCATCGTCATATATAATGTGTGATGTTGATGATTGTGATGATCAATACTAGATCATTTGTGACGCACTCTGTGCTCTGCTACACAGCGCAACAACCCGAAGTTCGTTCAGTCCGAAGTTTGCACGTTCTTTGGGAAGTTCGTTTTGAACTACGCATTTGATTGGTTGCTTGGTTCCTAGTAGCCAATCAAATGTGACGCGTAGTTCAAAACGAACTTCCCAACGAACTTCCAAAGATTTGGGTGAAAAGTATGTTGCAAATGACTATAAATAAAGGTATCTTCGTAAATAAGCACCATCTCTGAAACACCATCGTACAAATACCTTCACGATCCCCAAATCAAAATGAACAGTTATTAAATGAATGGTAATTACTTGTTTGGTCCTATTTGCCTGCATTGTGATTCTTGTGGGTCCTTTTAAGTTTTTACACACAATACCTACTCCCTACGCAAAGGGGAAGTGTATTTATCTTTTTATCTAATGAAAGTACATTCTTCTTTTGAAAACAGTAGGTCATGGGAAATCAGAAGGTGAGAGGGTCATGGTGCAAACATTCAATGTGTTTGTTGAAGGTATTTTTGAACATGTGGATGAAGTTAGAACACGTTATCCTGATGTGCCAGTCTATTTATTTGGACATTCTATGGTACGTCAAAATATTTCATTATACAATGTCATGTATTTTAATTACTGCTGTCCCGCCTTGGCCCAGTGCATCGTATTTTATCCTACAGTCGAAGCTCTCCTTGCGACCACTCTCGTAAGCGACCAGCTCTAGTTGCGACCACCCTCACGAAACCGGTCAAACCCCGTTTAAATTCCCTATTAAACTCTGTTACTAAAAGCTCTCGTAAGCGACCACTCCCGTAAGCGACCGCGACCACCTTTCAGATTCACAAACTGAGCTTTTTCTTTGTTTTTAAGCTCTTGTAAGCGGCCACCATTGAACTACGCTTTGCAATCAGTCAACACTGCGCTAAAAAGCAATTTGATAACTTTTAATACAGTGATGTGATTATAAAATGCATAACAATGAAGTATTGCTATTTCCGGCTGGTTTCCAGAATAGAAACGCAGTGTTTTTCTGGTCCAATCTCTCGTAAGCGACCAACTTCAGCCATTTCAGTGGGTGGTCGCATACGAGAGAACGAATTCTCGTAAGCGACCAGTTCTAGTTGCGACAACTTTTTACAGTTCCCAAGGGTGGTCGCTTAAGAGAGCTTCAACTGTATTTAATTTCATCTCTGATATGCGGGTAATGTGATATGCGGGTAATGTGATATGCGGGTAATATAAAGCACCGTGCCCTCGTCTACACGCGCCTTACCCTCGCGAACATTAGTGTCACAAAACACGTCCGCCTCCACGCACATTTGTCTCGGTGGCACGGTCACCTCCGCGCACTTTTGTCTTGGCGCACGTTCACCTCTGCGCACCTTTAATTGTCTCGGCACAACTTCACCTCCGCGCACAACTTCACATCCGCGCGCAACTTCGCCTCCGCGCACAACTTCGCCTCCGCGCACTACTTCGCCTCCGCGCACAACTTCACCTCCGCGCGCAACTTCACCTCCGCGCACAACTGCACCTCCGCGCGCAACTTCACCTCCGCGCACAACTTCGCCTCCGCGCGCAACTTCACCTCCGCGCACAACTTCACCTCCGCGCACTACTTCACCTCCGCGCGCAACTGCACCTCCGCGCGCAACTTCACCTCCGCGCACAACTTCACCTCCGCGCACAACTTCACCTCCGCGCGCAACTTCGCCTCCGCGCACTACTTCACCTCCGCGCGCAACTTCGCCTCCGCGCACAACTTCGCCTCCGCGCGCAACTTCACCTCCGCGCGCAACTTCACCTCCGCGCGCAACTTCACCTCCGCGCACAACTTCACTGACCTCTGCGCGTACCTTCACCTCAGCGCGCCTCTGCTTCCGCTTCACGCACATTGGTCTTCGCGCGCCTAAAGACGTAATTTTATCGATAGGGCGGATCATTGGCAATATTAGCATCCTGTAAAAGACCAACATATTTTCAAGGTGTTGTTCTCAGTGCTCCAGCCATTATAATTGATCCAGCTGTAGCCCCTGGCGCTTTTAAGGTAGGTCTAACGAACGGTTTCCGATGGAAACATGGAAAACGTTTTTTCACTTTTAATCTGAAATATATAAAACTACGTTTGGAAGGTCGTTCTTTTAATTGTTTTTTCTTCCTAATTTTTCCCTCAGAGGTGTATGGGCAATATTATAAATCGTTTCTTCCCAGCATGGGAAATTCTTCCTCCCGTTGATCCTAATGTTATTTCCTCCGATCCCAACCAGGTGAGTAGTCCAGTCAACCCCTTTGTTTAAATTAAATGATTTTAGCTTTTTTTAGTACCTTGGTACATTCGAAAATCAACATTATGTAATATTTAAAACACGAGCAGGAGTGTTTTATCAGATTTAAAACCACGAGGGCGCCGAGTGTTTTAGATCTGATAAAACACGTGATGCGAGTGTTTTGAATGGCTTCAAAAACGATTCGTTATTGGATGTTATGTTCATTAGTATTCTTATATTTATTATACCTGTTAACGTTTTCGTGTCGCTTCTTGGCCTTCTTATTTACACCAGTTCGGCTTTTATTTGTCATGTTTTAGTAGATAAACAGCTTTAAAGAAAACCAGCAGTAATGTTCCAACACATTTTATTGTTCAGAATATTTGAAGAAAGTTACCTAGTTCTATTTTATTTGTATTCAAATCAACTCAGACATTTTCCCGCCAAAACTTACAGGGCCGAGCAAAAAGCGTATTGACTCAGGAACCAATCAGCGTGCGTCGTTTTGCGTACGGACCGGAAATCAAACCCAGCCATATAATAAAATGTATTACTGCTTTTTTGTTTTAAAATGTCCAGTTTATTTCAATTTCTAGTTGACGTTTACTGTGATACATAAGTACACAGTACAAGTCAAAATACAAGTCAAAAATTTAATATTTTTTTATTCCAAAACCAAAAATACAACGGTAACACATGAATCAGTAACATAAATAAATATGTCACTCGATAAATTAAAAAGTCATTCACTTTCATGTGTCGAGAGAAAAATACGTCCAAGGTGTCCGTTGTAACTCAGAGTAGAACAATAAAAATGTTTGTTGGGGACCACATGAAGTGTCCGCAATTCCGTAATAGCGAGAGTCCGTAATAGCGAGAGTTATTTCAATACATTTCATAGTAGTTTCGGCCGGGGATTTACCAACTGTCCTTAATAGCGGGGTGTCCGTAATAGCGGGGTGTCCGCAAGGCGAGAGTTGACTGTATATATTCTGCATTCGAAATTTTCCTTCACCAAAATTACCTTAGTACATCCAGTTTAATCGAGTGAAATGCCAAATATTACTTGTAAAATGGACATATTATAGTTTTGGCAAACACTCACAACAATTGACCGTACCGAAAAAGATGGCGACTTGTACATTTAACGCACAATCCTTTGCGTGCAGTAAATATTGTTTCTTGCAGAATTATTGGAAGATATGGTTTTAAAACGATCAACTTTGGTAGGAATGAAGTTCTTGCTTACTTAAATAGCAAAACCCAATTATACTGCGACAATATTTTAGGAACACTTCAAAACCTCATTAATAATTCACGAGGAAAACACAAAGGAAATCAGTACCATGTCCGTGGTTTTATACCTGATAAAACTTCTTGACGTCAGAAAGAACACTAATGAACATACAATTTTATATAAAGAATACTAATGAACATACAATTTTATATAAAGAATACTAATGAACATAACATCCAATAACGAATCGTTTTTTCGAATCGTGCCATTCAAAACACTCGCATCACGTGTTTTATCAGATCTAAAACACTCGGGCTGCGCCCTCGTGGTTTTAAATCTGATAAAACACTCCTGCTCGTGTTTTAAATATTACTTCTATTCCCATGAAATTTCAAGTTCACTAGCTTTCACGAAACATCTCCAAGAACTTTATGAAGATCATACAAGTTTCCAAGCCTATTTTGTCTTATTTTATATACGCTAAGAAATTAAAGGCGGAAAATAGCACAAGATGTTGTCTTTTAGCAGGTTTAACCTTACGTATCTCATTATACGCAGTATTTATCACAAAGTTTTTTCTTATGTTTTTGCTGTACATTGTACGAGCTGTCGTAAGTTAAACTCAGAAAAACTCTGAGCTCCAGACGGGACTCGAACCCAAACAAACAGCAAAAACATACGAAAAAACTTTACCAACTCAAGCTGAAAACATTATTCCCAAACTCATTAATAATTCATGAACCAAAAACAAAAGAAATTAATGCTTAATCAGACAGTGCTTTGAAACCGGAGGAAAAGTAATATATATAGTACTTTAAAATAATGCAAAATAGGTTTTCAAAGTCTTGGGACTTTGAAATAAGGCAAATTATATTACGTTTCAGAGGTATCTTCGGAGTTTTGAGTTTGAGAAGTCAGTTCAAATTAGTGGTGTGCGTCGGATCGGATTGACCCCTTATAATCCGAGGGTTTGCCAAAACTGTCAATCCGAATCCGATCCGATCCGAAGCCAAAAAATCGTAGTCCGATCCGAAAACAGCTGCTCAAATCCGATCCGGTCCGGTCCGAGAAAATTAAAACACCGGATATATGTTACAATAATTGCGCAAACTTTCCGAAAAGGAAACCAATGAACAAATAAATTTAAGAAAACTACTATGCAATAATAATCTTATGTAATAATAGCCTTCATATATTGTGCAACGTGCATACAACTATAGTGAATTTGTTAATTTTGTGACAAAAACAATGACAAAAGTGAATCTGATGCGGGTAAAAAAGAACAAGATCCGATCCGATCCGAACGATAAAAGTTTAGTCCGAATCCGATCCGAACCCAATCGGATTCGGATCGGATTCGCACACCTCTAGTTCAAATACTCGACGTCGGACTTTACCGGGATTACAAAGCCCTCGTGCATTAAAAAGGCTCGCCTTTTCAAAAAGCACTCGGACTTAACTTTGATGTAATATATCATACACTCGGAGGAGTGTTTCATCAGGTTATCCAAACACCGAGACGTTTGTTGAAAACCGAGGCGAAGCCGAGCTTTTTGAACAAACTTCGACGTGTTTGGATTTCCTGATGAAACATTCCTCCGAGTGTATGATATAGCATCAGAAACAAATCAGTATTTTAAGAGAAAATCAAGATGAAAGTTTGCTTAATTTATGTAATTTCTTCCTCCGATATCCAAACCACAGACACGGTACTGATTTCCTTTGTGTTTTCTTCATGAATTATTAATGAGTTTGCGATATCCCGGTAAAGACCTCCGTCTCGTATTTGAACTATTGCATAACTTACATTTATCATAAAGTAATGTCAGTAATCTATATCTCTCATTGCTATAGGTGAAGGCATACCGCGACGACCCACTCATATGGCACGGCGGAATGAAAACTAGATTTGCTAAAAGCTTTGAACATGCTTTGGCTAAAATCAAGGGTCTACTTTCGTCCATTCAATGGCCGTTTTTAGTCCTTCACGGAGACTGCGACAAACTGGCTTACGTAGGAGGGTCAGAGTTGCTTGCAAAGGATACAAGGAGTAAGGACAAACAACTAAAGGTACAGTGCAACCCATATATACCCAGTGCTGTGAGTAACTTCGTTACAAGTAACTAGTTACAGTAACTAGTTACATTTTTAAGTAACTGTAACTGAAACTAGTTAATTTTTGAAGAAGTAACTATAACTAGTTACTTTTTTAAAGAACTGTAACTAGTTACAATATTTGGTTTAAAAATGTGACTATAGTTACTGATTTTCAGTTGAGGATGTCATTCTTTCTTGATAAAAATGGTTTTGATATAATAATAAAGGTACATTATGTACACATTTGACTATTTCTGCTTAGTGACAACTATAGTTTAGGCATTTAGCTGTAAAAACATAATTATGGTACTGGTATCTAAAAACTAGTAATTTCTTTGTTGATTCTAGTAACACGGACAATGGAATGTAATTTTGTAACTAGTTACAAAATTTTTGAAGTAACTTTGTAACTGTAACTAGTTACTTTCTTTTCATTGTAACTTTTATCGGTAACTAGTTACTTTTCTAACGATGTAACTGTAACTAGTTACAAAAGAAGGCCTGTTTAGTTGCATTTTTCGCAACTGGTCCCGGTTTGGTCTTAAAATGTATATCATTCTACACTCGAATTTTCCTTCACCCAAAATCCTTAGAACATGCTATGTAATCGCGTTAAATGCCCAATATTACTTATAATATACCCAATTCTCTCCTGGCATTACCAGCTTATTATATATACAGAACTCGCGATCAAGCTCTCGGCAACGCCCTCCGTGGCTCAGTGGTCAGAGCATTGCACTAGAATCGCAAGGTCGTGGGCAAGAATCGCAATTCCTGCCGGAAGGCCTGTGTAGTTGCATTTTTCGCAACTGGTCCCGGTTTGGTCTTAAAATGTATATATTCTACACTCAAATTTTCCTTCACCCAAAATCCTTAGAACCTATTAATATATAGATTAAACATTTCCATTTCTAAACTTCCAGATTTACAAGGAACTCAAACACGAAATTCTGAACGAAGTCAAGGAAGAAGCTGATCGTGTGCAGTCAGATATTATACTGTGGCTAAAGGAACGTATTCCAACGTCATAACTTTCACATGTTAGATACTGTTAAAATGCCTATATATGAAAGGCATGTCATCTGTTTTATTTGAAAGAACACTTGATTAAAATGACAAAGCACCATCTTTTGCAGTTTTTTCGTTTCCTCGCTTCATTGTTAAGATATTTCGGTTTGTTTGATATGCAAATTAAACATCTCGACGTCACATGTGCATAATAGAGGGTTAGATATCTTTGTTATTATCAACCATGATCACTTGAAAATCTACATGTTTGGTGTTATGGGAGAAACACAACCACATGCTTCCTTCAATTAATTTTTGGTGTGATAAAAGCAGCGATATATATAACCTTCTCCGACAAGTCATCCACATGTGTCATCCAAGATGTTTAATTTGCATTTCAAAAACTCATTAATAATTCATGAGGAAAATTCAAAAGAAATTCAAGTTTAATCAGTGTCTTTATATGTGATAAAGATACCTCCTGATTTACATAAACTTTAGCTTTGATTTTCTCGGCTTAGACAAGGTTATTTTTCAAACTTACTACGCCAATGAACTTACCAAGTGGTTCGTTTTTGAAGCCGTTGTTTGAAGTGTTTTATCAGATATAAAAACACTCCGCTTCGCCTCGTGTCTTTATATCTGATAAAACACTCCTGCTCGTTTATTAAACAATACTTCAAACAACCTGAAATATATTTCAACTACGAAGGAAAGATGTCACTTTGTCATTTTAAGTGTTCTTTCAAACATGACAGACTTTAATTTCGCTTCATAACACTTTAAATGTTATAAAAGTATAATGTACAAATATAAATAGTGTTGAACTACAAATCGAAATATAGTACGGTTCGAGTACTGCCGAAATTATTATAAGTAATAACATGACTTTTTGGGAAATTAGCGATTAAATTTCCCCTTTGCCTCATGAAGATTTGTAAAAGTCCTCGGGCAAAAGTCATGTTATTAGTTTGTAATATTATGATCGCCGAGGAAAACTTTGAGAATCTTACCGACAGGAAATTTACACGGTTGATCAGAGAAGTTGCATCTAATTTTTCTGTGCATGTTGATGAGGGAAAATATATGCAAGCGGGAAATTTAGAAGAAGACAAAGAAATATGCAAGCGGGAAATTTAGAAGAAGACAAAGGATTTCTTTGTCTTCTAATTTTCCCTCATCGACATGCACGGGAAAATTAGAAGACAAAGGAAAAATTTCCCTCTTGCATGAGCAATGAGGGAAATACGAGGTTTACATTCCCTCGGAGAACAAAAGAATCCGAGGCGATCATGGTGGTATTGAGCGTATCAGACGGGAGGCCTTCGCTCGAAACGTTAGAAACTACGTTCAATAATTTCGGCAATATACTCAAACCTTGACTATATTTCGATTTGTACTTTAAATGTTAGACTGATTTACCATTGAAAAACGTTAGTCGTAAAACGATATTTAAAAATTAAAATCCTGTCTTTTAAACAGCATTTGGAATAATGCAAACGAAAAAATGCTTGTATGCATCGTTTATAGAGACAACCTCGTTATTTAACAGTGTACTGTGTTTTAAAAAAATAAACAGTTCTATTTAACTCCGTTCATGAAGTATATTTTACCAACTTATTCAACGCACTTATCGTTCCTTTTATTATGCAGATATTATATGGGGTGATAAGAACAACCTAACCTAACCTAACTCTCTCCTGTCCGAATCGGTCTTTAGTATTTTATTCGGGCTAACGCCAGACGATCTTATTCACCTCTGGGGAAGCCCTCGGACAGGAATGAGTTATAAAATCTCTTTAATAATAATAGAAGCTTTAATTAAACTCACTAAGTGATACAGTACTACAATAATAACAACAGATCACAATACATTACAAACAGTAAAAGATGAGTTTGATAAGGGGCTAGCGAACGGACACGAGGTCCCAACTAGGCAAACCCCGTACATAAATCAATAAATTCAAGACAATACACATAATGGTCCGCTATTTACTACTATACAGAATGCGCCATTTACTACTATACAGAATGCGCCATTATCCGCACCTGACGCCGAACTCAGTCCCCTACTCCAAAATCAAAACGATTTAGTTTGAAATAGACGGATAATGAAAGTAATAAGGGCTGATCCCGACGTCAAGTTCTGAAAACGACACATCCTGCTATTCCTGCGTCTTGCCTAAAAATCTCAGCAGCAAAAAGGTCTGTCAATAGTCCTACAATTAGGACATACTGTCTTCCACGTGCTTACTCTGTCTGTGTCAATGATAGTGTTTAACTTATTGTCATAGAGTTTATACAATTGAGTTTTAAAGGAGGCGAAAGTAGCTGACTCACGAATTACAAGTGGTAAATTATTCCAAAGTTGAACAATACGATTAAAGAAAGAGTCTCTGAACAGTGATGTACGAAGACGGTGAACTGGACGAAGATTTAGATTACAAGCAGAGCTTCTGGTACGGCCACTAGAGATACAAACATATTGGCTAAGCTGTATATTGTATGAACCATTTAAATATTTATAAACAAAACATAGGTCACGGCATTCTAGCCAGTAAGAAATAGGGAGAAGACTCAAGGAAATTAAGCGTGACTTATAGTTGATGGGTCGGACGTTAGGATCGCTATTACAATTAAAGTGCCTCTATGGCCTGTGGGATCTTTACATATTTAAATAACTTAGGTTAATAGAAAATGTTTCCCGAAATTTTTTCTCAAAAATATTAAATCCCCGCCCATTAACAGCGCTTCAAAGTTGGTACCTCTATAACTGTGACCGTGCATTAAGGACATGGTGCGAGTTTACTCTGTGACGTAACGGTCGGAACCGAACTTCTGACTATTTAGTGTGTTTTTGGTATTGCGTCTCTTAAACCTTTATTTAAGCAATGAAAACTTTAGATATATTCATCAATATGTTCCAAGATGGTTCGTCTGACTCAGACTCGGTGGAAAAATTTTGGTGTTCCGACTGTGACGCAAATGTGACGTAAATCTATCAATTAGAGCCCAGGCCCAAGAAAACGGTCTAACTTTCAAAATGGCGCGATTTGGGCTGATTTGGCCAACTTCGGAACACTGTTAATGGGCGAGCATTTAATATTTTTGAGAAAAAATTTCGGGAAACATTTTCTTTTAACCTAAGTTATTTAAATATGTAAAGATCCCACAGACCATAGAGGCACTTTAAGAATAAAACGGGTGGTACGCCTCTGCACACCCTCTAATAATTTTAGATCAGTAATTTTAGATCTTTAATGAACACTTTACAAACTCAACAGAACAAATCTGCCAAGATAATTGAACATTTGAACTCCTACGGAAAACCTTGAATGAGGTATCATGCAGTATTCTTTTTCGTAAACATTAGTTTTGTACATGCGTAGAATACTCACGTAACTCAGGATGAATGTGACGTCAAGTGGCAGAAAATGACGTAGCAGAGCGCAATGGGAAATATTTCGCGCGAAGGAAATGACGTCACCGCGAGCAAACACGCGGGTGACCAAAAACCGAAAGAAGGTCCGAGCCGCAAAACAAGTGGTACAATATCTTTATGATCGATCATGCCGGTGTAACAGGACCAGATGCCCCCCCCCCCCTTCAGAATGCCCCCCTGGGGCATCTGGTACTAGGACCAGATGCCTCCCCGGGCATCTGGTACTAGGACCAGATGCCCCCCCTCAGGACCAGATGCCCCCTTGTGAAATCCTTTAAAATACTTCTCAAACCAAGTTCGAAATGTATTCGGAAACTTGTTTCGAAACTAACGATAAAACTTTTAGATGGTTAAATGAGTTCGCAAGCGTTCGATAGACGTTGAAATGTCTCCCAAAGCGCCATTGAGATGTTAATCGCGGTTGGCAATGATTAATGATTGTTTTTCTATTTTTGAAACAGTGCTTCGGAGAAAAACCCGTGCCGAAATAGTGCCTTTTTCAGAGTATGCCAGACCTGAAAACCGAGGTCTATTTCAACGTTTCGAAACATCAGCTCAACAATGTTACAATCAATGAAAAACGAAACTTGAATATCTATTTAATAAATTGGAAATTCGGCAAATTCTAATGCGCTTCCGCGTGCTGGCTTTCGGACTTTCTCTCTTCTCATTATTTTGCCGACAGTTTGCGAAGTCCAATTTCGCATGCAGACGTCTGATATTTTCTCTTACCGAGTGTGTATGGCTATCAGACTATTCCACGTTATTTGATAGTTATGGTGTCAAAATAATGAAAGAGAAAGTCCGAAAGCCAGCACGCGGAAGCGCATTAGAATTTGCCGAATTTCCAATTTATTAAATAGATATTCAAGTTTCGTTTTTTATTGATTGTAACATTGTTGAGCTGATGTTTCGAAACGCTGAAATAGACCTCGGTTTTCAGGTCTGGCATACTCTGAAAAAGGCGCTATTTTATTTTCGGCACGGGTTTTTCTCCGAAGCACTGTTTCAAAAATAGAAAAACAACCATTAATTAATCATTGCCGACCGCGATTAACATTTCAATGGCGCTTTGGGAGACATTTCAACGTCTATCGAACGCTTGCGAGCTCATTTAACCATCTAAAAGTTTTATCGTTACAGTTTCGAAACAAGTTTCAATATCGTTCTTTTATTATGCAGATATTATATGGGGTGATAAGAACAACCTAACCTAACTCTCTCCTGTCCGAATCGGTCTTTAGTATTTTATTCGGGCTAACGCCAGACGATCTTATTCACCTCTGGGGAAGCCCTCGGACAGGAATGAGTTATAAAATCTCTTTTGATGAACACTTTACAAACTCAACAGAACAAATCTGCCAAGATAATTGAACTCCTACGGAAAACCTTGAATGAGGTATCAGTATTCTTTTTCGTAAACATTAGTTTTGTACATGCGTAGAACACTCCACTGAACACTCACGTAATTCAGGATGAATGTGACGTCAAGTGGCAGAAAATGACGTAGCAGAGCGCAATGGGAAATATTTCGCGCGAAGGAAATGACGTCACCGCGAGCAAACACGCGGGTGACCAAAAACCGAAAGAAGGTCCGAACCGCAAAACAAGTGGTACAATATCTTTATGATCGATCATGCCGGTGGGAAAGGAGAGAGAGAAATGACGTCTTTACGACAATGGTTATGGCCCAGGCTTACATTAATATGGAAACGAACAGACCTCGACGAGAAGTGCTGACGAAATTTTTGCTCTCGGGAGCTTCGACCATAACAGCCGTATGCGGTGAGTGCAAACACGAGTTCTTGATATACAACTTACTAACTTTACCTATATATTTACACTCTGTCTATTCAAGTTACGATGTCGTTCTGCTAGACGTACAGATAAAGCATCAACTACAAATGGCCGTAGCCTTACTATTTAGTCTTTTAATAGACTTATTAACGACCGTAACGTGAACTGAGAACATTATAAACAGATTTTAACATACTGTATGCTTCACTGACTTACCGACATTATTGGTTCCGATTGTTGGCATCTGAATGATTTCTGCATAGTCTCGTGACGATTTAAAGGTCTGTATTTCTGGAAGTCGGTGTTGTGGTTTAAATCGAGTTGTCCTTTCTGTAAATATGAAGGTTCTCGACCCCAGTCTCTGTACATGTCAGACATCTTTTGCAACGCTAGTACTCTGGCGTGAAATGAATGAAAAGAGAGTTCAAATTCCATGTGTGTGGGGTTTAAAATTTAAAACATTCACTGGACATTAATTTTGAAATTTGCTGGCGCAGTTTATCGTAGTAGTTTAATGTACTGCTTTATTAGACAGTTAATAGGAAGCACATGTATATTCAACTAGCAAGGAAATCGTATATAATAATTACAATTTCACAATCATTAATTAACATATTCAATCACACAACCAGGAAATTTGAGTGACTTTAGAATACCAGGCCAAATTTCATTAAACAAATTTCTGTTAGAATGCTCTACTGTACCAGCTATGAGTCAACCTACAATACTAGCTACATGGCGACTGGCTATATGTGGCTACATGACTACATAGCCAGATAGCCAGTAGCTACATGTAGCCACAACCATAGCCACATAACCATGTAGCCATGTAGGCTACATGGTTATGTGGCTACATGTAGCTACTGGCTACATGGTTATGTGGCTACATGTAGCTACACTAGCTATAGGGCTACTGGCTACATGGTTATGTGGCTACATGTAGCTACTGGCTATGGGGCTACTGGACATGTGGCTACTGGCTATGGGGCTATGTGGCTACTGGCTACATGGTTATGCGGCTACATGTAGCTACTGGCCATGTGGCTACTGGCCATGTGGCTACTGGCCATGTGGCTACTGGCCATGTGGCTACTGGCCATGTGGCTACTGGCCATGTGGCTACATGGTTATGTAGCTACATGTAGCTACTAGCTATGGGGCTACTGGCTACATGGTTATGTAGCTACATGTAGCTACTAGCTATGGGGCTACTGGCTACATGGTTATGTAGCTACTGGCTACATGGTTATGTAGCTACTAGCTATGGGGCTACTGGCTACATGGTTATGTGGCTACATGTAGCTACTGGCTATGGGGCTACTAGCTACATGTAGCTACTAGCTATGGGGCTACTGGCTACATGGTTATGTAGCTATTAGCTATGGGGCTACTGGCTACATGGTTATGTGGCTACATGTAGCTACTGGCCATGTGGCTACTGGCCATGTGGCTATGAGGCTACTGGCTACATGGTTATGTGGCTACATGTAGCTACTGGCTATGTGGCTACTGGTCATGTGGATACATGGCTTCATGGCTATGGGGCTACTGGCTACATAGCTACTGGTAGCTATGTAGCTACAGTACATGGCTATGGGGCTACTGGCTACCCTATCAGTATGTTGCTACTGGCTATATGGCTTATGTACTGCAAGTGTTGAACAAATAATATCGTATCACAGTTAATACTTCAGCAAAAAATCACAACATGAATTGATAGTCAGAGTGTAAAAATTGCATTACTCTAATTGCATTTAGTGACCAACCCCATTGATGTCACCAAGGTAAGGCTTCAACTGGACAATGAACTGGTCACTACGAAATATGGTTACACCGGTGCAAGCCGATATTACAATGGGTTCTTTCAAGGAGGTTTCCGAATATACAAAGAAGAAGGAATCAGGGGACTTTATAAAGGGTGAGTGACTGCCTAGGATTGTGTGATTTGAACACATTGCAGCCAATGCTGTCTAAGTTTGGTCTGTTTTAAGTCTAGATCTAAGTTACTGTACCATATATTTTTTGTTAGAATCACTGCATCGCTGTTGAGAGAGGCATCGTACAGCACCATACGACTAGGTGCCTATGAACCATTCAAAGAGCTTCTCGGTGCTCACAATCCAGCAAAGACACCATTATGGAAAAAGATTGCTGCAGGTGCTTCCTCAGGTGCCATTGGAAGTGCCATAGCTAGCCCTACAGATCTGGTTAAAATAAGACTACAAGCTGAAGGAAATCTAAAACCAGGTAGTCACTCAAAAAATGTACTTGTACTTGTAATTATTTCATAAAGTTCTCAGTTTCGTAGTCAACCTGTAAATACTTGGGTCAAATCCCAAGTCCAGGGTTCTGCCTACGGTGGGCGGCACCCAGCACTCACGCCAAAACAGACCCTTCCACCCAGCACTCAAAATATGCAATAAGAAAACTCCATGTGTTGTATTTTTTATATATCTTTTAATTAATATACATCATTTTGTATTTTTTTGTCCTTGGTGAATTTTTTTTTTATTGAAACAATATTATTTGGTGAAATTTAGCACCACAACGCACACAATATTAGCTATCAGACTTGTGATTCAGTGAAATACGATATTCCTTTAAAGCCAGTTTGGATTGTCTGATCTGATACTTGGGTAAGGGCGTAAGGCTCTGATCACTTCGCACTTTGTTTATTAATGCCTGTAAGATGATACACCGGCGTTGATAGTCATAGAACATACGCAGGAAACCTTGCCCTAGCTTCACGTAGAGAATTCGTCATGCTGTATATTTTAGCATGCCCTAGCATGTATATAAATATATAATAAATAAGTACTTAATACTTATAGTAATATTTAGTCTGACAAAATTGTGAGACACATGATGTAAAGGATTATGAATTTCTCCTGCTCACATTTGGAAAATATCATTTTCAGAGTACTAATTTTCACATATTCTTGGGGGGTTGGGGGGGGGGGGGGGGGTTGGTTGGCTTGAGCCCCCGGGCCTGTAGGTACCCAGCACTCACATGCTCCTGGGCAGAACCCTGCAAGTCCATGGATGGAGATTGAATCTAGAGCCTGGAAAAGAACTTGAAACAACCTTGGTCTGCTACCTGAGCCTTCAGAGCTCAATTAGCCTGCAGGTTAGGTCTTTAGTATGAAAATGGGAGGATACTAGGACATAAATAAGTACCTCACATTTTCTCCCAGCCCACAGAACACCTGCCCTATGGGCTGTAGCTCAATAGTTAGGGGGTGTGACTTAGTTCTCACAAGGCTGTGGATCCAATACTTGGTATGGAGATTGGGGACCAAGGAGTTTTCCCAAGTACTTACAGTTTGACTAGCAAACTGAAAATTTTTACTTTTCCCAAGCTGGAAACTACTCAACTGTCATACGTTGTTCTGATATAGAAGTTACGCATAACACTGTACACCAATAACTAATATTTTAGTTGCAATATGTGCTAATACTGTTACCAATACTGATATTCTGTCTTAAAAAAGTGTACAAAAAATACCTGATAAATAAATAAAATACCTCAGAAAATGATCAGAAAAATTTCCTTCAAATTCTAAGAATGAGCATTTCCGTACAAGTTCAGTTTCCAAGAATGGTGACTTCCTGTACAAGGTTCAGTTTCCAAGAATGGTGACTTCCTGTACAAGGTTCAGTTTCCAAGAATGGTGACTTCCTGTACAAGGTTCAGTTTCCAAGAATGGTGACTTCCTGTACAAGGTTCAGTTTCCAAGAATGGTGACTTCCTGTACAAGTTCAGTTTCCAACAATGGTGACTTCCTGTACAAGTTCAGTTTCCAAGAATGGTGACTTCTGTACAAGTTCAGTTTCCAAGAATGGTGACTTCCCATACAAGTTCAGTTTCCAAGAATGGTGACTTCCCATACAAGTTCAGTTTCCAAGAATGGTGACTTCTGTACAAGTTCAGTTTCCAAGAATGGTGACTTCTGTACAAGTTCAGTTTCCAAGAATGGTGACTTCCGTACAAGTTCAGTTTCCAAGAATAAGAATTTCTGCACAGGTTCAGTTTCCAAGAATAAGAAGTTCCTTACAAAAGTTCAGTTTCCAAGAATGAGAACTTCCACTCAAGTTCAGTTTCCAAGAATGAGAACTTCCTTACAAAAGTTCAGTTTCCAAGAATGAGAACTTCCTCACAAGTTCAGTTTCCAAGAATGAGAATTTCTGCACAAGTTCATTTTCCAAGAATGGTGACTTTTGTATAAGTTCAGTTTCCAAGAATGAGAACTTCCCCACAAGTTCAGTTTCCAAGAATGAGAACTTCCTCACAAGTTCAGTTTCCAAGAATGGTGACTTTTGTATAAGTTCAGTTTTCAAGAATGAGAACTTCCTCACAAGTTCAGTTTCCAATAATGGCGACTTCTGTATAAGTTCAGTTTCCAATGATGGTGACTTCTGTATAAGTTCAGTTTCCAAGAATGATGACTTCCTGTACAAGTTCAGTTTCCAAGAATGAGAACTTCCGTACAAGTTCAGTTCATAACGTTATTGGTTGAAAAATCTGTTAGAAAGTGCCTAATTGGGTGTACAAGCTTTGAATGTGATTACATTTATTATAATTGTGTTACTTGCTTCTGCTTTATTTAAGAAAAACAGTTGATTTCAGTTGTAATTTCAACCGAATTATCACTATTCTCCGCCCTAATTAATGTCCCTAAACTACACTAAACTAAACTAAACTAAACTAAACTAAACATATTTATACTGGATATCCCTATCAATTATATCTAAACTGTTATCCCTAGAGGTCCAGCAAGGGCCATCCCTCATTGGCCCATTGTTACTACAGGAGGAAATTGGAGTACACGCGTAAAAACGCACAACTTGTTCACGGTTGTCAACAGGCGTGAACAATGTGCTGCTCGCCGTGAACAATGTTGTGCTGCTCGCCGTAAACAAGTTGTCAACAAGTTGTTCACTTATGGTTCGAACAACTTGTTCACGGATAAATCAACAGTCATGAACAAGTTCTTCCAACAGCACATTTTTATAGCCAACAACGTTGTTCGCACATGATACAACATGTTGTTACAGCATGACGAAATAACAACGATGAACAACAATGTTACAACAATGGTGAACATGGTTGATGTATCAACACGTTCTTCGGTTGTTACAACATGCGTGAACAACGGTTGTTGTTTCATCAAGCTGTAACAACTTGTTGAAACAATGATGAACAATGTTGTTCATTTATCAATGTTGTTCACGTATGTCTACAAGTTGTTACAGCATTGTTCAGGCAACAATGCTGTAACAACTTGCGAGATTTTTACGCGTGTACCCGGGGGAAACCTGTGGTTTTCGGTAGAGTCAAACTGGAAGCACTCTTCTCACATGCGGCCAAGGTGAAATTTTCAATCAGATGAGAGCTTCCACTGCTGAGAGCAGGAATTGAACCGCGATCGCAGAAGTCAAAGGCACGTGCGCTAACCACTGTGCCGGTTGCCTCGCAACCACTTAGTTTCGCGTTACTCGTTCCCGCAGTGCATATTATACACTGTATAATCACATGTGTTTTGTGTTAATACTTGTAGGCCAAAAGCCTCGCTACCAAGGAACATTCGCCGCCTTTCGAACGATAGCAACGAACGAGGGAATACACGGATTATGGCGTGGAGTTGGTCCGACCGTGAAACGCGCAGCCATTGTGACCGGCACTCAGATTCCTTCGTACGATCACTTCAAGCACAGTCTAATAAACCATGGCCTAATGTCCGAGGGATTCCGACTGCACATGGTCTCGTCCATGGGCGCTGGTCTGGCCGTCGCCTTGGTGAGCTCGCCCGTTGATGTCGTCAAGACGCGGGTCATGAATCAGAAAGTTATTGGCAGAAATGGGACTCTGTACAGTGGGGCGGTCGAATGTTTGCTTAAAACCGTAAGGACAGAGGGCATCTTGGGCCTGTACAAGGGTTTTCTGCCAAACTGGCTAAGAGCAGGACCTCAGACGATGATTACGTTTTGTATATTCGAGCAATTGAGGAACGTGTTCGATATTGCACCCGTTTAAAAATGACACCAGGGGATGGCCATAAGAGACGTGGAGCCTCGAATATCGCTAGAAGCCCTGAAATTCAGCTGTCGACATTTTCCCAAGAAGTAGTGCGAATGCAAAATAGATCGTTTTCACATGACGTCACGTCCACCATCTTGGATGATTTTTCAGTTGCTAAACACTGACCTACATATAACTGGACAGCTGTCCAAAAAATGACCAAATAAAGATGGCAGAAATACGAGTCCTTTCTCTCTGGTAGCAACCGCTGACCCTACTCTGCTTTATATTTGTATCTGACCGTGGGCTTAGCCGCGCCCGCAGTCCGTTCAATGCATTATAAAAAAAAGTCATTTAGAAAAAGGTCAGCTGAGCGGTTACTACCATGGGAGAAAGGACCCATGAATTGCCACCTTGGACAGTCTGTCTGTCATTGATCTGTCAGGTCCTTGATTAATAGCAGCTTGACATAGCTGAACAAGTTAACCCGTTAAAATAGGGTTGATTCTTCTTATTAGTAGACCCACAATCCAGTTATATGTGGTTGCCAAACCGATTTCCGCCATGTTTGTTTTGGCACGGCGGAAAATTAACTGGAAATCGAAACCAAGATGGCGTCCGATGTCACGTGACTGTGAACAATCCCATATTGCCATTCTGCGGTACTTCCTTTTTTGGCAACAGCTTCCGTATCTCACTGCACTTCAGAGCACTGCACTAGCAGGAATCGATTCCAGCCAGACTCCTCGCACGGGCAAAAATCAGTGGAATACGTTGTGAGCCGTTTGTTCAAGGATCATTCACGTACACTCACAAGAAAAATGTATGGTCCTTGCAAATAAGGGAAAAGCATACAGAGAGCGTAACGCGAAATTAACAAATTATGTAGAGACATTAAAAATCGCACAAAAATGGAATATACCGTAAACCTCCGAATATAAGCCCCCCCCCGAATATAAGCCCCCCATGTATAAGCCCACCAATTTACTAACACTCTCACCATTCCGAATATAAGCTCACCCGTATATAAACCCATGGGCTTATACATGGACAAGAAAAATGTCCTGTTTATTACTATCGTAACAGACAGGGAGGGCGATACCAGTGGCACTGCCACTGATGAGGACTATGACGATATCTAACTTAATAGTATCTTATGCTTGTTTATATGTTAACCTTCTGTTATATTGAGATAAAGTCAATAAATGTTATTACTAACACAAAATCTTGTCCGTATATAAGCCGCCCCCCCCCCCCCATATATAAGCCCCCCCCATGTATAAGCCCACCAAAAAATGCTTACGAACGAATATAAGCCCAGGGCTTATATTCGGAGGTTTACGGTATATGTTTTCTCAAATTCTGTAACTTTTTTGTACGATTTTCTTCAGGAATTATATTTATGTTCGAACACCACCCAAGAAGTTTGTTGGGTAACGTTCAAATATTTGTGTTTTGATGTATTTAGTTGCATTTTTTAATGAGCTTTTTTCATTAAATGTATGTATGCTTTCGACAGCAAAAATACCTGAATGTTCGAGTTTAGCCTTCAGTTATCACATAATCTCGTACGCAGAGACTGCAGTCCTTCTGTCCAGCGACAAGGCGGAACCAATCTCGTTCCCAGAGCCCACGTTCCCCTTACCCAGCGGGCGGGACACGAGAGGCTCTGGGATAATCCGTTCACGCCATCACAGGATTCTTGTTATCGGGAAGAAGAGTTATATAGAGTTCACTGTGTTCATGAAGCACACGGGTGGCGTGTGCTGTTAGGGCGCTGCCTCTCACCGCTGTAGTTAAGCCCAGTTGGACGGGGTTAGTACTTGGATGGGTGACCGTCTGGGAATAGCCCCGTTCTCGAACTTGAATTTCATGTGAGTAGAGTTTAGTTGGTCTCTCCTGTGCTTCGAAGGTTTTTCGCAGGGTTCTGCGGTTTTCCTCCCTCCGTAAAATCAACACTTAGGTCTTAGCTTATGTCGTGCACTTTTACTCTGGCTCGGATGATTGGTCGACCACATCCTGTGCTCACGACGTTAAATAAATCATTACTCATTCATCAGCCAATGAAATATCGATGTGGAACGGATTATCCCAGAGTCTCTCGTTTCCCGGGTGGGGAACGTGGGATCTAGGAACGAGATTGGGATGGAACCAGAATGTAAAATAAAATATATATTTAAAACCAGCATTCTAAATAGTTTTTACAAGCATAAATAGTAATAGTATAAAAACTAAAATAAGGTAATAAACATATTAAAAACAAACGAAAACTCACGCCTATGCAGCCCTCGGCAAGTTGTTGGAACAACGTGACAGCCATTTGGGCCAAGGACTATTTGTGTTCGAGTAGCAAGGACAATATCTCACGAGTGAGCGCAAACCTGCGTGCAGGCTCTATGTGAAGTCAGGGAGAGCAGGCTATACGTATACTATAGTATCAAATATATACGTCACACGTCTCCTAATTTTACAAATGTGCGTTGTGTATGTATGTATCTTTGCATAAATGCATGTGTGTCAGGGACGTAGCCAGGATTTTGAGAGGGGGGGGACCGAAATCAAAATATATTTTTAGGCGGATCCGGAGAGTCGCTGAAATGCCATTTCCTGGCTTTTGGAGGAAGATTTTACAGACTCTAAAGGATAAAATACGCAAAACACGCAAACGTCACATAGATACTCAAAATGCATGCACTCAGTAGATTGAATACACTGTTTACAGTTTATTTCCAGACACAATTCATATTGCATCAGTTTTGTAGTTACATGTCTGTTGTTTTATATCAAAAGGGGGGAGCCGCTACGTAGCCCCGTGGCTACGTCCCTGATGCGAGTAGTACAGGGAAGGGGTTTACTGCCATTTGCAAGCCACCGTTAGGCTTTTTTTTCATGTTTGTTTACGTTTGAACGTTGCAAGTTTCACCAGAAAACGTTGAAATTTAAAAACCAATCAATCAACTTGCGGCGTCATTTTGACAGGTTTCTTTCAAACGTTTTCTGGTGAAACTTGCAACTTTTAAACGTAAACAAACAAGAAAAAAATCGCAAGCCTAACGGTGGCTTGCAAATGGCAGTATGGTGCAGGTGGATCTTTCAATTGAGACCCTGTGGCCCTATCTCTTGAAAGGGAAAGCATTCAAGAGAGATAGGGCCACGGAGTCTCAAAAAACGGCCTCCGGTGCCAGAACCCCTCCCCATACTACTCGTGTGTGAAAAAAATATACACATTTGTGCGTTTTAACTTAAAAAGTACTCGGTGTATATCTTGGCAGATAATATACACTTGTTGACTGGCGCCGAGGGAAACATCGAGTTTTACGGACCCGAAGGCTTCAATGTCACCCGAGGGTGACATTGAAGCCTGAGGGACCATAAAACTCGATGTTTCTCGAGGCAAAGGTCAACAAGCGTTTTGTTATATACCAAAGACTTTTAAAACACCAAAAATTTTTAAAATACCAAACTGACTCGAAACTTGTAAAAGGCAAAAAGACTTACCAAAACACTTCGAAACTTGAAAAAGGCAAAAAGACTCACCAAAACACTTTGACTTTGTCTTCGTATTTCAATTCAACTGAACAAATACACCAGACTCAACAAGTACAAAGAACAGCTTTAGCTAAATTTATCCAGATTTTCTTCAGACCTTCTTTGAAGATATGTATAGATATTCTTTCCTTTCGAAAATGGACTATTTCGTACCAAACAAGCTCGAAACAGCTCTTGTTTTCAAAATGTTCCGAAAAGTCCAAAGTTCTTGATGTGATGCAATAATCATTGTGTATTCACGTGAACAACGCATGATTAAAGCTGACGTCAGAGGGAAACATTGCACTGTTTCCTTCTTCGTTGTTGACGTCAGAGGGAAACAGTGCAATGTTTCCCTCAGCAGAAAGAAACATTGAGTTTGTTGAACAACACGTGACCATGATTTGACCAATAGGATTTCATCTTTGGCAACACGTGACCATGATTTGACCAATAGGATTTCATCTTTGGCAAACGAAAGTCTTTGGTATATAACAATGCAGATAATATATGTATTCTCTATAAGGCTAAGCACATTACTACTTACAGTCAAACTGGGTGTTCTCTTGCGAGCTACAATTGCAATATTCCCACGCAACATTGCAATGACAAGTTGCCGTGAGCAATTTGAAAACGTTTCGGGAATATTTATTTCCGAAATTCAACATTCCTTTACTTAAACTACCATTTGCATGGCTGAATTAAAATACTATCTACCCACCAACAGTAATATTTTTTATACTCAAAACAAAGACGAACCTTTAAAGGAATCTACTGACAAATCTTCACTAGACGTTTGCAAGTTGCTCAAGCCAAATTGATAATCAACATTGCAATGTTGCGGCACGATATTGCAAAGTAGCATGCAAGAGAACATCCGCTTTGACTGTAAAATACGAGGGGCAAATCATGCGATTTTTTTCATGATTTTTTTATTTTTCTTGTGATTTTTTTGTGATTTTTCTGAAAGTGTACGTCATTTAAATCAGGGGCAAATCACCCCTGAAAAAGTGTACGTGATCAAAAAATCATGTGATTTTTTCATCAAAACATCATGTGATTTTTTTCATGATTATTTTGTGATTTTTCGGAAGGTGTACGTGATGTAAATCAGTGATTTGCCCCTCGGTAACAAACTGTTAGTTCTCAATCAACTGTACAGTAAACGCGATCACACGCCATCCCATTTCTTCAGAGCATTAGGTCCGACTTCTTCCCATTCTCCACTGGAGATGCACAGATCGTCAAAGGTCCCCAAACTAGCCAGAACCGCCGCTCCAATGAAGGCTGCAAACTGACGGTCCGGAGCCGCGTGCACCTTTTATCAGAAATACGGAGACAATTACGACTCTTCGAAAAGCAATTGCCAGACGGCAAGTTCACGAGATAAGGTAAAAAACCAATTCCGAATATCAACATCTTCCCTCAACCTCGTCCCCAGGGGCATTTGTAGGGGCTGGGCCAAGATGGCGGCCAAAAACAAAATGGCGGGAACCAATGGCCCTGGTGGAGGCTAGCTCAAAATGCGCGGTATATTGCGCATTTTGATAACTAGAACTCAGTTATTTACACAGTAATTATACCTAATTACACCTAATTATTGCATGGTTTGAAATATAATTTCCCGTGCCGTGGGCAGGAACAACCGACAAGGTCAAAATACAAAATAAAAAAAAAAAATCAAACCGTCTGATTTACGCCATAAGCTCTTGACCAATCAGAGGCTGAGATAGCCTAGCCTCCACCAGGGCCATTTGTTCCCGCCATCTTGGCCCAGTTCCCTACAAATGGCCCTGGGTACGAGGTTGCATCTTCCCTATCTAGACTTAGCTTTTTTTCGTCCTCTGGGGTTGGGGAAGTGTTTGCAGGTAAAAGATTTTGTATAGCAATGAGGACATTTTTATAGGTTAATGGTATGCTAAATGCTTAAATCCGAGCGATACACTTTTGTTGTCATAGCAACAAATTCGTACGTCATCAGTGACGTCACTAATGACGTATCAACGTCACTAATGACGTCATCAACTACGTCGTCAGTGAGGTCATCCGTGACGTCACGTCATTTGTAATAGTAACGATATCATTGACGCCATCAGCGACGTCATTGGTGACGTCATCAGCAACCGCATCAATGACGTTATCAGCTACTTTATCACTACGTCATTATTGACGTTAGCAGTGACGTCACCAGAGACGTCATCAGTACAACTAGAAATTTCGGATTTTAAAACGGTCAAACATTTTTTCACGATTATTTCTGTTAATGGGCAAGTTAAAACAAGAAAATTAGTTCTCGTTATCGAAACGTGCTTATTTTTATAGTTTCTATTATGAAATGAAAAACCGCAACCTACATGAAGTCAGAATGTTAAATATTTTTGTTTTCTAAGTTATCTTACCTGCACAGTCAGTGAAGATGGAAATTTTTGACCAAGTTCAGTTTGTAGTCTTTCTGCAAACCCTACACAGTGAATACATAAAAATTGAAAAAATGAATGACGATGGAATGGCAAAGAGTATTTTTATTAAATACAGTAAAGCTGTAAAGGTTTTCCTTCAACGAGGTCACTGATAAAATATTTTCAAAGTGTACATGCAAAAGATGTTTTTTCCAACATACAAGTGTTTTTGTGTTAGCCAGCCAAAAACGACCCCTCTAATATTTCATTTTGTCTAAACGCCAGACGATCTTACTCGTGCAAAGGAGAACCCTCAGACATCCTAGTCAGCAGTGGGTTAATATATATCATTATTATATGGCTGGGCTTGTTTTCGGGTCATTACGCAAAACGGCGCACGCTGATTGGTTGCTGAGAGGTCCGGAAAAAGCCGTAATGCCCTCTCGGCACTGTGAGAGGGCATTACGTCCTTTTTAATGACCTGCAAGTTTTGGCGGGAAAATTAGATTTGAGTTGATTTGAATGAAAATAAAAGCATTTGAACAATAATACGTCCTGAAACATCAGTGTTTCTTTTTATAAAAACTTCTTATTTAAAAGCGCGAAAAATAAAAGCCTAACAGGTGTAAACATGAAGCGAAACGAACAAGCTCAAAAGTAAGAACTAAAGTGAACAGCGACACCTGATCAAGACAAACGTAGAACTAAAAACAGATAAGAAAACCGAAACCAAAAGCCAGATAATAAAAGGCTTATTAACCTCGTTTTCTCGGTCTGTACGGGAAAGTATTTGCCCTCGGTTTCTCTCGCACAAACCTCGCTCCTTCGTCGCTCGGTCTGTACGAAAACCTCGGCAAATACTTTCCCATACAGACCTCGAACTCGGTTAATAAGCCTTTATTAATTTAGTATTGAGTCGGTTTTCTTTGTTCTTTCGAGGGCTTTATTTCGCATAAAGCCCTTGAATAATAATTAGAAACGAAATGAAGAAAAAAACAAGGAAAATCTTTGTCCAAGGTGGGGGAAAAAAGACAAAACTTTGTTGGAAAACCTCCTCAATAATAAATTAAGTCAGATAAATCCCTCGAACGTTATATATTACATATAGTAATCTGTAATCGTATAGAATAGGCCAGTAATCAGTATATACCTGGAATTTTCGTTGTGGCACCACTTAGAAAGATATTCCTATAAAGACAAGTGGAAATTCACAAAATTATTTCTGATTTTGCGTGGTTTATTTGAAGAAGAAGAAGAAGAAGAAGTAGCTTTATTATCATGAATTTACTATAATTAATTTACAAGAAGAATATATTTGAACAGGTTTTTGGTAAAAAGCCAACTAAAATAGTCAAAAGACCAGCCTGGTTAGTTGGCTTTCTATATTAAAGGTCAACTAAACCTTTTGAAGTTATATTTTCTTCTGAAAGGGTTATCATCTAGCTTAGCAAAATTAAAGAAAAATATGAATTTCGCGGTAAAGCAAATAATTTATCAGCGAAGCCTTCTTAGGTCTTCTTGAAGCATGACCGCGTTTCTAGGAGAATGGGTACTCCATTGTCTTTGACGTCATACCGGTAAAACCTACCAATCAGCTTGTTGTTTGTTACCGGTATGACATCACAAGGTACTAGTACCAGTCTTTATTCCGACGCGGTCGTCGTTCACACGAGTTCAGCAAAAGGAGCAACAACTCAAACTTAGACAATTCATAAAAGTGGAACCGAGTGACTGGTTTCAATTATTTCTTCGGTCTTAGATTGAACTTTTCCGACTTTAACGGGAAATAGAATAACCTGGAAACGTATAGTTGCCCTTTAACAACTTATTAAAGTGCCTATATCATGGTTGGGGATTTTACATATTTAGGATATTTGGAAGCTTCTGAGAAGATTTGTAATATATCTTCTTTTCCTAAAATTGCATCTTCATGGATTTTTTTGCCGTTAAAGTTGACGGAAGTGACGTCAAAAGAGGAATCTGTAAAGTGGTTTTCATATAGACAAATTCCTCTTTCGACGTCACTTCCGTCAACTTTAACGGCAAAACAATCAATGAAGATGACATTTTCGCCTAAGAAGATATATTACAAATCTCTCAGAATGTTCCAATTACTATAAATATGTAAAGTCCTTGAGGATGACATAGGCACTTTAAGAAATTAACCGTTTGGAGAGAAGGTAAAACAAATGGTGTTAAATATGAATATATTTATATTTAACAAGTATGAATATATTCAAGAATATTGCTTTCATTTTTTTCTTGAAATTTGTTTTATTTAAACTCTTTGTTTGTTCATCAATTGACTCCCATATACTTGCACCAATATATCTAATATTAAATTTAGTAAAATCTATAGTAAAATCTAGTTGAGAATGCACGCGGGACGTTGGGATAGCACGAAAAAAGCGAAAAAGTTGCTCGGGGCGGATAGTGATTCTAGATTTTTGCAGGGACATCCCCAAGTAGCAAAGCCAAAAAAAACCCCACAAAAATTCTCTTATATCAAAACGTATATATCAAAACCTATTTGAAATAGATTTGTTGACACCATGCATAGATCTACTGTAACGTATAGTGGCAACAAAACCGAAAACCATTCTTTAGATATCGAGCATGTTCTGCCAGGCGTCGGCTTTCCTTTAACGCCTGGGTATAAGCCTAGTAATTAATGGACTTCTTGTATCATTACCTGCACATGTCCTTTCTACTGTCGATGCTACAAGCCATCACTGCCTGGAAAACCATATCGGCTAAACCCGGAGTATCTTTGCCCCAAAGATCGGGGTTAAAAAGTCCTTCGTGAGCCATAAATCTCTCCTTGCCCACTGTGACCATTCTAGATTTTAGTAGAACATGTTGAAGCCAGGAAAGGGAATCAGAAAAACAGCATAGAAAGGGAAAAGAAAGTAAGGGAACAAAGGAAGAAAGCGAAAAGAAGGGAAAGATAAAGGGAGGGAGGAACGAAAAAGGAAAGGCTGGACGGAAGGTGAGAGGCGGGAGAAAGGAGAGAAGGAAAAAAGAAGGAAAGCACGGAAGAAGCAAACAAAGAAGGAAAGAAAGAAGGAAAGAAGGAAGGAAAGAAGGAGGGGAAGAAGGAAGGAAGGAAGGAAGGGAAGAAGGAAGGAAAGAAGGAGGGGAAAAAGGAGGGGAAGAAGGAAGGAAGGAAGGAAAGGAAGGAAGGAAGGAAGGAAGGAAGGAAGGAAGGAAGGAAGGAAGGAAGGAAGGAAGGAAGGAAGGAAGGAAGGAAGGAAGGAAGGAAGGAAGGAAGGAAGGAAGGAAGGAACGAACGACACTTACTTGTCGCCATTTGGAAGGCTAAATTTACTCATATCGACCGTTACTGAAACGTCATTAGCGTCATCCTTTAGTTCCTTGGCGTAGTCTTGTGATACGTAGCATGTCTAAAATATCATGATCACTGATGAGAAAGACTTCTTACGAGTAAAGTCCATTCCCACCCCATGGTTTCCCTTACCGCGGCGCACAATAAATCTGTAGTCTAAAGCTGGAACAAACATCAGAGTAATCGGTCTGCGATTAATAACAACGACTAATAAACAATTTAGTTGCAACACTCTCTCACCTTTATTTTTAAATACTCTCCAATGTAATTCTCGATTTCGGAGAAATATCTAAACAAGTACATATAAAATAGATAATAAAATACATATAAAGTTTCAGAAATTTTTCTATACTGGAAACTTTTAGTTTGGAAACTGTTTGGAAAAAAACGGAAACTGTTTGGGAAACCGGAAACGGTGTTTCAAAAACCGGAAACGGGTATTTAAAACCGGAAACTATGTTTCGAAAAACGTGTTTTAGAAATCGAAAACTGTTTCGAAAATCGGCAAACGTGTTTCGGAAACCGGATATTGTGTTTCGAAAACCGGAAATTGTGTTTCGAAAACCAGAAACTATGTTTCGTAAACCAGAAAATGTGTTTCATAAACCAGAAAATGTGTTTCATAAACCAGAAAATGTGTTTCGAAAACCAGAAAATGTGTTTCATAAACCAGAAAATGTGTTTCGAAAACCAGAAAATCTGTTTCGAAAACCGGCAACTGTGTTTCAAAAACTGGATCTATGTTTCGGAAACTGGAAATTTTGTTTCGAAAACCGGAAACCGTGTTTTAAAAACGGTGTTCCGGAAACTGCGATTCAGAAACTGTTTCTAAAACTGTGTTTTGGAAGCCGGCTGTGTTTCGGAAACTTTCTCCAGTGTCGGGCATTACAAACGTATACCTGTATCCAGAAGACGACAACAATCTACTAAAGTGGTCCGTGACTTGTCTTCCTCCATATGGCAAGCTACTGACACCAGGCTCAACAATATATCCTAAACAATTAGGATAGTTTCTCTTATTTTCGGCACCGTTAAATTCCTTTCTACATCAGATATCTAGTTTTTCAAAATGATTTATAACTACGTCCTGACAGACTTTAAAGTCCCACTCACCATCTTCTATTGGCACAACGTCAATATTATCACCAATGTTAACTGTTAAAAATAATAAAGAAGTTCAGACTGGGCCCAAGTTTTTAAAACTATAAAATTCTTAAAACTACCAAAGGAGTCGCAACTGCAGTGTTTTAAAATAGCTGGGCCCATAAACACGTTTCAGTTTAAGAGATCGGTGTCCGCTTAAAGAAGTTGTGTTTATAAGATAGGTGTCCATTTAAAAGAGGTGTCCGTTTAAGCGAGGTGTCTGCTTATGAGAGGTGTTTGTTTAAGAAATGTGTTCTCTTAAGAGAGGTGTCTGCTTAAGAGAGGTGTCTGCTTATGAGAAGTGTCCACTTAAGAGAGGTGTCTGCTTAAGAGAGGTGTCTGCTTAATAGGGGTGTCCACTTAAGAGAGGTGTTTGTTTAAGAAAGGTGTCAGCTTAATAGAGCTGTCTGTTTAAGAGAGGTGTCTGTTTAAGAAAGGTGTTCACTTAAGAGAGGTGTCTGCTTAATAGAGGTGTCCACTTAAGAGAGGTGTTTGTTTAAGAAAGGTGTCCACTTAAGAGTGGTGTCTGCTTAAAAGAGGTGTCTGTTTAAGAGAGGTGTCTGATCTGCTTAAGAGAGGTGTTTGCTTAAGAGAGGTGTCTGCTTAAGAGAGGTGCCTGCTTAAGAGAGGTGTCTGCTTAAGAGAGGTGTCCACGTTTAAGAATGGTTCGACTCTGTTGCTATTGTGGCCATCCTCCTCGACTCCTTACCGACAATTCCACACGTTGCGCTGTACGAATACATGGAAAGTATAGCCTGAGATTTCATGTACACCCCAGCTACTTGAAAACAAACCAGTAAAATTTCCACCATCCTGTCCTGCAAAAAAAAGAGAAACAAGTTTAGTAACTGAGTAACTGACAATCACTTCGAAAACCAAGACTGGCATTTGAAATTTCTCCGCGCGGTGCAACCCAGTACTTCTGATAGAATTTACCTTATCTTGGTCTCTTAGATTAACAGGAGTTGTCATAATGACCTGAAAATATATAAAATGAAGGTTGGTTGGCACTGTAGTTTTTAACATGTATGTTAAAGGAAGAAAGGAAATAAGAAGCAAAAATGTAACGAATGTAACGAATGTAACGTAACGTAATGTAATGTAATGTAATGTAATGTGTAACGTAATGCAACGTAATGTAATGTAACGTAATGTAATGTAATGTAATGTAATGTAGTGTAATGTAATGTAGTGTAATGTAGTGTAGTGTAGTGTAATGTAATGTAATGTAATGTAATGCAATGTAATGTAATGTAATGTAACGTAACGTAATGCAACGTAATGCAACGTAATGTAATGTAATGTAATGTAATGTAGTGTAATGTAATGTAATGTAATGTAATGCAACGCAACGTAACGTAAAGTAATGTAATGTAATGTAACGTATGTAATGTAATGTGGTTTGGTGCATTGTCATGTAGTGTAATGTAATTATGTACTGTACTGGACTGTACTGTACTGTACTGTGTTGTGATGTCATGTGCGTTACGAGTCTACGACAGATTGCGTTGTCTTCACAGTACCTGAAAATGACTGGGGTCCACTTGTAGCTCTCTGAATATAGCTTCCAGAAATCCAATTAACTCATTAGGATCGAGCAAAAACTGAGAAAAGAAAAAAAGGTCGAGTTTTTTAGAGAGGAATTTAAAAACTATGATCGTTTGAGAAGCTACCCTATTTACTTGCTCGAAATATTTTGGGGTTTTCAGATGCGATACTTTTATGGGAAAGGGTATACGTACCTTTCCGATTGTAGCAGCTGAACGGAGAGGAAAGATTAACTTGGATACGCTCCTGACTGACGGCTCTAGAGCATCATAACCATAATGAATATTTTCACTGGGAAAAAGAGGTAAATCGAAAGAAATAATAGAAACAAGTCAAACACACACATCTTGTTTACATAACTTAATTCAAATACACATAATAAAGCTTTGCTTTTACACCATAAGATATGTTATAAACAAGATATGTTTGCAACGGTTGCCTTATGAAATAATAAAGACTGAGCACCAACCTTTCTTCCTTATGAACAGCGTAAACTGATGGTATAAGGACTTGAGGCCATGCTGTATAAAATAAATACAATATAAATTAATGGACAGACAGACAGACAGACAGACAGACAGACAGACAGACAGACAGACAGACAGACAGACAGACAGACAGACAGACAGACAGACAGACAGACGGGCGGACGGCGGACAGATGGGCGGACGGACAGACAGACGGACGGACGGACGGACGGACGGACAGACGGACGGACAGATGGGCGGACGGACGAGCGGACGGACGGACAGACAGACAGACAAGCGGACAGACAAGACTGAAAGAGACACAAACAGACAAACAAACAAACAAACAGACAGACAGACAGACAAACAAACAAACAAACAGACAGACAGACAGACAAACAGACGGACAAGCAGACAGACAGACAAATTGACAGACAGACTGAAAAAGACACAAACAGATAAACAAACAAACAAACAAACAGACAAACAAACAAACAAACAAACAAACAGACAAACAAACAGACAAACAGACAGACAGACGGACGGACGGACAGACGGACAAGCGGACAGACAAATGGACAGACAGACTGAAAGAGACACAAACAGACAAACAAACAACAGACAAACAAACAAACAAACAAACAAACAAACAAACAAACAAACAAACAAACAAACAAACAAACAAACAGACAGACAGACAGACAGACAGACAGACAGACAGACAGACAGACAGACAGACAGACAGACAGACAGACGGATGGACGGACGGACGGTCGGATAGATGAACGAACGAACGAACGAACGAACGAACGAACGAACGAACGAACGAACGAACGAACGAACGAACGAACGAACGAACGAACGAACGAACGAACGAACGAACGAACGAACGAACGAACGAATGAATCAACGAACAAATGAATGCATGCATGGATAACAAACAAACTGGCGGACATCAATAAATGAAGAATAGCCTAATTGATTTTACCATTATCTTCCAAAAAGCCAGCTTTTATAGACGAAGATCCAAAATCGATAATAATCACCCGCTTCTATAACAAAACAAAAACAAGAACTTTAACACACAAGTTTACCAATCACCATGCTTCGAATGTGATTGCTACCATCTTATTGACTACTTTCTGTTTTACCTTTTCCGGTAAAATTTCAAAATGTTGTCGCTTCTCTTTTTGCTTTCCTTCGTTTTCCAACGCTTTTCTCCAGTCCTGAAGTTCTGGCCAAGAGGTACATCGAATAGTCAAAAGTTTTCCTCCCTGAAAAAAATGATGTAAAGGTAAAGGTCTTTAATTAGAATACATCAAACGTGTATCTTTACAATCAAATTACTCCTAAGGATTTTTCAATGTGGCCGTGTCGAGGCATATCAAAGCCGCATTAAGCAGCCGCCATACGACACAGTTCAGACCACGGATCCCAGCTAAGACCTAGGTGTTGGTTTTACGGAGGGAGGAAAACCGGAGAACCCGGCGAAAAACCCTCGAAGCACAGGAGACACCAACTAAACTCTACTCACATGAGTCCCAAGCTCGAGAACGGGGTTGTTCCCAGACGGTCACCCATCCAAGTACTAACCCCGTCTAACCGGGCTTAACTATTGGTGAGAGGCAGCGCCTTAACAGCACACGCCACCCGTGCTCCCCTAAGTTTAGTGTTAGCAAGAAAAAAAATTTCGAGCGGAGCTCTTGGACACAAAATCAAGACTAAAAATAAAGCTAAGGCCCTGTCTACATGAAACGGATTGACAGTCCAATCGAATAGAAAAACGCGAGTGATTCAATCCGGGCACATGTTTACCAGTGAGTTCTATATATAACTGGAGTGATATCTGCTTGTCATTGACCGGGCAAAGATTGAAGCCAAACATGGCGGACATGTTGGCCTGACGTACATATAGTTCCAGTCTCCTGTAGTGTACTGCACTGTACTGTACTGCACTGCACTGTACTGCACTGTACTGCACTGCACTGCACTGTACTGTACTGTACTGTACTGTACTGTACTGTGTTGTACTGTGTTGTCATGTCATGTGCGTTACGAGCATACGACAGATTGCGTTGTATTCACAGTACCGGGCAAAGATTGAAGCCAAACATGGCGGACATGTAGGCCTGAAGTACGTATAGTTCCAGTTTCCTGCGCGGTCTTTTGACCAGATAAGACTTGACCAGACCGCGTAGACATGAAGTACGTATAGTTCCAGTCTTCTATATGCCGGCACGTTCTCCGCCACAAAGATATCACTCCAGTATAGAGCTCACTGATGTTGACATGGAAGATCCGATCGGTTTTTGCTTTTTGTAAGCGGTTTTTCAACACTATTTTCTGTGCTTCCCTCAATGTCTGCCATTTAGCACGACACGCGCCAACTTCACTCGTGCATATATGAAGTAATTTTCTTCAAGTCAAACCGTGTTTAGATGGAATCAGATTCGAGAAGTTCAAGCCGATTCTTGCCTGAATCTCAAGTCAATCCACTCCACTTCGTGGATTGACTTCAGCCATTCGTTTCGATCAGATCGAAAACTTTCAATCTTCTTCATGTAAACACAACAAGGAGAAACAACATGCGAGATTTGACTTGAACATTTAATCCGCTTCATGTAAACTGGGCATAAAAATACAATAATGTATGTCATTCTTATAAAACATTAAAGTGAATATGCCGCGAAAATGAAGTTCAAAAGAAACTCTCTTATTTCAGAAAACGTTAGAATTTATAAAGATGGACGTTTACAGTTTGTCCTTATCTCACTTCGTTCTTGAGATATTGAGATTTGTTTTACATGTAAATATCATCACTTAGACGTCACACTGCATAATGACTTGTTGGAAAATCTTGAATATCAATTTGAGATTATTTAACGAAATCACTTTTAACTGTGCACGTGCTTCTGTGTATCGCGGGACACTATACATGAAAAGTTTCAAGTGATTTACTTGAATTATTGCAAGAATAGAGTCAATAGACACGATTTTCCAACAAGTCATTATACAGTGTGACGTCTAATTGATGTTATTTGCATATCACACGAATCTCAATATCTAAAGAACGAAGTGAGATATGGAAGAGCTGCAAACGTCAATCTTTATAACTTCAAAAGTTATTTTAAATAAGAGTCTCTCCCGAACTTATTTTTCGCTGCATAAGCCCTTAAAATAACGATTCTTACAAAGTCTTCTCTTTCAGTCACCTCCAAGCATTTGTTCCCTATTTCAACCACCTAAATCGAAATCAAATCAAATTAAATTAATTAAATGACTGGGGGACTAGTCTAGGACGGCACTCTAGAATAAACCCTTAGTTTCTAGAAGTATTGGTGTGGTAGTGAAGTTGGTGGACGGACCAGCAGAAACAAAACATGCAACGTACCTGACTTGCTGCAAGTTTAATAAAACTGATGGGAGTTGTTGACCTGTGGTCCTAAGGTATATAAACAACGGTTATTTTATAAGTAAAGTGCTGGATAGGCATTGTGTTCAAGTTTATTAAAGGAAGAAAGGAAGAAACGAAGGAAGGGAGGAAGGAAGGAAGGAAGGAAGGAAGGAAGGAAGGAAGGAAGGAAGGAAGGAAGGAAGGAAGGAAGGAAGGAAGGAAGGAAGGAAGGAAGGAAGGAAGGAAGGAAAGGAAGGAAAGGAAAGGAAGGAAGGAAGGAAGGAAGGAAGGAAGGAAGGAAGGAAGGAAGGAAGGAAGGAAGGAAGGAAGGAAGGAAGGAAGGAAGGAAGGAAGGAAGGAAGGAAGGAAGGAAGGAAGGAAGGAAGAAAAGAAGTAGAAAAGTAGAAAAGAAAAAAAGAAGAAAAGAAATAAAGAAGAAAAGAAAAAAAGAAGAAGGGCAAAGAAGAAGAGAGAAGATAAAAGAAAAGAAAGGAGAGAAAAAGAGAGAGAAAGACGACGGAAAAAGAAAATGACAAAAAAAACCACGAAAAAAGGAACCCGTTCAATTAGGCTTACCTCGAAATAAAATAATTTCCCATGGAATATTTTAAAATATCTTTTCCTCCAGCTCTTTAGTAGACTAGCCTAAATAAATAAAAGGAGAGTTCAAAAAACTCAACACGGAAATAAAATTTTTTTTTTTAATTTTTTAATTTTTATTGTTTTACCCTACATTAAAAATGTCTTTACCTTTTTTCTATTCACAGGCAATTTCTCTAGATATCCCGCCATATGTATGTCGTCAGTGTTCGTACTATCATCAAGCTTTAAAATATGACAGAGAAAAAAATGCGTTACTAATAAAGATTCTCGCAAAGGTTTAGAAAAAAACCCCCAAAATAAACCCAGGAACCATTAGAATGCGTTTACTAACGACACCAAGTGCACAACGTTCATAATAAGATTGAGATAATGATCACCCGAATATCGTTGCTTACCGGTTATGCATGACCGGCAATTTTTTCCTCAAAGAAAATGCGAGTGAAATGGAGTTGTTTTTTTGTTTATAGTCCGTTTCAGCTTGCTTTTGAAATCCGATACGTATAATTGAAATGAACATTCCGAACTTACGTTGCAATGTTCCGAACTACGTTGCGAGGTAGATACAAATTTAAGTCGGCAATTTGTTTCTGCTTAACCAAGTATCTATTATTATATTCTATACAACAAATAATCTTCTTCTCCGTGATTTTACCAAAGGAATTCAATTCAAAGCTTATTAAATTCGAACTTCACGACGAACTTCACAACGAACTTCGCGAACTTCCGTACCAAGTTCCCAACCTTCCAACGAATGTTGACAAAACTGACTATAATAAAATATTGCTTTTATAATCGTTGCAGACGTTCAGTTTGGGAAAAATCGGATGTCTCGCTCGCACTACACCTTAAAACGGCGCAAGCGGATGTCTCGCCCTATGCACCTTAAAATTGCGTAAGCAGATGTCAAACTCCGAAAGCACTACGCATATTCATCCAAATATAACACCTGCATTTCAGACGATACTTCATCGCACATAGCAGCAGTCCAACTCTTATTCTTTGTTCGTCTTTTTCTTGCCAAACAAATAACATATTTTTTTGAGAATCAGTGTGATGTTGTTGTTCAATAAGTAAACTAACTCATACCGGCTACACATGAAGTGCACGTTGCACTTAAACGCTAATAGGCAATAAGTACATGAAAAAACAAATATGACCGGTAACAAATCTTCCGTGACCGGCAAATTACCCGTCACAATGACCGGCAGATTTCCAAGATTTATTTTGAGGCTTGGTAAATTACCACCGTCATTATCGGGCTTTTCCTATAGTAATATAGTAAGGTTAGATATACTGCCGAAATAGAGAAAGTAGGAGTCTAACGTTTCGAGCGAAGGCCCTTCCTCTCTGACGAAGGGCCTTCGCTCGAAACGTTATATAGACTCCTCCTACGTTCTCTGTTTCGGCAGTATATCTAACCTTACTATATTTCGATTGTTGTTTCTACACTGCCTACGCAGCACGCTACTTTTATTTTCCTATAGTACTTACAGCTTGATTGGCAAACTAACAATATTAAAATTCTACCTGGTGGGATTCTATAGGTTTTTCTTTGCCAAGTATCTCCTTGATTAGAATGCTCTAAAGTACAAACGGTAAAAACCAAGTATAAACAGTACAGCAAACTACGTGTTACGCTAACAAATAAGGAATGCCTTTATCAACAATTACGTATATATTAAAAGAGCTATGCCACGCTATGTTTAGAAATTTTCACGCAAAGAAAATTGTCCTAAACAACATTGTGCGTATACATACATGTACACCCGTAAAAACGCACAGTCTGATCAGCTCTGATATCAGATCTGTTCAGAGAAATGTATAGCGACCCTTGATACAGCCTGACAGCTACACGCGTAAAAACGCACAACTTGTTCACGGTTGTCAACAGGCGTGAACAATGTTGTGCTGCTCGCCGTGAGCAAGTTGTCAACAAGTTCGGTTCACTTATGGTTCGAACAACTTGTTCACAGATAAATCAACAGTCATGAACAAGTTGTTCCAACAGCACATTTTTATAGCCAACAACGTTGTTCGCACATGATACAACATGCTGTAACAGCATGACGAAATAACAACGATGAACAACAATGTTACAACAATGCATGGTGAACATGCATGGTTGATGTATCAACACGTTCTTCGGTTGTTACAACATGCGTGAATAACGGTTGTTGTTTCATCAAGCTGTAACAACTTGTTGAAACAATGATGAACAATGTTGTTCATTTATCAATGTTGTTCACATATGTCAACAAGTTGTTACAGCATTGCGAGATTTTTACGCGTGTACAGAATGTACCAGCGCTGATATATAAACATTTAGTTAGAATTTCTAACAGACTGCGACAGCTCCGTAGACAACATACCGGTTCAGTCTGTTATATCAAACTGATACAGCACTGACCGTGTCAGGCAGATACAGTTTGACAGAATCTGTTCTGAACAGTCTGTTGTAGCTGCAGGTGTGATACAGATATGATATCATAAGTGTATCATAGCTGATACTGCAACAGGCTGTATCAGGGGTCGCTACATTTTTCTGAACAGATCTGACATCATTCTGCATCAGGTCTGACACAGAGTGTGCGTTTTTGCGTGTGTAGTGCATGTGATATGTTTGTGAGCTTGGTGTAATGTAATGTTTGGTACACGTTCGTCAAGCTCAATTACTAAGAAAAGAAAAGAAAACTAAAATTACAAAAATGACAACTCACAGGGTCCCAATCTAACGTCTTCATTTGGCTGCTAGATACTAGTTCATCAGGTGTGGCATCATGCGTTGAATTACTTGAGTTAGATGAGCTTTCAATAATAGTAGCTTTAAGTGACTAGAATAATTCAAAATACATTGTAATGTAAGTAAGTACCAGGTGAAGTGTTGCAGATGAGAAAGCAGACATACAGTATAAGCAATGGTCAATATATGTGCAAGGTAAGTAGATCTAAGTAGATGTAAGTGGGTAGGTAGGTAAACAAACAGAAAACCAGACAAACATATATAGACAGAGAGACAGACAGACAAACAAACAAACAAACAAACAGACAAACAAACAAACAAACAAACAAACAAACAAACAAACAAACAAACAAACAAACAAACAAACGAACGAACGAACGAACGAACGAACAAACAAACAAACAAACAAACAAACAAACAAACAAACAAACAAATAGACAGACAGACAGACAGACAGACAGACAGACAGACAGACAGACAGACATCCATCCAGACAGACAGACAGACAGACGAACGAACGAACGAACGAACGAACGAACAAACGAACAAACAAACGAACGAACAAACAAACAAACAAACAAACAAACAGAAAACCAGACAAACATATATAGACAGAGACAAACAGACAGACAGACAGACAGACAGACAGACAGACAAACAAACAAACAGACAGACAGACAGACAGACAGACAGACAGACAGACGAACGAACTAACGAACGAACGAACGAACGGACGGACGGACGGACGGACGGACGGACGGACGAACGGACGGACGGACAAAAAACCCCAGAAAACTAGACAAACATACAGACAATTAGACAAACACACAAACAAACAAACAAACAAACAAACAAACAGATAGACACACAAACAGACGAACAAACAGGCAGGACAAACACACAAACAAACAGATAGACACACAAACAGACGAACAAACAGGCAGGACAAACAGACAAACACACAAACAAACAAACAAACAAACAAACAGATAGACACACAAACAGGCAAATAGACCAACAAACAGGCAGGACAAACAGACAAACGTACTGACAAACAGAGACAGATACAAACATAGCCTGCTGGCAGAGGTAACAAAGCAACTTACAGTATGACTATAACCACGAGACTCAACCAACTCGACCCTGGATACAAGACCATCACTCTCGTATTGTTTTCCTGGATCACCACCATCACTTGACGTGCTTTTTAACAGTTCAACGGTAACCGTTTCATCTACCGGCTCCACAACTTGTCTCGTGCTTGCTTCGGAGGGTCTGTCGCTTTGACTAGCGCTAGAACTTGATGAGTCAGGAACAATGTCAACTATCTGAATTCTGTCTAGCTTGTCAGGATAGATTGACTGGTTATCAAGTATGCTTGCTTGAGAAGGTCTTTCGGGTTGACTAGAACTATAATTTGACGAACCATCAAGAGCGTCCACTGTCCGAGTTCTGTCTAGCTTGTCAGGATTGCTCGACTGGTCATGAGCAAAAACGCGTACCTGTTGTGAAGGTCTGTCAACTTGACTAGATTTGAAACCTGACGGGTCATGAAGGATGTCAACTGTCTGAGTTCTGTCTAGCTTGCTACGATTGCTCGACTGGGCATCAGCAACGTGTACCTGTGAAGGTCTATCGCCTTGGCTAGATTTGGAACCTGACAACTCATGACCGACATCAAATCTCTGAGTTTTGTCTAAGTTGTCAGAAGTTCTCGACTGGTTATGAAGAACATGTTTTTGTGAAGGTCTATCATCTTTACTCATATTCCCCGACGAGTTGTTGGAAACCACTTCAAAAGCACTGTTACCCTCATGACAATTTCTCAACAACGTATCAGAAACTACATCTTGACGAGGCATGTTATTATCCAGGTTTAGTAGAGGGTCCTCGCAGACAGTGTATACTTCATTAAGTCTATTTTCTTGAATTGAGTTTATCGACGAGTTTTGGGAATCCATTCCTTCTGAGAGTGTTTTAACGTTTTCGCAATAGTCTAGAGATGGTTTACCAGAACCAGTGTTCGCCTGGTCAGTTATTTCTACTCCATTTAATCCTGTGAATGATTTTTGCTCTAAGCTGTGAGTTTTCTCTGGACTCGTACGCGAAGTTTGTATCTCTAGTGAGTTCAGTTCATTTAAGAGTGGCTCGCCGTTAGTAAGTGGTATATCTAGACTTGTTGAAGTTGTCTCCTTGCCTTTTTCTGATGACCACGATGGTAACTTTAAGTTAGAATCTCCACATCGCTGTTGAATTTGCTGTGGAGAAAAAATCTACTTTGTGAGTTAACAAATATAAAATGGTGATATTAGGTGCTACTCCTAGTGATGAATCATACCGAAGTAAGTAGAGACGTTATCTACCCCACCTCTACGAACTAACTAACTAACTAACTAACTAACTAACTAACTAACTAACTAACTAACTAACTAACTAACTGACTGACTGACTGACTGACTGACTGACTGACTGACTGACTGACTGACTGACTGACTGACTGACTGACTGACTGACTGACTGACTGACTGACTGACTGACTGACTGACTGACTGACTGACTGACTGACTGACTGACTGACTGACTGACTGACTGACTGACTGTTGACTGACTGACTGACTGACTGACTGACTGACTGACTGACTGACTGACTGACTGACTGACTGACTGACTGACTGACTGACTGACTGACTGACTGACTGACTGACTGACTGACTGACTGACTGTTGACTGACTGACTGACTGACCGACCGACCGACCGGTCACTAACTAACTAACTAACTAACTAACTAACTAACTAACTAACTAACTAACTAACTAACTAACTAACTAACTAACTAACTAACTAACTAACTAACTAACTAACTAACTAACTATCTAACTATCTAACTAACCGACCGACTGACTGACTAACTACTGTAACTAACCAACCATTTTTTGAGTTTGTCATATCCAGTAAGGGTCACACCTCATTGGCCCAGTGTTACTACAGAAGGAAACCGGAATACCCGGAAGTAACCCGTGGTGTTTGGTAGATTCAAACTGCAAGCACTCTTCTCAAACTGCACCAAGCACGAATCGAACTCGCTTAGCATATAGGTGAAAGGCACGTGCGCTGTGCCACCAATTTTTACAAAGTGACTTCTCACATTATTTTGTGAAAACTGGACTATTCACTTTCTTTTGTGAAAGATTTCAAGGATTACATTTCTTACCTTAGTAAGGCAACGTACGGTTCGACTCCTAAATACAGCTAGTTTGTTCTGAGCAGTAATCAGTTTCTCCACAACATCGTTATAGTCCGAGGATAGCGTATCGTACCTACATCGTGTGCACAAAGACGGCAACTTAGTACTGTGAAAACATGGCTCAAGTGGTGTACCAAGCTTGTACACTAGCTCTCAAAGTGCCTGTGAAATGAAAATGATATCTGTCTTATTTGAAAAAACACTTAAATGGCATATGACTCGAAAATTAAGTTTGTCTTATTGAAAAGAACATTTAAAATGATAAAATAACATCTTTTGCAGTTTTTGGTTTCCTTGCTTCGTTTTGAGATATTCCAGTTTATTTGATATGCAAATAACCCAACTTTTTACGTCACATGTGCATAATGAGTTATCAGAAAAGGTTACATGCATATCTTTGCTATTATGAAAACAAGGGCTTAACTCAAAGGAAGCTTGTGCGTGTTTCTACCCACAACACCAAACATGTAGAATTCCAATTAGTGATTTCGTTTCACAATAGCAAAGATATGTAACCTTCTCTCGGTAACTCATAATACTCATTATGCACGTGTGACGTAAAAAGTTGTGTCATTTGCATATCAAACAAAGTGGAATATCTCAAAAACGAAGTAAGGAAACCATGCAAAAACTGCAAAAGATGTTATTTTATCATTTTAAATGTTCTTTTCAATAAGACAAACTTAATTTTCGAGTCATATGCCCTTTAAAATGATAGAGTAACATCTTTTGCAGTTTTTCGTTTCCTTGCTTCGTTGTTGAGATATTTCAGTTTGTTTGATATGAAATTAAACATTTTGACATCACACGTGCATAATGAGTTATTGAAAAACGTTATATATCTTTGCTATTGTCAAATATATCACTTGAAAATCTACATGTTGTGATGTTGATGTTCTGAGCGAAACACACGCCTATGCTTTCTTCGAATTATTTTGGTTTGATAATAGCAAAGATATATAACTTATTTCAATAACTCATTATGCACATGTGACGTCAAAAGTTTTAATTGGCATATCAAACAAACTGAAATATCTCAACAATGAAACGAAAAACTTCAAAAGATGTTACTCTATCATTTTAATTAGTGTTCTTTCAAATAAGACAAACTTAATTTTTAACATCACTTCAAATACATCTCATATGTAAACACTATTTCTTGGGAAGCACATTTATAAAATAACATGTATACTACGCGAGCCCTGATTGGCCAATTGCCGTGTTTGGATCAGAGTATCCAAACACGAAAAATTCCCGCCAAAACGATTTTTTGAAAATGTCGGACAGTTAACAATTATTCGCCGAAGGCGAGGTGAATATCGGTGTATAATAACCGAGACGAAGTCGAGGTTATTATTCACCGATATTCACTGAGCCTGAGGTGAATAATTGTTTTAGTATAAATACACATTTTCATACTTTTAGGAACAACATTTTCTTTAAAATTGTTAATTTCCTCGTCTGTCGCATTGACAACTTGGCTGGCGGCCATTTTGAATAAACGCTGTAGGTGATTATCGAGAATTAATCCGAAGTAGCTCGACCAATCAGCGCGCGTGATTTTCTATAATCACCTGTGTATTTATACTAATACATCATATTCACTTGTGATTATTTTATAAAAGAAATACCAAATGGGTTTTTCCGTGTTTGGAGACTCTTATCCAAACACTTGGGAAATTGCTCGACTTTCGAAAAGCTAAAAACACTCGCCTACGGCTCGTGTTTTGTTACGCTTTTCTCCAGTCTCGCAATTTCCCGCGTGTTTGGATCAGAGTATCCAAACACGGAAAACCATTTGGTATTTCTTTAATCTGACATATGACTATGAATTTGCAACCCTGACTCTCCATCCAAGCCTCAGTGGTTCAATAGTTAGAGCGTCTAACCAGTCATTGGAAGGTTGCAGGTTTGAACCCTGTCTGGAGCCCAGAGACATGTTCTAAGTATTCAAGCTCTGATTTTCGGTTGGCACCTTAGTCTTACTTGTGGATTTCTTGTAAATGAGTGAGGCCTTGAATGATTTCCTGTTGTAGATCAATGTGTCTTTCCAAAAGGTAGATACACGCTTGAAGATCCTAGACCAATCATAGTTAAAGAGATTGAAGAGAATATCAATGGATGGAACATCATTTACTTGTTCCATAAAGTCCATGACGGTAATAAAGCAAGTAAAATCTGCAGCAATGGTATATGTATGCACTGAGACCAATAGTGACGTAATGTATTGAGGGAGTATGATGGTATTTTAGATACTGATAACCCAATGGCTCTCACCCTTGATGATAATTAAATTAATTGAATAATGATGATGATGGTAATGATAATAATAATAATGATGATGATGATAATAATAATTATGATGATAATAATAATTATGATGATGATGATAATAATAATGATGATCAGTACTTAGTGTAACGTTCATTAGGTAGGGTTAGGGCGAGAACTAAGGGCCCCTGAGGCCCCCCCCCCAGCCCACTGCAGCCCCACCCCATGTCAGTCAAATCATGACAACATTTAGGGCCCCCACACCAAATATGCCTAAGGGCCCCGTCTTCCTCCTTTACACCACTGATGATGATAATAATAATAATAATAATAATAATAATAATAATGATGATGGACATCATGATGGTGTTATTGATGATGATGATAATAATAATAATAACAATAATAATGATGATGATAATAATGATGCTGATGATAATAATGATGATGATAATAATAATAATAATAATGATGATGGACATCATGATGTTGTTATTGATGATGATGGTAATAATAATAATAACAATAATAATAATAATGATGATGATAATAATGATGATGATAATAATGATGCTGATGATAATAATGATGATAATAATGATGACGATAATGATGATGATGTTAATAATGATGATGATAATAATGATGATGATAATAATAATGATGATGATAATAATGATGATGATAATAATAATGATGATGATGATAATAATGATGAAGATAATAATAATGATGATGATAATGATGATGATGATGATAATAATGATGATGATGATAATAATGATGCTGATGATGATAATGATGATGATAATAATAATGATGATGATAATAATGATGATGATAATAATAATGATGATGATAATAATGATGAAGATAATAATAATGATGATGATAATGATGATGATGATGATAATAATGATGATGATGATAATAATGATGACGATAATGATGATGATGTTAATAATGATGAAGATAATAATAATGATGATGATAATAATGATGACGATAATGATGATGATGTTAATAATGATGATGATAATAATAATGATGATGATAATAATAATGATGATGATAATGATGATGATGATAATAATGATGATGATGATAATAATGATGATGATGATAATAATAATGATGATAATGATGATGATGATAATGATGATGATGATGATAATAATGATGATGATGATAATAATGATGATGATAATAATGATGCTGATGATGATAATAATAATGATGATGATAATAATAATGATGCTGATAATAATAATAATGATGATGATAATAATAATGATGCTGATGATAATAATAATGATGATGATAATAATAATGATGCTGATGATAATAATAATGATGATGATAATAATGATGCTGATGATAATAATAATAATAATGATGATGATAATAATAATGATGCTGATGATAATAATAATGATGATGATAATAATAATGATGCTGATGATAATAATAATAATGATGATGATAATAATAATGATGCTGATGATAATAATAATGATGATGATGATGATAATAATGATGCTGGTGATAATAATAATAATAATAATGATGATGATAATAATAATAATAATGATGATGATAATAATAATAATAATGATGCTGATGATAATAATAATGATGATGATAATGATGCTGATGATAATAATAATGATGATGATAATAATGATGCTGATGATAATAATGATGCTGATGATAATAATGATGATGATGATAATAATGATGCTGATGATAATAATAATGATAATAATAATGATGATGATAATAATGATGCTGATGATAATAATAATGATGATAATAATAATGATGCTGATAATAATAATGATGATAATAATGATGATAATAATGATGCTGATGATAATAATGATGATGATGATAATAATAATGATGATGATAATAATGATGCTGATGATAATAATAATAATAATGATGATGATAATAATAATGATGCTGATGATAATAATAATGATGATGATAATAATAATGATGCTGATGATAATAATAATAATAATGATGATGATAATAATAATGATGCTGATGATAATAATAATGATGATGATGATGATAATAATGATGCTGGTGATAATAATAATAATAATAATGATGATGATAATAATAATAATGATGATGATAATAATAATAATAATGATGCTGATGATAATAATAATGATGATGATAATAATGATGCTGATGATAATAATAATGATGATGATAATAATGATGCTGATGATAATAATGATGCTGATGATAACAATGATGATGATAATAATGATGCTGATGATAATAATAATGATAATAATAATGATGATGATAATAATGATGCTGATGATAATAATAATGATGATAATAATAATGATGCTGATAATAATGATGATAATAATGATGATAATAATGATGCTGATGATAATAATGATGATGATGATAATAATAATGATGATAATAATAATGATGCTGATAATAATAATAAAGAAGATAATAATGATGCTGATGATAATAATGATGATGAAGATAATGATAATAATAATGATGATGATGGTAATGGAGGTAATGTTGATGTTACTGATAATGATTTTGATGATGATGGTGGTAGTGATGGTGGTGATGATGATGATGACATTATAGTGATGCTGATAATCATGATGATGACGGTAATGATGATAAAAGTGAAGGTGATAATGATGATGTTGTTATAATGTTAATAATGGTGATGACAATTAATGTTGATGATGATAGTGATGTTGTTGATGATAATCTTTTTGATAATGATGGTGATGATGATGACACATATGAATTAATATGAATTAATGTGATCACATTGTAATTATATATTGACACACACCTTTACAGAATGTTGTTCTTTCAAGTAACTTTCAAATTCATCATCATTACAATAGACAACAGTTTCATGATTTGTAAAAGGTAGAATCACATCTTAAATCAAAATAAACAGAGTAATGTACTGTATTGTACATTTTTCAAATTTTATAAATTTTTGACAAAACCTAATTAGGGTAAGGTTTTAAACTGTACACGTAGTCCAATGCAAATAATAAAATTTTATTATTAATCAAGCTCTACCACACTAAAGCAGGGATGGATACAAGATTTTTCCAAAAGGGCTGGGAGGGGACTAGTCTATATATTACAGCAGTGGCGGCCTGGCTCTGAAATAGGGGCCGGGAAATCACATTCCAGGGCCCACTTTCAGGGGTCATCATAGGAAGAATTTAGAACTGCCGGCATCCTCCCCCAGAAAATTTTTGAAATTTGGGTGACTGAATTGAAATTTCCTGCGTTCCGACAACACCTTTTAGCAAAATTTTAAAAGTTTAAAAACAGAAAAACAACGATACAATATTTATAGTCTAACGTGTACAGTAGTAATGCATGCAGTCTTGTTATTTTCAATGCACGGATTAATATCATAAAATACTATAAAATAAATGTGCTGCATAGGCAACGTTGAATTGGAAAACAATTTCAAAATACTTAAGGTTTTATGAAATGAATTGAACTGTACGTTTCTCTCATAAAAGGCCTTAGCTTGAAACGCTATAGAACTGCAGTATTCCATAATCTAAACTGTACAGTACTTCAAGTTTTATGCTGCAGTGGTTAAAAATTAGCATCTACAAAATATTTGGGCCCACCAGTCACAAATTGTTGGGGCCCACAAGGTATACAGATCATCGGGGCCCAACGGGAAATCTCCTGGTGTCCCGGTGGGCCACGCCGCCCCTGTATTACAGCTGGTAATCCAGACTTTGCTAGATAGATGATGGTGGAAATTGTTACACCGTCCTATAGATTACTTCAAGAAACCCTGCATGTCAAAGTGTATATATTGTGTTGGTTAGAAAAAAGATGGGTGATGACTATATATAGTAACCCTGCAGTCACCCCCCATCCATTAATTTGAAACATATGGAATAATAGCATGCAACCAGCAGCCATGTTTCAACTGGCCCTCATATATTCCACATGGCCACTTAAAACAGACTACTTTTTGGCAATTAAAATGCTAGACAATTTTATTCAGTAAGGAAAGTTCTTGGAATAATATAATGGGTTAATTAAGCTACATTATTTAGTCCTACCAAGAGATTGCCTGTATGTTTTTCTCAGTTTATCTGTGTAACTCTGAATTTCCTCCATTCTAGAATGAAGCAGAAAAGTATATAGGTACTGTATATATATATTGTGTTGAATATACAGTAGTTCTGACTAATGATCTAGATGAATACTGCAACACACAAAAATCGAGACATTACATATACATGAGTCACACACTAAATTATCCTATTTTTGTATGACATGTTTGTCTACACCACTCTTTCCCACACATTTCACAGAACTGTGGAGATTTATTTAATAGCACTAGATTAAGGTGATCTAAACCAATCAGAAACTTTCCGAGCATACCATTAGGTTAATGTGCCAACCCATCAATTCTCCATAAATTCGGAATTTGCAGTAAAATTATGTTCTTGGAAATTATGTTCTTGGTTATCTGGAACCTCACACAGTTCAGTCCCAGACTGCAGAGTTGGGCACTTTTCGATGAGATCTCGGGTGCGCAAAATCAACCAAATCCATGTGCGCAAAATAGCTTGAGGAGTGCCCCCAGGTGTGGGCTAAGTGTGCAATGTGCACGCTATATGAAGTATTTATATATATACACATATAGATACACATATACAACATCAAATAACTGCATTGTGATTTATGAATTATGTGTACAATGTATGCACACTTAAAGAATTGTAAACAATATGCATTTAAATTAATTTAATAATACATTGCATGGTTGGGATATAGCACAACAACTAAACAATGACTGTCGTCTTACTCGCTTGTAGGTGCGCGAGTAATGATGAGAATTATTATGTAATATATTTCAGGTGCGCCAAAAAGTCTATTTCAATTTATCTCGGGTGCGCCGCTGCCCAACTCTGCAGTCTGGGTTCAGTCTGTCCCATCCCCCCTCTTAAAATTCCCAAGCAACATGCTGAGTGCCAAGACATTGATATTGTATTTTTTGGCTTAACCTTTTCCCTACTCACTGTGGTGGCCTTTTTAGTATTTTACTCTAGCTGGCTAATGCCAGACAATTTTACTCAAAGGAAGAACTCTATATTAGGGAGAGCTAGGGTTAAAAATTATCTTGTTAACCCTTTCCCTACTGTGGTGGCCTTTTTAGTATTTTCCTCTGGCTTAATGCCAGACAATTTTACTCATCAAGTGAAGAACTCTAGTAGGGAAATGGTTAAAGGGTATTGGCAATAAAAATTAAGTTTGTTTAATTTGAAAGAACTCATAAAATTGTAATGGAAGACCTAGCTTTTACAACTTTTTCGTATCTTTTTTCGTTTTCAATTTCAATTTCTTTAATATGTAAATGAGATGGGCTCTGACATCATGAGCAGGGTACAGTATTTTTACAACTTATCACACGGTTGTACTACAGTGAATAAGGCATAAGGCGTTTAACAGCATAAGGCGTTTGTATGTGCACAGTTTCAACTGATTTCGTTGACAAAATTTAGAGATATAACTGATTTTTCTATGTGTGAAAATACTGTACCCTGCTCATCTGACACCATTCATTTACATATTAAACAAATTGAAATATCTTGAAAATGAAGAAAGATATGAAAAAAGTGTAAAGGATCTACTATTACAATTTTATGAGTTCTTTCAAATTAGACAAACTTAATTTTTGTTGCCAATGTCCTTTAAAGCTAAATCTGGCTCAAAAAGTTTCTTTAGCTAATTACCCACCATTCCTGCCTGAGCTAACCAATAACAGCTCCATTAAATTATTTTACTGTCTTAAACACCTCACAATTTTACTCGTCAAGGATAGAACCCTCAGACATCCTAGGTGGGAATAGGTTAATTATATATTTCAGTCTGTTTCGGCTAGATTTTAATTGAAACTTGAACATGTACGTTCCCAAATACTGGAGCCAATATATATAATGTAAGAGGATGTTCATAAAAAGTTAAGTGCAATTATTATGAAACTAATATATACAAGTATATAATATATATACGGTATATATATATATATACTTTTCAACACTACAATTTCTGTTTTTTGTCTTGTGAAAGTAGATTTTAATAATACCTGTACTATGTGTACTGTATTTATATAAGGCCAGAGCTAATAAAGTAAACACAAAAAATCTGCCCATGCAAGAACTCCAGTTTGTCAATACTACAAAGCCCAGAGACTAAACTATATATTTTTTAAATCAAGAACAATCTACGTATAGCCAACACAGAAAAGCTGTTTGGTAATTAAATGAGAATAAACGTTTTCAAGTTGTTTTACCTTTATTAAAACGTCGCTTGAATTAAATGAATTTGACAACTCCCTCTAGCTGTGAAATGCGAAAGTAAGTGAACAGCGGACACCAATACTGAAATATCAAACGGACTTTAGTCCATAGGGCAAGACAATGAACGGGAAACCGATGTAAAGAATTGTAATATTTTCTAAACAATGAGCGAGATATCTAAATGTATAACAATCGAAATATAGTAAGGTTAGATATACTGCCGAAACAGAGAACGTATTGCCTTCGCTCGAAACGTTAGATTCCTACGTTCTCCGTTTCGGCAGTATATCTAACCTTACTATATTTCGATTGTTGTTTCTACACTGCCTACGCAGCACGCTACTTTTATTTCACTATTATCTAAATGTATAGGCATTTGACATCATACTCAAATAATATTTAAATATTAAAGTCGGTACAGTCACAAACAGAAACTGACAGAGAAAAATGAACAACTGCTGAAGTTAAAACATATTTACAGCAATAACAACTTCTAGGATTGACTTACACGGCTAAATAAATGAACCGGAAGAATGATATTACATATTGCAATAATCTGAATGAAATACCATAAGCTACAATATAAGCTTAATAACTAAATAAGCTTTAAATAATATAAAGAAAGTCGGGGAATTTAGACCATATTTATTCACAGTAACTTAGGTCTGTAAAGATAAATTAAAGATAGTCCGCTTCGAACTTCCATATAAATAGCAATACTATCTTCTTCGTTTGGAAATACATACAACATCTTCTGTCAAGTGTCAAATGAGTATGTACTTGTAAATACTGGCTCGAATACTCACTGCTATACAAGGCAGTTGATCAATTAAAATGTTGTGTTTATAGACGCTAAAACATGAAATAGTTTAAACTTTAGCTACTTACCAAACTATTGGTAAACATCACAAAGACCAAGCACTTTATAAAAAAAACCTTGAATTTCGCGTTTCCGCCCACGATGTTGTCACACGTTGTACGTTTAGGTTTGATGGCTCGTTTACGTTCCTGTCTTACAATAGCTGCAACCAAATGTATTTTCAATACACTTGTTAAACCTCTACTGGATTATACTGATGCAGCCTGGGGAGAGCTCTCAGAAGGATGCAAACATGATTTACAGTGTATTCAGAATCGAGGTGCACGAATAATTTTGCAAGTCTCTTCCTCCGAAAATACATTTCCTAAATTAGGTTGGTTATCCTTAATGCAGTGGAGAATTATCCATCAATGCTGTTTAGTATTTAAATGCTTACACCATCTGGCTCCAGAATATTTTGCGAACTACTATATTCGAAATAGTGAAGTTCATAAATACGGTACAAGATCCAGAAATGACATTCATCTTCCAAGATTTAAGCTGGAGCTTGGAAAGAGAACGTTTAAATATGCAGGAGCCAAACATTTTAATGAACTTCCAAATGATATAAAAACTGCAACTTCTTTACATAGTTTTAAAAGACAGATTTTTAAATATTTTGTAAAATTGTAAATCCAATTCTCATATTATTTATTATTATCTTTCATTATTAATTATTTAATTATATAGTTAGTAACTTTTTTATAAATTGTAATAACTTAAATACAGGGCCTCTATGGATACCAGCTTTGCTGAAAGAGCTACCCTGTTAAAATAAAGTTTTCTACTTCTACTATTCCGTTGTCAATCGGGAACAGGAGGAACCAACACCTGAAACGAATCAACGATGCACACGATAAATCAATTCTAGACCGCAAAGTAGGCCAATATTTGGCTAATTCGTTAGGGTGGGTGTTTTAGAACTGTTTTTAAATGAGCACTAGCTTTTGCCTTCCCCCCGTTTAATAGCTTTATATATAAGAACGGCGAATATACCGTAACCACAGAACCGCTATTGTTTTTATAAGCACAACCAAAATAACTTTACCAGGCTGAGCCAATTTACCTTCAACTTTATAGTGTTTCCTTTAATATCTCTGGGTTTCCCCCAATACTCATAAAAACAATTTTTATAACTGTTTGTCGCTCCACCTTGGTGTATGAAATTTTAAAAGCCACCAATAAAAATTTTCTCGGAATTCCGGATGTTTTTCGAGAAATCAGAGAGATTCGAGAGAGGCTATTAATAAAACAAAGACGTTATAAATGTTCTGCTTTGTTTCGAAGCAGATGGTCTAGTGTTTAGAAACGGTAATATATAAAGGGGATATTACACGGTGGCGAGAAGATATGGATTTTATGTTCGAGTGGCAAGGACAATATCTCACGAGTGAGCCGCAGCGAACGAGTGAGATGTTGCTCTTGCCACGAGAACATAAAATCCATATCTTTGAGTAACCGTGTAATGTTCTATTTATTATATGGACAATGAAATTATGCATGGAAGTGATGTTGATAAACTGGGTTGAATGCAAAAACTACAACCGCTTTTTGAAAATACAAATGAAAAATACAACAGCTTCTTCGAATACGTGAAATTCGAATACATTTTACGTGAAAAACTGAAGTTTAAACTAGCTGAAATTTACTTGATGCGAAACTTAGGCAAAAGGCGTAAATTTTGACTTGTCGATATGTCACTCGCGAGCGTTTACATAAGAGAAATATGCCGTTCGGTTCCCGGATGTAGTGAAATATGGATTCTCCGAGTGTTTTTAATAGTTGCTAGTAAAATACTCTTCTCCATATAATAAATATATATATATTAATAAAAAATAATGAAATACCCAGCATTCCGTGTTCACAAACGCGAGATCTTGAGATCACAGCATGAATCCTGCGATGACATCCGGTATTTCGGCAGGCTAAAAATCACCCTATTGATTCATCAGTGTATCGATTACAGTGTAGTATCGGGTATACCCTGCTGACAGAGTACCTCTTACCCCGTATATCGAGTAGTACTGGCATCGTTATTCGAGCAAGCGATAATGTCAGAACGTCGCAAGTCCAATAATATCCCACCAGCGCTCAATATCTCTATTCCAAACATAGAAGACATCGACCCACCGGTGAAACAATGGGATTGGAATGGCATTCAACTCCCAACGGACGTTCTGTTATTGACGGTGAAAAATCCAGAATTCTTGAATTGTTATCACTGCTTAGAGAATGTCTTCACGAGTTACTGTAATAATCTTGGCTGGGTGTACTTCGGCGAAATTGGCGATTCCAAAAACGAAAAGAAGGCAAACGTTTCTTTGGTGAGATGTGGCATTGGCTCTGTGGAACCACGCGGTTCGCTCACTATGGCTAGAAATGCAATTTTGTGCCTGAAACCTAAAGCGGTTTTCTCCGTTGGGTTTTGTGGAGGTTTAAATAGGGAGAAAGCGAAGCTTGGCGACGTGGTGATATCGGCAAAGCTCTCTACGTATGCGAGCAAAAAAATAGCGGATGATGGAAGAGAAGAGTCGCGCGGCTATATAGCAAACGTAAGCACAAATATGGGGAAGCTTATCTTGGCGGCTGAGAACGGTTGGAAGGCCCCTTTGAAAGATCCAAAGGAGCGTAAAGTCAAAGTTCATTGCAATGGAGAAATGTTGAGCGGCCCAGAACTGGTCGATTTTCAGGGACGCCAAGAAGAACTTCATCAAGAATATCGAAATGCAATTGCCATTGAAATGGAAGGAGAAGGTACATCGTAATATAATTTATACTGATACATGTAATAGATGAAATTGAGATCTGTTCTTAATCAAAATCGATTAATATCAATTGATTTTTGTGGTCTTTCATTAGACACATACTGTAACTAAATGAAGAACGTTCTATGTATGCAGCAGAACAGGGGTGGGGCTGGGGGGGGGGGGCGATCGTTCATGTTAATGCTGGGTTCCAGTGTTCGTTTTCACTGTTCGATTGTTGTTAGAAGTCGTTAGCGATAAAGAAAATAAAATCCTAAGACCTTAACAATTAAAGATCAATTTTTTATCGGTTTAAACATGCTGGAAATTACTTTCAAATGCCAGGAAATCCTATTTCAGAGACCCTATATTTCAATGCCTCCACCCCCAACACCCCCCCCCCCTAGTCAGTGCGATCACAGTGGGTCCCCCAAATGGTTTCGTCTTGTTATGGCCCTGGGGTGGGTGGGCATAGCTCACCTAATATTTTTAACAAGCTAGGGGGCTAATCCCCTAATCTCTAAACATAGACCTCAAATTTACTGGGGATGGGTCAAAATAAACTCCAGACCACTCCAGACATGATCAGTTGTACTGAGACAATGTTTAAAAATAGCCCAGAAAATTACTAATAACAGGGGGGTGGGCACTTGCTCGAAGATGGGTGCTTATCCAGTCAGCTACGGTACACATATTTACTTTATTTTCTTGTGTCATCTTATTCTTAGGAGTTTATGTTGCAGCTGCTGATCTCAAAGTTGAATGGGTTGTCATTAAGGGAATTTCAGATTTTGCTGATGGCACAAAGAAAGAAACTGGAGATTGGCAACATTTTGCCTGTGCTATGGCAGCCTCAGTTGTCAAAAATATTTTGAAGCATCCAGATGTTCTCGAAGATTGGCCCCACTATAAAGGGATAAACCAGTACAAAGGCCAGCATACAGGTACAAAATTATATGAGGTATACAGGTATTACACTAACTCATTTCTCCCTGAGCTGACCAAAAAGCCATTTGAACTAATTTATTGTTTTACTGCCAGATGATTTTACTTATCAAATGGAGAACCCTCAGAACCATATTAAAGATGATTATTAGTATAACTAGAGTAGAAGTAGAGTATACATGTAGTATATAGTATATATTACTACATGTACATTATATATTATAGTATATTTAGTGTAGTGTGTAGTAAAGTGTAGTGTGGTGTGTGTATTGTAGTGTTAAGTATATACATGTAATATAGTATAGTATAGTATTAGTATAGTATAGTATAGTATAGTTATAGTATAGTATAGTATAGTATAGTATAGTATAGTATAGTATAGTATAGTATAGTATAGTATAGTATAGTATAGTATAGTATAGTATAGTATAGTATAGTATAGTATAGTATAGTATAGTATTAGTATAGTATAGTATAGTATAGTCAGGGTTCGAATTAGTTGAGAAAAAACGATGTGCAACTATTTTTCGAAAATATGTGGTTCTGGAACGAGTGTTAAATCATTAACTATGGTTAGGATAAAAATATAATAGCTCTGTCATAATCTTAACTACTCAGTCAAACTGCGATAATTTAATAGTCTTAAAACGTTATTTGTAATCTATTTTTAATAAATAAACATGACATTAAGTAACTTTGAATGCATTTTAGCTTATCGCGTGTCGGCGCGCTGCGTCGGACGTGTCGTTGTTTTTCTTTTTTCATTTTTCGGGGTAAACATGGCCTCCAAATCCAATTCTGCGCTTCTTTTGACCATACCACCAATCCATCCTATGCTGATCCGAATTCATGTGATTTACTACGGAGTTCTTCTTTACAATTGCTGAACCAATTATAAATGTGCGTGAGAAGTTTTTCGCGGAGGTAATTCTGTTTTCTTTCATTGTGAAAACTTTGCAACGCAATGAATGCACCACTTTGCCATCACCGTCGGCATGTAATGTTTCTTTCCATTTCTCAATGGTGTTTACGTTGCTGGTACAGTCTTTCGATAAAGAAGCCATAAGTAAAGAAAGCGATTTCGATTGAACAGCTTTTCGAAAAGCAAAACAAAAGCACTAAAGCCAAATATGGAAAAGCTAAAAGATTCACACCTGTCATGGAGGCTAAAAATATAACACCTACCAGTCTGGTCGTATTTGTGTTGAGTATTCAGCATTGAGATAAAAAACAACTTTATTCATTTCAAAGATTCGCGAACACGCTGCTATAGAGCAAAGCGAAAGCGTTTTTTATAAAATCATAATACCTGTACCAACAGATTGGCATTGCATTACCTGTAAACGTGGACGGATGTTCATTAGTCCCAAGTCTGATTTTTTTTGCACATCGTTTTGAAAAGTGATATGCAATTTTCACTATTTGGGCCAAAACGATGTGCAAATTGCACATTGCACACCGTTAATTCGAACCCTGAGTATAGTATAGTATAGTATAGTATAGTATAGTATAGTATAGTATAGTATAGTATAGTATAGTATAGTATAGTATAGTAATAGTATAGTATAGTATAGTATAGTATAGTATAGTATAGTATATAATATAGTATAGTATAGTATAGTATAGTATAGTATAGTATAGTATAGTATAGTATAGTATAGTATAGTATAGTATAGTATAGTATAGTATAGTATATAGTATATAGTGTATAGTATATAGTATAGTACAGTATAGTATGGTATGGTATAATATAGTATAGATGTAATATGTTATATACTGTAGTATACATGTAGTATAGTATGGTACTATGGTATAATAATAATGTATTTAATTATCCATGTTATGATTAAAAAAGTACAACGGATTTACAATATGCTAAAAAAGGTACGAGTTAAAAGGATTGAATACAGCATAGAGAAGATTAAAAGTGCGGAATAAAATGGTATTAAAAATATTTACAAGCTCTCGCTGAAAAAGATAATTTGTCTCTCAGTTCTCGAAAAGAAAGATATGTTTCGTGTATTGACAATATTAAGTATACGTTTGAACGTTTCATGTATTGACAGTATGTTATGGTATGGTGTGATATGATGCTGCATGGTATCAGGTCTAGTATGGTTAGTGTAGTCTGTAATAGAATAGATAATATAATAAATCACAATTAAATTATTTGTGCTACGTGCATAAAATTATTTCATTACATAATTTTACCTTTTAATTTACAAACTCACCTAGAAGTCCAATTTTAACATCTTTGCAGGAAACAAGTGGTTTACTATTATTGGGCTGTTGGCATTACTTTGTGCTCTTGCTATAGGTTTGGTGTTTGTTGTTTAATTTTACTCTCAGATCTCAACTAAGTTATATATGAATGTTAAGTCTCCCTTATCAAACACTTGACCCGGCTTTAAGATGATTCCTCTGTAATTCTTCCTGAAATGAAAATTTGCTGAAATGAAATTTCTTAGTCTTAAGTTAGCATTTTTGATATACTACTAAAAACAAAAAGGGGTCACTGAACTTGTTTAGAAATTACAGCTGCCAGTAAACCATGTTTTCCCATGTTTTATAATAATAATAGTATACCATACATAGTATATTAGTGCAGTATAGTGTAGTGTAGTGTGATGTGGTGTAGACTTGTACATACTGTAGTGTTGTGTGGTGTGTGTATTAGTATAGTATAGTATAGTATAGTATAGTATAGTATAGTATAGTATAGTATAGTATAGTATAGTATAGTATAGTATAGTATAGTATAGTATAGTATAGTATAGTATAGTATAGTATAGTAATAGTAATAGTAATAGTAATAGTATAGTATAGTATAGTATAGTATAGTATAGTATAGTATAGTATATTAGTTTATTCATGCATAAATTATCATTGATGTGCCGCAGTTAATAAATAGGTTATTGACCTTTCATATTAAATGACCTACTATATCGCTTTAAAACCACGTCTAGAATACCATTTTGTTGTTAAATAATGACAAATATCGTCTGTGTCATGAATAAACTAAGTCGGTGCAGCGGCCCTCGGGGTTAATAACCAGCGTAGTGACCTCAGTTTCGGTCACTAACCTATACATATAGTATAGTATAGTATAGTATAGTATAGTATAGTATAGTATAGTATAGTATAGTATAGTATAGTATAGTATAGTATAGTATAGTATAGTATAGTATAGTATAGTAATTAGTATATATAGTATAGTATACATGTAATATAGAATACTACTAGTATTACATGTACATAGTATATAATGGTCATTGGTATTGTATGGTATGGTGCTGCATGGCATGCCATGTGTGACAGATATGGTATAGTGACTAGTCTATTATAGAATAGATAATATAATAAATCACAATTTCATTACCTAATTTTACCTCTTAATTTGCAGACTCACCTAGAGGTCTAATTTTAACATCTTTGCAGGATACAAGTGGCTAATTACTATTATTGGATTGTTGATATTATTTTGTGCTCTTGGTATTGGTCTCCTTCAAGTACAAAACAATAACCAGAAGAAAGATGCAGGTACTGATGCAGGTACTGATGCACATAGAATACTGGTAGATTAGAAGAAACAATTACCGGTATGTGTTTCTTGAATCATTTTGTATTCTTTAGAATTTTTTGACAGTCATGGCTTCTTAAACCTCTCACTGTACTGTATTATCATTTTCAGAGAACTGCTTTCAAAGTCAAGTATTCTATAAAGTTATAAACTTTAACTTTTGTCTTGTGTTATTTCAATCTTTACCCTAAAAAAAGTAGGGAAAAAAGAAAAATCAATCAATATTTTAGGAAAAATAAGAAAGGGCAAGAAAGTAGGATTGCTGAAAAAACTTTACAAACTGTAAATTGCAAAATATTGAATGTTCTCTTTATTTCAGTGCCCATTTTACATCCACATACAAAGAACAGTGAAGACTTACTTCAGATAGCCCTTCAAAACCTTATGGGTGATTCTGGCCAGGTTGGTATAAATATCAGAAATATTTTTAGGCTTGGACTTGAAATAAATGTTCTTTAGTACTAATTTAACCCCTCTGTAAAGTACTTTGGAGTAGTGTTGGTGTTCTCAATAAAGATTATATTATTATTATTAGATTCAATACAAGGGTCGTACGCTTGGGTACAGAGCTCATGGAAGAATTCACTCACTTCGCGAGCCATGGGTGTATGATGGGGTAGCATGGGACATTGAAGCCAACGTGTCTGTGAAGAAAAACCACTTCAAAGAAAGTGAAGATGCCATTAAAGAAGCTGTGAAAGAGCTTATCAAGAAACTCGAGACAGAAGGGATTATAAACACCTGAGCTCTGTATTAGAGACCTTAAGATGCTAGGACGACGACGGCGGTTAAAAAGCAATTCAAATTTTAGCATTAAAAAGAAGTCACGGTTAACTGACTACTGTATTCAATACTTGAAGCTTGTTTTATAATTTTCAAAGTTTTAAAACGGTTGCAGTGTCTGTGTTAAGGCAATCTCAGACAACAGTTCTCATCACCCCACGAGTTATCGTCGTCCTGAAGACGTGAAAATGCTCTGAGTGGCGTTGTATACAGAGCGAGGACGGTGTTCAGATTTCACTTGGGACTAGAAATTATTCATTATCTTTGTTTTGCAAGAAGAATGCTTTTGTTTGAAGGACGTCGTCCTCGAAGTTGCCGTCTTAGATCTTAAGGTCCCTATTATAGAGCTCAAGCCTGCAGCTTTCTGAATGAATGAATGAATGAATGAATGAATGAATGAATGAATGAATGAATGAATGAATGAATGAATGAATGAATGAATGAATGCTAGCCAGACACTCTAACCATAAAGGACCTGGCCAAACGCTTTCAACATTTCATGCAACATCGTTCAACATTGTTGAATGCGTGTTGAACGAAAATTTGAACATGTTCAAATCTCGTTCAACATCATTCAACACCATTCAACAACGTTCAACATCATTCAACAGGGTGGCCAAACGCTTTCAACATGTTGAATCACGTTTGAATTCAACAATGTTGAATCATAGTTATTCTAAACATGGTTTGGAAACCCGGCAAACTTCAAAGCGGTCAACAATCAAGCTACGATTCATGTTGAAAGGTACACGAAGGTGCACAAATCCTTTGTTTTAGGTTTATTAATATTTAAACAGTACGGTTGAGCGATTCAACCCAAACGTTGCTATTGGATGATTGCTTCATTATACAGAAAACACAATATGTTCAGTAACCGTGAAAGTGCACACATTTCCATAAACCTGAACAAAAACATAAAACAATGACTTTTGTTGAGCTCCCAAACCATGTTTCTATTAACTATGGTTGAATGAAATGTTGAAAGTGTTTGGCCAGGCCTTAATTAACATAATTATAATATGCATAGTAATTATGACTATAATAATTATAATTATTTCTTTGTAATTACAAATAACAAACGTCATACTTTAATCCTTGCTTCGTTCTTGAGATATTTCAGTTTGTTTGATGTAAATGTCGCATGTTCCGACATCACACGGTGCTGAGTTATCGGAAAACGTTATATATCTTTGCTATTGTCAAATATAATCACTTGAAAATCTACCTGTTTAGTGTCCTGGGCGAAACACACGCCTATGCGTACTTCAAATTATTTTGGTTTGATAATAGCAAAGATATATAACTTTTTTCAACAACTCATTATATGCACATGTGACGTTAAAATGTTTAATTTGCATATCAAACAAACTGAAATATCTCAATTAAGAACAAAGCAAGGAAACGAAAAACTTCAAAAGATGTTACTCTATATATCATTTTAAGTGTTCCTTCAAATAAGACAGACCGCTTAATTTTCGTTTCATTTTAACTAGTCTTTTCAAAGCACGTCGTTATTAAATCTCGTAAACTATTTATTTTATCACACATGGATGTTGGCCTGGCCAAACGCTTTCAACATTTCATGCAACATCGTTCAACATTGTTGAACGCATGTTGAACGAAAATTTGAGCATGTTCAAATTTCGTTCAACGTCATTCAACACCATTCAACAACGTTCAACATCGTTCAACATCGTTCAACAGGGTGGCCAAACGCTTTCAACATGTTGAATCACGGTTGAATTCAACAATGTTGAACGGAGTGTAACTATAAGTCGAGAGTCGAAGTCGAGAGTCGATAAATGTTATCATAATTTATGCATTTAATTCGATGCGACGATACAGCGACGTCTGAAACCAACACGCATTTCAGACGTTGTATCCGTCTCACCGTGAATTAAATGCGAATTTAACGAATTTAACTCTTCAGTCGAATTTAATTCGTTTCATACGTCGCACTACAGTCGCATTTAATTGATTGAGTTCAATTCCTCTGAATTAAATGCGACGTATGAACCAAACGTCGAATTTCAGTCGAATTTAATATAAATGCTTTTAAAATGCTTTTAATCTTTATAAATAAGAAAACGAAACGCACTCGGCAAGTCTCTAAGTCTAGAATGAAGGTAACTTGAAACAAGTAACTTTTGTGAAGTTCTTTTGCAACAGCAGGAAACGAATATCTGTCATCGCATTGTAGAGTATCTGTTAAATTATTCGGGTAGAATATCATACGCGTAAGAACGGCGCCTGGCGTTACGTAGAGTAAAATACTGTATTTAACAAATAGATTCCATTTTGCCGTTGTCTGTTCAGTTATAGATGCACAGATGACGTCACAACGTGGTAAGAACAAAAAAGTGGCCCACGAGACGCAGTCGAGTGAGTCACTGATGTTCTTACCACGTTGTGACGTCTTCTGTGCATCTATAACTGAACAGACAACAAAAAAATGGAATCTATTTGTTTTATACAATAAAAGTTTAAAAGGTTTTTGTCGAAACTCTTGCCGGATTTTGGGGCGTGAAAAAGGAAAAAAGCAAGTCAGCTGACGTGATCTGACGTGACCATGCGTCTGTGGTCTGTCCTCTAATAGATCATGGGCAACAACCAATGAAAACACGCATAGCAACCAGGGTATTGTATAAATAAATATATATTATGTTTACATATCTCCGCATAATTACTCTGTCTCTGGCGGTAAAAAGCGATGGATACATCACTATTTCTATGTAAGCTGTTCGTGAAAGTGGCCGCTTTCCTCCGGTTTTTAGTGAATATCCCGCGGTGCGTAGAAATAAGACAAAATGTTCCGATATATAATCGATTATAGTATTATAGTGATTTTTTGGTATTTTCTGGTCAATTTATCGACTCTCGACTTATAGTTACACTCTGTTGAATGAAATGTTGAAAGCGTTTGGCCAGGCCTTACTCTCAGCCCCAGCGTTATTAAAAACTAAGGGGGCTTTCTAATTGACAAGGTTAGACCGGTCAGTCCGGCCAGAATGGACTTGCTTTTGATTAGGACCAAATTTTCCAGTCAGACCATCCCAGGTCTCAAACGAATCGTGTTCCATTTAACCGGACTGACCGGTCTAACCGTGCAAATGGAAAGCCCCCTTATTTACCGAACGGGAGGTCGTTTATTACGGCAAAATTATCCAAGGAGCCTAGGCTGTTTAGCTCGACTTGGACTTGTTATTCATCACTCCTTATGCATGAGTCAATATGATAATCCGCTCAAATTTTTGACACGAATCCGGTCGAATTTTCGTCCACCTACGAAAGCGGATGAATTGCGATTTGTGCCGGATAAATATTCGTCCGGTACCGCGTGTAAACGGCAAAGAGCCGCAATTTGATTGTCCTCCATCAAGGAAAATAGATCCTTGGAAGAAGAAAGTTGTTTTATATTGCTATCAGTGCTTCTGTGGACAACTATTTCGGCTGCCGAGATCCTGCAATGCGGCCTTCGTAATGCTTTCAGGCAATTCCCGACATAATTACCTCTTCAAACGACCAAACCAAATTTGTTGTTACAACACCAAAACGTTGTTACAAAATGGTGGCTCGTTTCGGTGTTTCCTTACGCATATCACAAGACCAATCCCCACTATTTACTAACCATTTACCAATTACCCTCATTAATCCGAAAAGTTTACCCGATAACCCAGACAATTCTCTTCGAACTTACGTCTGATACGACTGACTGATCTCAAATAATAGACTCATTGGGATCGGTGGATACGACTCCACGTAAATGGAAATGTTAAGTGAACGAATATTTTAGCGGACGGTGTAACGTAACCATCTGGACGAAATTTTATCCGGGGAGTCTGATTAATCAATGAGATGAAATTACAATTAGAGTGTCTACTTTGGGCTGATTAAAAAAACTCGAAAAGATGCCGTCCATGTGTTTTCGGTTGCCAGTGGTGTTCTAAGAAATAATTCAAATAAGAGTTAAAAATGCGTTCTACGTGTCTTCCTTGCTTTGGAGTTTGAAGAGAGTACCGCCCATCGTGCATGTTTTTACCGCATGCGTGATTTCCTGACTGGGTGGCTTCCGGGAATCGAATCATATTAATTACATTACATAGTGTCTCATTCTTGCAATATGTCGAACAGTCCGCCGGTCAAGAACGGTTTCAGCGATGTTCCTCCACCATCCAACGACCCTCCTCCAACACCAACCAATGTTCCAATACCACCAAACTCTATTCAAACACCACCATCGCTCAATATTACCGTTCCGAAGATGAAAGATATTAATCCACCAAGTAAAGAGTGGAAACGTATTCAGCTCCCAACCGACGTTCTCATGTTAACAGTGAAAGACGAAGAGTTCTTGGCCATTTATGCCTACCTCGGTAATAATGTCTTTAAGAGTCGTCATGACAATCTTGGAAGGGTGTATTTCGGAGAAATGGGCGACGGGGAGAAGAAAGTGAAAATCTCTTTACTAAGGTGTACCGAGGGTTCAACGGAAGTTGGTGGATCTCAGAATGTTGTGAACAACGGAGTGTCGGTGTTGCAACCGAAAGCGGTCATTTGCGTTGGCTTTTGCGGCGGCTTAAACCCGCAGAAAACGAAGCTTGGAGATGTCGTGATATCCCTCAAGCTTTCGACGTACGCTCATAAAAAAGTGACGGCTTCGAAGCGGCATGAACGGCGTGGTGTAACGGCGAACGTCAGCAAAAATATGGGTAACCTCATTAAATTTGCAGCTGATGGTTGGAATGCGCCCTTGAAAAACCCAGAAACACTCGACGTTACTGTTCATCGAGATAAGGAAATTTTGAGCGGTCCAGAGCTATGCAATGACGATACTCGACGGACAGAGCTTCTTGACGAGTATCCTAATGCGATTGCAATAGAAATGGAGGGTGAAGGTACGGTATAGAATTGGACTACAGAGGGGTTCTAATGCACTGCTACTAAGGCCACTATTTGTTGCATATTAGTTTCTCATCAGGGACTTTTCCCAAAGTTGATGCGGCCATTTACCATTATGCACTTGCCATTAAGGAGTGTCACTCCCCCCCCCCCCCCCCCCCCCCCAAATTGGCGATCAATTCGGTACCAAGCCCCCTCGCAAATTTTACATTTTATAATACGCAGCGCTCGTACAATTTTCTGTTTTGAATTTTCATTGATTTCCGGTACAATAAATGTAAAGCGATGTGTTGCCACTTGAGGTTTGAAAAAGCGTCAAAGGCAGGGAACGAAATGGTACTTTGAAAAAAAATCGGTAACATTTGGTTTGTGAAAGTTCTAATGCTCTTTTTTGTATTATAATGGTGTATTATAATGGTCGAAAATGGCAATAATGGCTATCGAGGCGGCTGCCTGAGAAGGCATGCGGGCGGGGGATGAGAAACTAAATACGCAACAGAATAGATAGTGGCCTAACTGCCTCTATCTGCTGATAAGATTGTCTGTAATGGAGTAAAGTACTGTGGGCCCTAGTTCTCACTTGTCGTAAGAATCGGGGACAGTTCTAATCACTGATTGTCGGTGATTCTTATATATATATACGACAGCCAGTTCACACTTGTCGTAAGAATCATAATTATAAAGAATCGTGGATTTTTCCTGTTCCCGCGACTGTCTGCGTACTTCAATGTGATACGAAATTAATCATCACGTCACAAATCTGTGAGCATTCATTGGATAACATTAAAAATGTTGATCACGAGGTGCATTAATTTCTCATCACGTGGTACATTCAAATGGACCTCCAACGTTCGTTTTCGATTCGACAATTTACCACTCTAGTGGTTTCGATAATATTTCATCGTCGATGCTCACGTTTGCGACGATCGGGGATTGTCCAATCTCGTTCCCAGAGCCCACGTTCCCCACCCGGGAAACGAGAGACTCTGGGATAATCCGTTTCAAATCGATATTTCATTGGCTGATGAACACAGTGAACTCTATATAACTCTTCTTCCGGATCACAAGAATCCTGATTCATCCCAGAGTCTCTCGTTTCCCGGGTGGGGAACGTGGGCTCTAGGAACGAGAGTGGGATTGTCCCACTGGATTGTCCTCGATAATCGGCGATCATCCCAGCGGACAATCGCCGACGGTCGCCGATCAAGGCGGGAAAATAATATTTGTTTTGAAAATGGGTGCCGCTCATACAAAGCTTTTACTCGTTATAACGATGTTACTGAAAACGATAAGGCTCGCGCGGGTGCGAAAAATATTGAAGACAAGGGAAGAATGGAAGTAAACTGAATGTATAAACTCGATTAAATTCGGCACACGAATTAAATTCGGCACACGAATTAAATTCGTCTCGGCAGTTAAATTCGTCTGGGTCAGACGGATAATGCGACGATAATCGTGTTCGAGTTACACGATCGACGAATTATCGTCACGTTCGCTTCTGTCTGTTACAATTCAGTGCCATGTTTTCAAGAAGTCGTTTTCAGGATCCACGAGTCCAAGTAAAAACAATTAAATTCGACGTTTAACTACACGCGTAAAAATCTCGCAAGTTGTTACAGCATTGTTGCCTGAACAATGCTGTAACAACTTGTTGACATATGTGAACAACATTGATAAATGAACAACATTGTTCAGCATTGTTTCAACAAGTTGTTACAGCTCGATGAAACAACAACCGTTGTTCACGCATGTTGTAACAACCGAAAAACGTGTTGATACATCAACCATGTTCACCATTGTTGTAACATTGTTGTTCATCGTTGTTATTTCGTCATGCTGTTACAACATGTTGTATCATGTGCGAACAACGTTGTTGGCTAGAAAAAATGTGCTGTTGGAACAACTTGTTCATGACTGTTGATTTATCCGTGAACAAGTTGTTCGAACCATAAGTGAACAACTTGTTGACAACTTGTTCACGGCGAGCAGCACAACATTGTTCACGTCTGTTGACAACCGTGACCAATTTGTGCGTTTTTACGCGTGTAAACGTCGCATTTACGTCGCATTACCGATGAAGGTAATTGGAATTAAATTCGTCTGAATTAAATTCGTCTGCTCAATTGTGCGACGTTTAGCGCAGGCCTGAAGTTCTTTGTCTTCTTTTAGAGATGTGAGCTAACTGATTATATTTACAATTTCCCCTTTTTATAATCTGATGGTTTAAGCTTAATTTATAGGAGTCTACACTGCAGCTTTTTACCTTGAGATCGAATGGGCTATCATCAAAGGAATCTCAGATTATGCCGACGGCACAAAATCGGATACAAAAGTTTGGCAATCTTTTGCCAGCGTCATGGCAGCGTCTGTTGTTCACAATATGCTGAAAGAGCCTGGTGTTTTAGCAAACTGGCCTCATTATCGAGGAACAGAGGAAAGAAATCCAAATGGAGGTGTGAACAAATGACAGTATACAAAAACAGTGTGGAGTGGCATTGAAAGTGGGGATGGGGTGGGGGTGGGGGTGCACAGCTATCAAATGTTTAACTCTTTCTTGTCCGAATTGGTTTTTCGTATTTTATTCTGGCTAACGCCAGACGATTTTATTCACCTTTGGGGAAGCCCTCGGACAGGATGAGTTTATGGTCGATTGCCAATTAGTACCCAAACATACTGAAGACAGTTATGACCTACAAATATACACAAAGATATAAAGTATTAACTTCACTTTACTTCACCGGTATTTATGGTATAACTTAGTTTGCGCCTTGTTGCATGACTATCTGCTTATAATTAATTATATGACATTCAAAATTATAAAGAGTAGCGTATTTTCTAAAACTGCTGTATTATTCGTTTGTTTTTTTTCATGTAGAACATAGTGCAACAGAAGACACTGGTAGGCAGGAGACATCACCTCTTTTCTCTTTATAACTTGTTGCAATCGCTCATTGGTGGCTCCTCGGGTCAGGTATGGCATATAGCAGTACTTAATAATATACAGGGCAGGTAAAGGTTAGATATCAGATTGCATTGCATTACATTGTATTGTATTGTAATGCATGGTTGCTATGCGTGTTTTCATTGGTTGTTGCCCATGATCTATTAGAGGACAGACACATGGATCACGTCAGATCACGTCAGCTGACTTGCTTTTTTCCTTCTTCATGCCCCAAAATCCGACAAGAGTTTTGATAAAAACCTTTTAAATTTTCGTATTGTATAAAACAAATAGATTCCATTTTTTTGTTGTCTGTTCAGTTATAGATGCACAGAAGACGTCACAACGTGATAAGAACATCAGTGACCCACTCGACTGCGTCTTGTGGGCCACTTTTTTGTTCTTACCACGTTGTGACGTCATCTGGTCATCTATAACTGAACAGACAAGGGCAAAATGGAATCTATTTGTTAAGCATTGCATGGCATTGCACTGTAAAAATTAAGTGGTAAAAGCTACCCAAAAAAATACGCATGTCCAGACATGCATGTATCTACTGCGTTCAATCATGCCTATAGCTACTCAACCTCGTACCCAGGGTCTTACCTCCGCTCCCCCGCCCCCGCCCACCGCTTCGGAAAGACCCTGGTACACTCTGGTCACGTGCTTCCCAAAATATGGGCAGTACAAAATAAATTTAGTGTGGGTAGGGTGGTACAAAAAACTTTCTCGATTTACCGACCGGAGTAGTGTTTATACAAAATGCAAAACATCTGGCCAGATGAAATGTCACGACTCACGAAAGGTGCACAACGGCTTGGAGAAACAATCCGAAACGAGATATAATTTAATAAGAATGCCAAAGTCTCAAAGATCAATATTTTGCTGGCTTTGTAGCGCTGGCGACATGTGTTATTTATTGATGGGAGAATATTCGTTTTAAGCATTTGAATCGCGAGGCTTTTAACTGGACGTATTCACTTAAATATAACGGCAGCTTTCACGTGTGGTATTCAACAACGTACAGGTGAAACACATACGTGTTTTAATGTTTATATTGAGAGTTTGAAACAGTCTTCCATTTCATTATCCACTGTGAGGTTTACTGTGCTGCGTTGTTTTGGCCAGTTCTCATGCCGACAAAATTATGGTCAGTCATCCACGAACATGATAATTGATAAATATATTTGATATAAAATGCCAATTTTCAAGTTCATTTTAAAAAGGTTAGTCGATATCCGTACCTATTATATTTTAAACAATTGGCGAGGGACTATAATTTAATACGACGTGTTATTATTAATAGTCCGAAAAGCGGCGGGTATTAGGTTGTTGCATTTAAAACGATCAAAACTAAGAGATACGTAACAAGTTAACTTGAACGGGGGTTTCTTTATCGGACAAGAAGTTTGTGACAGCAAAGAAGCAGAAAAATCGATAAGACTCGCTCGCTTTCTTGAAGTATACTGAAAGTACTATTTCTTTAAGTAAACAACACAGCGCATTCAGAAATGCAGACAGATGACAACAAAGGTTCGACATTTCACCTTTGCCTTATTAAATGTGTCTAGTGTCTTGCTGTACCATTATAGAATGATCTTGGTTTCAAATATTTTACTATTTTAGTACTGTTTATTTTTGTTTATTTGTCGTACGTTGATTAAACTATTATTCGATATTTTAATATACTTTGCCGAATGGAGGAGCGGCAACAGTTTTCGTAGTGGCGTATTCATATTTCATGATCGAGCGACGAAAGATCAAATTTGCGGAGTAACTGGAGTTTATATAAATAGAAAAATGATACTAAGACATCGATTAATCGACTACATATTGTATAATTTAAGCACCCAGGTTGACGATTATTAAACGAATGGGAACATCAAAAGCTTTCTTCATTATAATCTTAAATAAACACAGCGATTTATTATAAACTAAAAACAATAGCTGTCAAAACAACTTGTTTCAATTTTAAAATCGTATCACCGGTTTAACGATTCATTTCAAAATCTAATACCAGAAAACAAAACAAGATACGTATACATGCATTTCTTCGACTATTCCAGCGAGGTCAAGCCACAGAATAAATACTAAGGTCAAGCATTGATACGCAGGGGACACTCCCACAGTCGAAAATGTTGATAGACGACACGTGACCAGCGTGTACCAGGGTCTTTCCGAAGCGGTGGGCGGGGGCGGGGGAGCGGAGGTAAGACCCTGGGTACGAGGTTGATAGCTACTATGGTAAAAACAATGTTGTAATTACTGTATGTACTTGTAGTGACCTTAAGAACAAGATTTTTGTCAATGCTAGCCATGCTGTGTTTTTACCTTAAGAAAGGAACTCAGAGTAAAGCCAGCAAAGCACAGGAGGCTGAGCACTAACAACTCTACTCATATCCGGCACAGAAGCATGAGTCCCAAGCCCATGCAGATATGTGCATGGTCACGCATTCAAATATTAGCTCAATTGAATTGGGCTTCACCTCGTGGTGAGAGGCAGTGTGATAATAGCTTGACTATTAAAGCTATGGTACTATTTAAAACCTATGGTAATAAGTATGGTTATTGTTTAGTAGGCCAATCAAATTTTAATATACAGTACACCAATAACTCACAAAATTTGACTAAAGTATTTAAATAACTTTGTTGCAACAATTTGTCAAATAATAATGCAATCCAGTTGGTAGGTAAAGGAAAATCGTTTGAGATAACAAGCATCTGAAGTATGACTGCTGTAAAGTTTAGAAATAATGAAGTTGTGAACGTAGATCCCCAGCAATTGTCATCAAAATTATGAAAGCAACTTAGCAACTATACATTAATTGTTCTTCAAGAGTAGACGTATACTGTATATGCATGCATGCAGTAAAAGGTAGAATAAATATTTGGCATTCATGTCATAAATTTTTGCATGACATTGACAACTGCAGCATACAATTTAATTAAGAAATATTTTGAGAAAGAAAGTATTAATTATACCTCGTTCCCTTTTGATCGCCCAAAAGAAGAAGAATTCCTCCATTTAAAGAATGTGCCATCCATTAGTTGGCGTGCGTTGAAAACGTTCGGTTGTTTTGTGTTACATTCCGCCAGTAGCTGGGCGTGCTGATGGGCAATTGTCTCCATCGTTTCCCCCTGGCATCACAGGGTCCCTCTGTGTTGTTGATATTGCTTTCTTCTTTCTGCCCCGGTTTGCTTTTTGGGACCGGTACACCAGCCATTTCCATTGCCTTTCTCTTCTACAAATATATGATATATAGATAATATGACCAAAAGTATTAATAGAATATTCAAGAAAGAATCATTTCACCGGTTCAACAACATTCCATTGCTTTTCAAAAGGTTGGGAGAATTCGAAAGTTTATGTGAACCCGAGGCCCAAACCATAGACGAGGGTTTACATATAAGTACTTTCGAATTCTCCCAAACTTAAGCGAGTGTTTGCATTGGACTATATAAATAAATATATAGAAAGATAGTTTGCTTTACCTCCTTAGATGCCTTTCGTTTGAGATTCAACAGCCTATCCCTGATCTTATTCGCCCAAAATTGCTATAAATTAAGTGATAAATACAGTTAAATTTACGTGAAAATATGAATTTCACATGCATGCATCCGTGCTACGTGTGTATATAGAACGAGACTTACATGACCGTATCCAAATGATCCACGGAGGCACGGATATTGTTGGACCAAAAGAAGAGCAACATGGTTTCGTTCTTCATTGGTGATGTAACTTTGTGGTGCTTGTGCCAATATTGTAGTACACAATTGTCTTGTCAACACACTTTTTTGGTTTGGTGTTAACCTTCCACTTTTTAAACCGTCTTCCACGGACTGTTCCCACTAAAATTTCCATAATAAATAATCCAGATTAAGTCATATATCAATAAATTTCATATTTTAGGTATGACTTGCACAGTTTATATGGTGTGGCATTACTAACCCTCTTCAATTAAGAAAAGGTACATGGTTTGGCGACAATGGTACATCGAGTTATGGATGCACGCTGGAAGTTCGGAGAAAACGAAAAAAGCGTAAGAGTTGCTCGAGGCGATAGCCTATTTAGATTTTTGAGTGCTCTCCTAACTTCCCAAGTGCATCCATAACTCAATGGTCATTACCAATGGAGTATGCCAAGCCCAGGGGCGGATCTAGGAATTTTGATACGTTAGTCAAAGTTGCTGTGGGCCCATATTTCTAGGGTCCGGCGCCCCCCCCCCCCCTCAAAATTTTTTTAAATTTGGATTTCTGAAATGGCATTTCCTGCATTCTGACAGCACATTTGAGCAAAAATTTTAAATGTTTTAAAACATGTTTTTAATGGACATTTTATCATTTTCAAGAAACATTTTATCTAAATTGGACTTTAATTGATATTTTCTTGTTGTCTTAGAAACCTTGTGATAGTTTGCAAGTGTGTAAGGCTAAGTTTTTCCAGGAATGAGGTGGGGAAATCCAATAAACAGTAGAGAGATATGTGGTCACATTCTAATATAAAAAAGTTGGCTGTTTCGCTCCATGTTAAAGTTCATCAGCATGCCTAGGAAACACCAGTTACATTGTTTCAGTCAGTGAATCTAACATGGACAGCCTGACCAACACACAAGTGAAGGTCTAGCTGAATTTAACATTCTGCATAACCCAGAGCAAGGTGGGCTACCTTCCATGGCTGTTGAGCCCCACCTACCCAGAGCTGTCTGGCTTTGAAATGCCTGATAGTTGCCTTTTAAACCTCAACCCAAGCAGACAATGTCTGGTTAGGAGTCAGGAGAAGCTTTTGTTAATGACCATAATGGACATTACATGGACATTAGACATAGAGGAGCTCAACTCTCTATATCATCCCGATCATTCTAACCCCCATCTAATATGCCACTACCCATTCCCCTACTAACCAGGGCTTGAAATTAGCGGTATCCCGATATCCACGGGATACTAGATTTTACTTTTGGATACTAGGTGTCATAGGTTCAGTATCCCGAAGGGATACCATGAAAATTTCACAGCAAACACTAGAATTTTGCCAGATATTTGTTCATTCCAAATTCCCAAAGGAATTTTTCCGCGCATTTATATAAAAAATTAGCGAAGTCACCAAGGAATCGAATCTTGTTTATAAAACTCCAGCGATCCGCCATTAGCCTGCAAAGCACACCATATATGGCTATGTTAATCATCCCACAATTCTCTACGGGTTTTAATATATGTAAATTATAGAAATATGCGATTGTGACCCTCTCACCTCTGTTTTAGCTTAACACATGTTTTTTAAGTTTAACGCATAAAATGCTAAAATATTTGAAAAGAACTCCAGTTGAAACACCACAAGAGATTGTGAAAATAGTGATAGATGATGGAGAAGAGAAGCGATCGGCAGAAAAAGAAAGGCGAGCAAAAAGAAACGCAGAAGTGAAACGACATTACGAACAAGCGAAGCGCTGTCGAAAGTTTAATGAAAGATGGAAAAAATCCTTCCCGTGGGTGACAGTTAATAAAGATGATAAAATGTTTTGCAAAACTTGTGTAGCCAACACCAATTATTGCGAGAAGGAGTCGAAGTTCGTGAAGGGTGGGTGCGCAAATTTCCACGTAAAATCATTACAAGCACACCACAAGAGTCAAGGGCACAAAAGATGTGCAGAGCGTGAGAAGGCCATGGCAGCAACACCAGGGACTAATTCTGCTGAAAGAGCATTGCAGTCGATGAACGAACAGAACTTTAATAAATTAAGAATATTATTTCGAGTAGCACATTCCATCGCTAAGAAAAATCGACCCTTCCAAGATTATATATGGAGCCTCGATCTCCATGAAGCAACGCATGGAATATCACTTGGCGAAACTTATCGAAATATCAAAGCTTGTAGAAATTTTGTCTTATACATCGCTGAGGTAGAACGCATGGCCATGGTAGAAGTCCTGAAGAAAGTTCCATTCTATAGCATATTATCAGATGGTAGTACGGATTCATCGATATGCGAGGCTGAGATCATGTATGTAAGGTATAGTGATAAAGGCAAGATCTCCAATAAATTCCTTGCGCTAAAGAATGTTCCCTGCGCCAACGCTGAAAATCTTACAAAATTGCTTGAGAATACTCTGAAAGAATATGGAGGGTTTACAGATGAGAACCTCTATGAGAAAATGATCGGGTTTGGAGCAGATGGCGCAAGTGTAAATATGGGCCAGCGTAGTGGGATTGCTGCAAGATTAAAAAGAAGCCAACCCTTGATAACATCTGTTCATTGTATGGCACACAGACTTGAACTTGCCTTCAAGCAAGTCGTACAAAATAATCGAGCGCAACTAAATGTTTTCAGTTTCCTGGAGAATATTTACAACTTTTACCGTAAGAGCTCATTGAATCGTAGCATGTTGAGGCAATGTTCTCAGGCTTTAGGCACAACAGGAATCCCCACTCGCCTTGGAGGAACAAGATGGATAGCTCATACATACACTGCATTGATCAACTTCTGGAAGATGTATCCATCCCTAGAGCAGCATTTTGGAGAGGTATGTAATGTTATTGTAGAGTCATGTTTATGTCAGTTATTTATTGTCATAAATTACCTAATAATTAAATAAATTACCTAATAATTAAATAAATTCAATGCAATCTCTGTTCACAGTTGCAGATTAATCCTCATTCAGCTGATGCATCTGCCAAAGCAAAAGGATTTCTGCGACAGCTTCAAAAAGCTTCATTCCTCAAAAATGCAGCGATGGCAACAGACATATGCACACGTTTGAAGAATTTGTCACTGTTCCTCCAGAAATCAAATTGCAACATTGGAGATTGCCTTGGTGTCATTCGAACAACAATTGACGGACTGGCCAAGCTCAAAACACAGTAAGTTTAATTTCATCTTATCTTCAATTCTGGATAATACCTGAATATTGAAATTACTTTATCATTTATTTTACTTTCAGACCAGGTCCTAAATTGGCTGACTTACTGAGAGCAAACAAATTCCACAATGTTCAAATTATTGTGGATCAGGAGGAAGATACAACAGTTGGTCAATTTACTGGTTTAATAACCGAACTCCAAGAAGCCATGGAAACAAGATTCACTGAATCTGGGGACACAGACCATCTCAACTGGATCGGTTTTCTTAATTTATATAACTGGCCAACACAACAGTCTGAGAGGGCAGGTAAGATAAAAACTTCACATGGACAGGAGTAGGCTTAGGCTAGAGTACAATTGAATTACCTAAATTTCTTTCAAATATTTTACTTTCTACAGATTATGGTGATGCAGATGTCGCCAAGCTACTGGAGCACTACCATCCACTTCTGAGCGCAGCTCATCCAGATGTGGAAGATTTCACTGGAGAGGCTTTAGTTGAATGGGAGGATTTGAAATTAAGAATCTATGGACGGTGAGAATTGAACTTGTCTATAATATTAATCATATTCTAAACTTTATTAATTATACTTATAATTCAATTTTACATTTTTAGGTATGGTGGTAAGAATATTGGGAAGGAGGTCAATTGGGAGCAAATTAACATTGCATTTAGCAATATTGCTCCAAACTTTCTCTTATTAATTGATTTACTACTCACAATTCCAGCACATTCTTCAGAATGTGAAAGAGGGTTTTCCTTGCTGAAAATAACCAAAACAGATTGGCGAAATTGTTTGACAGATGAAGCGGTGACTGCTCTAATTAGAATTAATTTAGAATCTGCAGATGTCAAGGAGTTCAAGCCAGATCCTGCGATTCACCTCTGGAATAATGCTGCCATTCGAGGAAGACGACCAAACCAAAATATCTGGCGTAAACGTAAAAACCCAAAACAGGTTTCGGGTTACAGTTCTGACAGTGAAGTATCAGATTCAGCATCATCAGATACTGAGAGTGAATCTGGTGTCATGGAGACCAACAATGTGATGACACAGCCAGAACCAGCATCTTCTCATTCTGAGAGTGAACTTGATGACATCATGGAGATGCCAGATCATAATGGGCTATTAAACCCATTTGACTCAGACGATTCATCTGACTTTAATGGATTTTAATTTATTAAACTTAATTAAAGAACTCTTCAGAGTTGAAGTTCAGTCTAATATTTTGCAGAGAGTGTGGGTCATATTAAATAATTGCAGTATTATACAATAACATGAATAAGATGTTAAATTTTGGATACTACAAGTTGCGATTTGGTAAAAAAAATGTGGGATAGTGGATTTCAAAGGGGGATACCAGTTTCAAAAACCTGGTATCCCACTTGGATACTGCTGAAAATTCCAAATTTCAAGCCCTGTTAACTAACCCATGTTACTATGAGCTGTCTGGTTATCAGGCACCAGCAACCCAAGTTCAATTCCTGTCCAGTGCAATTATCAGATTAAAATTTCATAATAGCCACATGTGAGAAGAATGCTTACTTGATGTATAACGATAATACATGGAAATTTGTAGAAATGTCATGTAGATATTTATTGCTTAGCTTTTGATCTGTTTCCCCAGGCCCAGACCTTATTACTTATATGTTAAAAAGTTATTACTTATAATACCATATGTTATATACAGTATATAGACAATTAACTGACTTGTATAAATATGAACTGAGGACGAATGTATTATGTAAACTACTGTGGAAAAGCAATCTGACTCTGCATCATGATTATGACATACTATAGTGAGTATCTAGAATTGAAACACTACCTAAGTAGTGCTTATAGTACTACATGAAGCATTAAATAGCATTGGTTTATACCAGTGTGCTCAACGCAGATTATGCTAATATGAACGGATATCAACAAAGGTTAGGGAAGTAACATGACAACAGACTAACATCGATATTGAATCCATATTGATGAACTACTGTACCTATAAGCTTACCTTAGAGCGACATATGGCTTTAATACTCTAGCTTGTCCGCCTTCATGTGTTGTGGCAAATAGACCGTACGTCTCAGCACCGTCGATGTCTTCCCAATCTTGGGGAAATGCTCTCCGGCCGCCAGTACTCGACAAGCACTGATTCTCACAGACAAATCAACATACATTTGCCGCAGAAGAACATCATCGCTGCTTTTTAGAGCACACAACGCACGATCTAACAAGCTTGTAAAAGCCATGAATCGATCGAACAGAATTAGACTGAACTAAGACCTTGCATACCGCATTTTGCAGGCTTCCAAACATAAGCTTGAAGTCGAGTAGCAATCCTGTTCATGATGCTGCAAATGCGGCAAAGTTAGTCAAACCGTCCTGTATCAGCCAATCAAAACCCAAGTGCGTCAAGAAACTTTACTTCCGACGTAATTGCATGCACTTCCGACGTATTTGCATTGTTTTCGACCAATCAGCGCTCGTTATTTCGACGTATTTCGGCCAGTTCGATGTATAAAATTGTACCCATTTGTAAAGATTTACACCTCTATCCCTAGGCCGAGCGTATAAGACTGCTCCAGTGGTCTGGTGCATAATTAGCTCACGTGCAATCAACACGGGGGAATGAATAGGACCGGACGTAGAGAGATTTATTGCGTTATTGCGCTCGCATTCGCTCCTCGAAATCGGTTTTAAAATAAAATTTTAAAAATTTGGAAAGTAATAAATATTTAGCCATTTTTTATTGAATTAATTAGTCAGCTTTTTAAAATTGAATTAATTCGCTTGACGTGTTTGACGTACCCTAGATCCGCCCCTGAAGCCATGAACCATTTCTTTTATAACAGAGAATCAGACACTTGTAAACAACGAAGAACAATTTTAATATTTATTTCGCTGATTAAAAATGAGTTTTATGAAATTACCGTGCTCCATCGAGTTATATGCATGCATGGAGCACGCACGGTAGCCAAACACCGTTGTACTGTATCTATTTTATAAATCTTAATATATTATACTTTATTTCTTATATTTGTAGCGTCCAATGTGAATTTTTGCCATGTTGACAATGAAAATGACTAAGAAATCGAAGACATCTGTACATTTTACTTAGTATTATTCTTAATATTATTATAGCACTGAAATCTTGTAACTGCGTCGAATTCCATTTATATTCCATTTATATGCATGGTTCCCACACAACAATGTAATATGATGTTTTACTATAATAAATGTTTTCTCCGTTGTGACTCCGTTTTTTCTCTATTGATGTGTCTACCATAACTCGCTTAGCATTACCGGCATACGTATTTACATACCCTTGTTGGAATACTGAATTCTCTAATCCACGACTGAGAAGTTGACTGACAATTAGTTGATTGTGAAGGAAGCTAAAATACAGTACAATAAAATATAATACATTGCATGCAATGTGATGCAATACATTACAATACGGCGCGATATAATTCAATGCAATGCAATACAATGCACGGCAATTGAGATACCATGCAAATGTTTCCCAAACTAATATAAACCTGAAACGAACTTTGAAGCATGTATATACCGATGTCGAGATTAATTGAACATATACTATCGTTAAAAAAACAATATATATATATATATATATATACACTATAAGTGGGCTTACCTCAAATGTTGATGGTCGCTACTGTCAGTTTCACGCTGGGCGATCTTCAAGCGGCTGAAGATTTTCGATTCGGCGCTGTCTTAAATAGGTTGAGTTGCTTACGTCATTGCTAATGGGTGTGTGGGTTGATGGCACGCTTCTGGGTGTGTGGGTTGATGGGTGTGTGGGTTTATTTCTGCAGTTACAAGTTACAACCACTTGTGCTATTGTTTCTTCCTTCATTTTTCCAAGAATGTGTGTGTTGTGTTTCGTGATTGTGGATTTAATGTTGTTCATGCAGCTATAACTAACTTTTACTGTGTTTCTGTTGAAAATCTTGTGTAGCTTGTTGTGTGGTGGGAAATGTTTGTCAATTAAGTTTAAGAAACATCGTCCTATGTGTGTTCTAACGTTCTTGCTGTATGGTGGGTTAAACCAAATGATGTTTCTATGTCGCTTCCTACGTGGTTGGCTTGTTTCCTCATTGGCTTGCGTGTTTACTAATTGTTGGTTAAAATTGCTGTGGTGTAATGCGTTTTGGTATGTGGGTGCAGACTCCTGGAATGTTGTGTAGTTTGATGAAAGGAGTGAAATGCGCTTATTTATGGATGTTGGGAGTTGTTTTAAAATACTAGGTGGGTGGTTTGAATGCTTGTTAACATAAAGCGGATCGTCACTGGGCTTCCTCTAGGGTTTGTATGTTCCATTTTGTAAGTCAAATGTTGCATCTAGAAAGTTTGTTACACTGGTATATTTGCTTGGGCTGTGATTTTAAGTGCAAATTCTTCGAAAATTTTATGTAGGTCTTTTCTTGCTTTGTCTGCCAATCTGCTGGTTTTGTTCTTTAAAATAGCTAATCCGTCATCTGACAGTAGCGACCATCAACATTTGACGTAAGCCCACTTATAGTATATTCGCTCTCTCTCTCTGTCTCTCTCTCTCTCTCTCTCTCTCTATCTCTCTCTCTCTCTCTCTCTCTCTCTCTCTGTCTCTCTCTCTCTCTCTCTCTCTCTCTCTCTCTCTCTCTCTCTCTCTCTCTCTCTCTCTGTCTCTCTGTCTCTCTGTCTCTCTGTCTCTCTGTCTCTCTGTCTCTCTGTCTCTCTGTCTCTCTGTCTCTCTGTCTCTCTGTCTCTCTGTCTCTCTGTCTCTCTGTCTCTCTGTCTCTCTGTCTCTCTGTCTCTCTGTCTCTCTGTCTCTCTGTCTCTCTGTCTCTCTGTCTGTCTCTCTGTCTCTCTGTCTCTCTGTCTCTCTGTCTCTCTGTCTCTCTGTCTCTCTGTCTCTCTGTCTCTTCAAAACACAAAACCACGGTTGCCAGTGGTTTTCTAAGAAATAATTCAAATAAGAGTTAAAAATGCGTTCTACGTGTCTTCCTTGCTTTGGAGTTTGACAGTACCGCCCATTGTGCATGTTTTTACCGCATGCGTGATTTCCTGAATGCGTGGCTTCCGGGAATCGAATCATATTAAACTCCAGCGATACATATTAAATAGTGTCTCATTCTTGCAATATGTCGAACAGTCCGCCGGTCAAGAACGGTTTCGACGATGTTCCTCCACCATCCAACGACCCTCCAACACCAACCAATGCTCCAATACCATCAAACTCTATTCAAACACCACCATCGCTCAATATTATCGTTCCGAAGATGAAAGATATTAATCCACCAAGTAAAGAGTGGAAACGTATTCAGCTCCCAACCGACGTTCTCATGTTAACAGTAAAAGACGAAGAGTTCTTGGCCATTTATGCCTACCTCGGTAATAATGTCTTTAAGAGTCGTCATGACAATCTTGGAAGGGTGTATTTCGGAGAAATGGGCGACGGGGAGAAGAAAGTGAAAATCTCTTTACTACGGTGTACCGAGGGTTCATTGGAAGTTGGAGGATCTCACACTGTTGTGAGAAACGGTGTGTCGGTGTTGCAACCGAAAGCGGTCATTTGCGTTGGGTTCTGCGACGGCTTAAACCCGCGGAAAACGAAGCTTGGAGATGTGGTGATATCCCTCAAGCTTTCGACGTACGCTCATAAAAAAGTGACGGCTTCGAAGCGGCCTGAACGTCGTAGTGTAACGGCGAACGTCAGCAAAAATATGGGTAACCTCATTAAATTTGCAGCTGATGGTTGGAATGCGCCCTTGAAAAACCCAGAAGCACTCGACGTTACTGTTCATCGAGATAAGGAAATTTTGAGCGGTCCAGAGCTATGCAATGACGATACTCGACGGACAGAGCTTCTTGACGAGTATCCTAATGCGATTGCAATAGAAATGGAGGGTGAAGGTACGGTATAGAATTGGACTGCAGGAGACATAGCTGGCCCATAGACATAGCGCCATAGGGGTTCTAATCACGATCGGAAATGGCGCCTGTCGAGGCTCTCTCCTCCGCAGGGGTTAAATTTCGGGGATTGGCGGTTTCGGGGGTCGTCGGAGATGCTCGGGAGAGAGGTCGAGGCTCGCGAAATACGGGCTGACCCGTATTAGCTACGCACGCGTAGAACGAATATCTTGCGTGTAAACGTCATGAATACACGACCGACAACTCACTTGAGCCAGCACGCACGTGGACTGAAAGTGGCCGATTTTCTATGCGATTTCCGATCGTGGCACTGCTACTAACTATCTGCTGATATGATTGTCTGTAATGGAGTAAAGTACTGTGGGCCCTAGTTCTCACTTGTCGTAAGAATCGGGGACAGTAGTAATCACAGATTCTCGGCGATTCTTATATATATATACTGTATATATATATATATATATATATATATATATATATATATATATATATATATATACGACAGCCAGTTCACACTTGTCGTGGCTTGTCGTAAGAATCATATAAAGAATCATGGATTTTTCCTGTTCCCGATCGCGATCATCCCAGACCCAGACGAGTGGTTTCAGTGTTCGCACATGTCGTAACTAGTCGTAAGATTTCCCGATCGTCGGCGACCGTCTGGGATGCATTTTCCAAATAGAAATGATTCCGATTTTTGCGATGCCTCCGAACAGATCGGCGACTGTCTGCGTACTTCAACCATGTTCACGCTTGTTGTAACAATCCCAGACGATCGGGGACAGGAATCCCCCCCCCCCCCCGATTCTTACAACAAGTGAGAACGAGGCTAATATTAAGTCTGGTTTTCATTTGTCGCATTATTTCATCGCCGATCATCGCCGATGCTCACGTTTGCGACGATCGGGGATTGTCCATCATTCCAGCGGACAATCGCCGATCAAGGCGGGAAAATAATATTTGTTTTGAAAATGGGCCCCGCGCATACAAAGCTTTTACTCGTCATAACGCTGTTACTGAAAACAAAAAAGCTCGTGCGGGTGCGAAATATATTGGAGACAAGGGAAGAATGGAAGATCTAAAATCAGGGCAATTTCACACGTTGGTGCGTAATTGTTTCAGTTTTATTCGACGAAAGTGCGACGTATAACCCGATTAAATTCGACACACGAATTAAATTCGTCTCGGCAGTTAAATTCGTCTGGATCAGACGGATAATGCGACGATAATCGTGTCGAGTTACACGACGAATTATCGTCACGTTCGCTTCTGTCTGTTACAATTCGGCGCCATGTTTTCAAGAAGTCGTTTTCAGGACCCACGAGTCCAAGTAAAAACAATTAAATTCGACGTTTAACTCGACGTCGCATTACTGACGAAGGTAATTCGATATTAAATTCGTCTGAATTAAATTCGTCTGCTCAATTGTGCGACGTTTAGCGCAGGCCTGAAGTTCTTTATCTTCTTTTAGAGATGTGAGCTAACTGATTATATTTACAATTTTCCCTTTTTATAATCTGATGGTTTAAGCTTAATTTATAGAAGTCTACGCTGCAGCTTTTGACCTTGAGATCGAATGGGCTATCATCAAAGGAATCTCAGATTATGCCGACGGCACACAATCGGATACAAAGGTTTGGCAATCTTTTGCCAGCGTCATGGCAGCGTCTGTTGTTCACAATATGCTGAAAGAGACTGGTGTTTTAGCAGGCTGGTCTCATTATCGAGGAACAGAAGAAAGAAATTCAAATGGAGGTGTGAACAAATTACACTATACAATAACAGTGTGGAGTGGGCATTGAAAGTGTTTGTGGGTGACAGGCTGTGTGGTTGTGGGATATGAGAAGTTGGAGGGGTGTGGTGCTCCAAGTCCGCCTCTTAGGGCTAGTTTTTGCGGGCGAGCGGGAAAGCGGGAGGAAAGAGGTGGACTTGTTTCGCTTGCAGGTTTTTGAATCTAATTAAATATTCTGGCGGGAAATCGCTGAAATGTACATCGCCCTGTTTTGACGTGTTTCGTGTTGTCGTACAAGCAATGGAAAGTGGTTTTACCCCTACTAAAACGTTTTCAAGAGTCTGTTTAACTCCAACTTCCAAAGATAGCACTTGCATAGCAATTTAACCTGAATATAATTACTTCCCGAATTACGTCACCGGTCGAAAAATTGACCGGTGAATTTTGGCGCGCTGCAGGTGGGAAAAGTCCCTTTCAACGAGGAACCGAAAGGTCAAAAAATGACGAAAGGTCAAAAACGTTTGAAAAGGACTTTGAGAAAGTCTAGTGTGCGTGTAGCAGTCAAATGTTCAATAGTCGATTGCCCATATCAGTATCATACTGATATGGGCAATCGACTATTGAACATATCTTCTATTTCTATGTTCATAGCTGTTCTCAGCATGATTGGGTGACCCAATCATGCTGAGAACAGCTATCAACATAGAAATAGAAGATATAGATAGCAGACTTGGCTATGAATGCGTCACCATACACTATGGGGGATCCAAGATGGCGGCTCAACCGGGGCAAAAGCTCTTGTGACCCTAACGAGACAAGTCACTTTATTTGAGTGACTCTCAAGAAAAACTAAGGCTAATTCAAGACCGGGTCTAACTCAATCTCGTTCAGAGCCCACGTTCCCCTTACCCAGCGGGCGGGAAACGAGAGGCTCTGGGATAATCCGGTTATAAATCCATGTCCTATCTTCACGAATTTTTCGGTTAGGTTAGGGTGTGTGTTGGGGTAAGGCTTTCATGAAGTACCTGGGTTATTTAGGACATGGAATTATTACCGATAATCCGTTCACGCCATCACAGGATTCTTGTTATCCGGAAGAAGAGTAATCATGTTCATCAGCCAATGAAATATCAATGTGAAACGGATTATCCCAGAGTCTCTCGTTTCCCGGGTGGGGAACGTGGGCTCTGGGAACGAGATTGAGCCTAACTGTAAATAATTCTTTCAAAAAAAACACGAGTTTCTATTCGTAATGTCCGAATTTTTGACGGTTAAATCGATTTATTTTGAGTGATGGAACATCTTGCTTTTATTTCACTCGTTTTTTTGGCTTTAATTCCGGCTCAAGATAACCTAAACGTTTTGTAGAAATACTTTTGTTTATCGTTTAGATTGCTAAAATAAACAAAACACTGCCCCACGGCTGGTCATTAATTCCGGTGAATGGCTTTAATTGCCAACCAAACTATCAAAAACATTTGTCTTGAATGCATTCTCCTTTTCTGTTAATTCAAAGCAGTAATTTTCTCAAAGAAGCACCCTCTTGGCTTTCGCCAACTTGGCAGCCACTAATTCAGCCGCCATCTTGGTTTCGCCCGGTTGGGCCGCCATTTTTGAGATCAAAAGTGGTCACAGTACTATCGAAACAGTGATCCTGTTATGAGTCCGCAGTCTATAGCTATGAACCATCTATGGCAATGAACCACACTGATCAAACAAGTATACATAGCCCACAGGTGTAGAGTATTCACTTCACTACATTAAAGGGGCAGTGAGATGGAAAATCTTCTATTCAATTTTGATTTTATCTAGAAGTAATAATAATTTTGATTTTATCCTTCCGTATGAGGAAGTACAGCGTATTAAATTCCAGAGATATTCAGGTTTTTGTAACATGCATGCAAGTCAGATGCCTTATGATCTCATCTACTCCACACAGTTCAAACAAACTTCCCCAAGTGAGGAATATATCAAACAATAACTGTACATTGCAATTGCAATGTACCATTGTACTAGAACAGCTTCAACGTTTCAGCACAATCTACGTATTATTTCCGTAGATATTCCTCATTTACGGAAAACGACAAAAAATTCGGCTTGTTTCAAAATATGTTGTTAAAGTAGTTAGTTTGTGCCTTGTTGATTATCTGCTTTTATTATATGGCTGGGCTTGTTTTCGGGTCATTACGCCAAACGGCGCACGCTGATTGGTTGTTGAGAGGTCCGGAAAAAGCCGTAATGCCCTCTCGGCACTGTGAGAGGGCATTACGTCCTTTTTAATGACCTGCAAGTTTTGGTGGGAAAATTAGATTTGAGTTGATTTGAATGAAAATAAAAGCATTTGAACAATAATACGTCCTGAAACATCAGTGTTTCTTTTTATAAAAACTTCTTATTTAAAAGCGCGAAAAATAAAAGCCTAACAGGTGTAAACATGAAGCGAAACGAACAAGCTCAAAAGTAAGAACTAAAGTGAACAGCGACACCTGATCAAGACAAACGTAGAACTATAAAAAACAGATAAGAAAACAAACCAAAAGCCATATAATAAAAGGCTTATTAACGTCGTTTTCTCGGTCTGTACGGGAAAGTATTTGCCCTCGGTTTCTCTCGTACAAACCTCGCTCCTTCGTCGCTCGGTCTGTACGAAAACCTCAGGCAAATACTTTCCCGTACAGACCTCGAACTCGGTTAATAAGCCTTTAATAATTGTTAATTATACGACATTCAAAATTATAGAGTAGCGTATTTTCTAAAGCTGTATTATTTGTTGGGTTTTTTTCGTGTAGAACGTAATGCAACAGAGGACATGGGTAGGCAAGAGACATCGTCTCTTTATGACCTGTTGCAATCGCTCGTTGGTGGCTCCTCGGGTCAGGTATGGCATATAGTAGTAATAATATACAGGGCAGGTAAAGGTTAGATATCATGGTTGTATCATATTGTATTGAACTAGACTGCATTGTATTGCATTGCATTGCATTGTATTGTATTGTATTGCATCGTTTTGTATTGAACTAGATTGCATTGTATTGCATTGCATTGCATTGCATTGTATTCTATTGTATTCTATTGTATTGTATTGCGTATCCTGCTGTATCTTCCTATATCCTCCTGTATCCTCTTATATCATATTACACCCTCATGTAACCCCTGTATCCTCATGTATCCTCCTATGTCCTCCTGTATCCTTTTGTATACTATTGCACCCTCCTGTATCTTCCTATATCCTCTTGCATTCTCTTGTACCCTCATGTATCCTCCTGTATCGTTGTGTTCTCTTGGATCCTCTTGTATCCTACTGTACTTTTGTGATCACGTCATAGGTTGCAGCGTTTAACGCAACAAATATATTTTATTAACTTGTACCCCAACTGAAAAATTTCTGGCAGTGTCATTTCATGCCTTCTAAATGTAGCGTAACTGTTTGCAAATAGTGAAATAAAAGTAGCGTGCTGCGTAGGCAGTGTTGAAACAACAATCGAAATATAGTAAGGTTAGATATACTGCCGAAACAGAGAACGTAGGAATCTAACGTTTCGAGCGAAGGCCCTTCGTCAGAGAGAAACGTAAAGAGTGTAAACAAACAATGAGCTTATATAAGAAAGATAATCATGTGACCAAAAATAAGCCAATCAGATAAAAATAACAATAACAGATTAATAATGAGATGCGAAAAATTAGCCAATCAAAGCAAAATAACAATAACAAAGGTTTGTAACTGTTTGCAGGTCGATTACAAAGGCTGTACAATAGTATACGAGGCCAGTGGAAGATTTCACTCACTACAGCATCCGTTGGTGTTTGACGGGAAAGCATGGGACGTCAAGAGTGGCTTATCTGTGGAGAAGAAAGGCTTCGACAAAAGCGTAGATGCCACTAAATATGTCGTGAGTGAGCTTATCAAAAAACTCCAGGAAAATGGAAAACTTGACGATGAATAGCGAAGATATAGTATTGGTGATTCCTTCACGATTATTTCAGTAGAAATTTGGAACCCATATATATATATGACAATTATTCACCGAAGTCAAGGTGAATATCGGTGAATATTTGCCGAGGCGAAGCCGAGGTAAATATATTCACCAATATTCACCGAGACTGGGGTGAATAATTGTTATAGTATAATATTTCGGAGGTGAATATCCAAGGAAGTTAAAACACAAGTTTATAAATGTATTAGTTTATCTTATCTTGATCTTGGAAATTGAATGTTGAATCTTTTCTTCACTCAGTCACTTTCAAAAGCACGGCTTAATACGATCAAAACTCTTCCAAAATAAAAAATAATTACGACAAAACATTTCCTTACCTTTAGACAGTTGTATCTCCAAGCTATTCGATGTATACAGTCTATTTGTCCTGAGTTATTTGAGCAGTTTTGACGATATGTTCGCTTTAAAAGTACGGTCGCCATTTAAAAAAAAATCTCCGCCATTTTGAAAAGTAACATTCATCAAAATCATAATTCCGAGGGGAGACTGGAACGAGTTAACTCAATTTAGTTGGAAAAAAGTCCCAGACTCCCCTCGAAAACCTCTTTCTAGTGATGTTATTTTGTGATGTTATATTCACCGCCTGGTGCGGTGAATATAATGATTTATGAAGAAATTTTTAACCAATCAAATGTCCGGAATCTTTATATTCACCTCTGAAATTATACTATATATATATATATATATATATATATATATATATATATATATATATATGGTATTCAGCACTTTCCGACATTCCGTGAACAAAATCACACGTACTCGTTTGTATATATATATATATATATATATATATATATATATATATATATATATATATGCACTGCTGCTCATGTTTTAAACATTACTTCTTTTAATCTTTCACAGTATACTGTCCTCCTTATTATAATAGTATATTCTATAGGGGGAGCATAAACATTATAAGCCTTTGGCTTCTGTTGTAGGCTTCCTCGTCACATAATATTTCAAAATTGGTAAGCTAAGTAATTATTGCTAACCTCTAAGTTAACAATGGTTACTTGATGAACCTACATAAACATATAATTGTAACACTTGTAAATTGTGACAAATCAAATCAAATAAAACAATTCAACTCATTAATAACTCACAAGGAATATTCAAAAGAAATCCATATGTAATCAGTATTTAGAAATCGGAGGAAGATTACAGTCAAATTTAGCAAACTTTGAGGTCGGTTTTCTCTTAAATATAAATTCGTTTGAGAAGCTATATCCAACACTCGTTGGTGTTCGTCCTCCGATGTCTAAATATAGCCAAGCTGGTTAAAAAACTCGACTTCGCCTCGTATTTTCAGCCTGCTTGACTGCATTTAGAATCAGAGGAAGAACACTGACTCGTGTTGAATATATTATCTAACAATCCTTGAAAATCTATAGAAATCCATCAAACTTTCTTAAAATTCCTAGAAATCCCTGGAGAATCTTCGAATAATCCTCAAAATAAATTCTAAAAAATCAAAAAAAACCTAAATTGTATTTTGGAAATACTCCAAAAATCTCGTACGCTTTTTTTTACGAGTAATACCCTCCACGATGTATCTATACATATATAACACGATGTTTATATTAACTATATATAGTCATTTAGTATAGACTTCTTTAACAAAATCGAGTTTTTTTTGAAAGGATTTGGCCGGTTTTTGTAAATAATTTTGTGTTGTACGGCGATTTGATGTTGCCATTAACTGTCGTCGCATCGGCGACTGTTGTAATTGTTGTAGAAGTTGAACCTGATTCAACTTCTACAACAGTCGCCGACTATCGCGATTGAATTACAACAAGCGTTTCCATTACCGTATTTACTCGTTTAAGCGCCGCATATGAGAGCAAAAACACTAAAGAGCGCCGCCCCCGAATAAGCGCCGCACTTATTCACAACAATGCGGCGCTTAATCGAAGCACCGTCAGACAGAATTGTTCGAGAAGCCAAACTAAAAAACAACTACAGTACATCTCAATCTTAAATCAGCCTCGGAAATTTATTCTCCTGTATTACAGTGTTTTTAAGTTCAAAGTGAGTATATTTCAATGCTCTCCCATTTAACTCTCTTGAAACATGTTTATTTTGTTATAACATTTCTTGTTATCGTTTACAAATAAAATAATTTTTAAAGAGCGCCGCCCTCAAATAAGCGCCGCATCCGAAACACTAAAAATTTAAAGAGCGCCGCGGCGCTTAAACGAGTAAATACGGTAAGTTGTAATTGTCGTAAGACTTAGGCTACGTTTACATGCATGTACCGGATGAATTCGAGACCTGTCTTGAATTTGTCCTATTTCGCCGTGTAGACAGGCGGAACCGTACTAATTCGAGAACGGTTCCGAATTTGTCTTCCGTGTAAACAGGTGGAACCGTACTAATTCGAGACCGGTTCCGAATTTGTCTTCCGTGTAAACAGGCGGAACCGTACTAATTCGAGAACGGTTCCGAATTCGTCTTCCGTGTAAACAGGTGGAACCGTACTAATTCGAGAACGGTTCAGAATTTGTCTTCCGCGTAAACAGATGGAACCGTACTAATTCGAGACCGGTTCTGAATTTGTCTTCCGTGTAAACAGGCGGAACCGTACTAATTCGAGAACGGTTCCGAATTCGTCCAATACCGTGTAAACGGGGTCTTAATCGGCGATAGTCGCCGACTGAATTACAACGATTACAACTATATGGAAACCAGGCTTAAAAAACTATTTTCTGTTCTTTTTGCCAATTTGAAAATTTCGTAAAAATCGCTTGTCAAACAGAATCGGAATGAATGTTGTCTATTTTTATTTTTTAAAATCAAATTAAACAAAACTGAATTCGACAACAGTGTATAAGAAAGCCACCCGTTGGAAAATTGTAAACAAAACAATGTATACTCGCTTCTGAAAGAGACATGGTTTCTAGAGAACTGAGATATGAACGACCAGAGTTCAACATTTGTGACGATTATGACAACGATTGTTATAATCAGCATCATGCAATTGCCCAGCAGAAGGAAATCATTGAAACTGCTCGAAAATTAAACTCGCTTGGCGATGAATTTCTTCGAGATCTAACGGTGAAGTCGGACTCGAGTGTCGTGGGATATTTCGATGGAGGCCGTAGGTATACAGGATTGGATAGCGTTGTTGGGTCTGTTGATACTTTGTTAGTGTGGTTGGAACAGTCGGCGAACAACATGATGGAAGATTTGAGGAAAAGAGAAGCGGTTCTGAGAGGAGTTTTGCGTCTGACTGGTAAGCGCACGAGCGTCAAAATGTACAAGGCGTGAATGCAACATTGTTACATCAGCAACATTCATGGCTGAATAATGTACTGTAACAATATGATTACACTAGCTGAACAATATAATTGTTCGGTCATTATTCAACACTGTTGTTCGTCTATCACTTGTTGTTCAGCCATCACTTGTTGTTCAACCATCACTTGTTGTTCAGCCATCACTTGTTGTTCAGCCATTACTTGTTGTTCAGTCAACACTTGTTGTTCAGTCATCACTTGTTGTTCAGCCATCACTTGTTGTTCAGCCATCACTTGTTGTTCAGTCATCACTTGTTGTTCAGTCATCACTTGTTGTTCAGCCATCACTTGTTGTTCAGCCATCACTTGTTGTTCAGTCATCACTTGTTGTTCAGCCATCACTTGTTGTTCAACCATCACTTGTTGTTCAGCCATCACTTGTTGTTCAACCATCACTTGTTGTTCAGTCATCACTTGTTGTTCAGCCATCACTTGTTGTTCAACCATCACTTGTTGTTCAGTCATCACTTGTTGTTCAGCCATCACTTAATTGTTGTTCAACCATCACTTGCATGCGCATGGTGTTCAGCCATCACTTGTTGTTCAGTCACCAGTGTTGTTCGGCTATGATATAGGCATTGGTCTAACTACGGTTAATAATTTGATTTGGACATGCCTAGAATTAGTTTTCCTTGTTTTTCTATTTTATATCTTGATCAACATAATTTATCTATAATATAGAACTTGGAAGTCAAGCTAGCCTCTTTGGAATGCTAGAATTAGCATGCAAGTTCCTAGATGTTCCCGATGATCCCTACCCTGCAGAACGTGAATACATAACAGGCTGCCTCACCGAGACCGAAAAACAAAAACAACGAATTTTCCGAATTATCGAAGAAGCCGGCGACATTCTAAAAACCATAATCGAAACAGAAAATCTCGATGTTACCAAAATGATGCAATTTGACAACGTCTTGAGAGAAGCCCGACTAGAGATGGACTCGTGTCAACGTCGTTTGGACGGAGCGAAGCAAAAAATCGTTGAATTGGCACAAAAAATGCGAGCGGTTAAATGGTTCTCGCGGTGTGTTAGGGCCATCGGCTTGGGGATATCTTGGTACGTTTTGTACCACAAATACCAAGAGTCTTCCGTCAACCTGTCTTTGATGCTCGTTGGATTTTTCGTGTCTGCTGTTATGTGGTTGTCGTTTTTCCCCAGACGTGCTCATGCTTTTTACGAGTCTCTTTCGAAACTAGGCGCTAAGCATCGCCTGCTCAACGAAGGACTGGACGATATTCACAAACGACTACAGAGTTCGACCGACCATAAAGACAAAGTAGTTGAGGTGATAAGATCTGGTACTCGGGATAACTAGAGATTGACATTATACAATTATTGGATGAGGTTGAGCCGCGTGATGGCTTGTGTTATCAACGCCGAGGTAATGTACGAGTCAAATCCAACTGCGATCATCCCCCCCCGGGTAAACCCCGGGCATTTGACCCAAGGTGAGCTCCGTATAGGCGGGAATTTGACGTAAAGCAATCCCACCCGGTCGGGCATTTGACTATTGAAAAAAGTTGGTCAGCGGTTGCACGTTAAAAAATCTCCTCGTTCTAGCCATCTCTTCAGTCTGCATATCACGATCTTTTCTGTCGATATTCCACGTGAACATTTGAAAATGCGGTTGTTTAAAGTCTGGGATGTAAAGAAGGACGTTGAAACTTCATGGTAGTGAATTTTTTGTTGTCTATGTATGAAATATTTCAAACAAAATCTTTTAATATAGCCTTGACAGTCCCAGACGGTGGGGCATTTGACTGTGTTTTCGGTCCGCATAGTGGGGAATTTGACCAAAATTTTTCGGAAAAGTCAAATTCCCGGAGCTTTGCCCGGGGGGGATGATCGCAGTTGGAATTGACTCATACATAAGTCTCATCTGCCGAAGCCAAAGCTTGATACACAAGCTATCATGCGACAATCGAATTCAATAATTGTTTTATTATAGAATTAAAAATGTAGAAGCCTTTAGAATGTTTTATACAAAGTTAGATAAAAATAGTAAATTCATACCGTCTTCAGTTTGAGGTTCGCTTAATACTCTTTTCTCTTTCAAATACAATTTTCTCTTTCAAATATACTGCTTTAAACTCTAACAGCTGTTTGTGTAGCTCGCTTGCTTGTTCTTGGTGGTTTTAGCGTCAACAAAACGTCCCAAATCCGCCGGATTAATCCGTTTCTGATCTTCACTCCTACGGACCGCCGCCATGTTTGTTTTGCTCAAACCGCTGTCCAGCTCGTACCGTTTATCTTTATCTACAGACAATTTTTGAAATTTTGTTATTTGTAGGTTTTTAGCCAATCACAGTCGAGATTGTATCAGTATTGCATAATAAAAAGTGTCAGACAGAAGGAGCTAATTTATATACACATAAAAGGATTTTACATCGTCGGCCATGATTGCACTTATGAATAAGGTCTGTATCGGCCGAAAATATTTACAAAGACAAAGCGCATATATATGACATGAAAATATAAGTCTGTCTTATTTGAGAGAACACTTAAAATAACAAAGTAACATCTTTTGCAGTCTTCGTTTTTGAGATATGTCAGTTGTCTGATATGTAAATGGACATGTGACATATATATATATATATATTTATGATAATCGCACATGTGACGATTATCGCTGAATCAGCATTATAGTTTGATTGCAATTTTTGCAATAGGACAATTTTTTATATATACGTGTATTTATTATATAAAATAGAGTGTTTTATTGATTTTTCCGCCACTAATAAAAGTGATAATCTCACATTTGCGAATCTCACATGTGACGATTATCGCTGAATTATAGTTTAATGCAATTTTTGCAAGGCAATAGGACAATTTTTTTATATAATAAACAGAACAATACATGGATGTGCGGAAATATGAAATTTATTTCGAGTGTTGACCAGGAATTCTCTATATAATGACTTATCGGAAGGTTTTTTTATCTTTGCTATTATCAAAATAAATCACTTAAAATTCTACATGTTTGTTGTTGTGGGACAAACACACGCACTCTCGGAGTCGGAATTTGGAACATCAATTTCGTCTTTTAACAAGGCTTCCGATTTCAATTTTCCCGAGGAGGCGTCACATTGGACCTTGAGCGCTCTGTGGCCCCGAAAATAAGGAATTAGGTCATACCACTACGCAACACTCTACTTTTAAATTAAACCCCGTGCCTTCGTCACGGGTGCCCTAGCCAATTTGATGAGATGGTATTTTAATTTGTTTGATGCGCTGCTCAACATGATCTCAGGACATGCCTTAACTCGTGCTATCACCGTTTAACTGTAGCTATTGTTGTCAGTAAGATATTCGTTAACGTTTGCAGAATCGGTAAAGCGCTCTCAATTCGTCAGAATTTATGCAACAAAATTAAAATAGACATCGTTAGAAAGCTATTAATTTGTAGAATACAATGTTGTCTTTGATTTTGCGATAAACACAAACCAATAATAGTGTGATTTTTTAAATTAAAACCAGAGGGCTTCGACTCGGGGCGACTCAAGTAAAAAGCGTTTTATTTTGTTCCAGCAAAACGGTGTCAGCGTGTGTTTTTTTGATATGTCGAGTTTTGCTGATTTTATTGACGACCAAACTTGAAAATGCTGTTTTTTGACCAACATTCGGGCAAAATAAGTCATAAAATCGAAACCAGGCAATGAATAAAAAAAACACGCTGACACCTCGGTTTTGCTGGAAATTCATCTTGCTTGAGACGAACAGCGAAAAATTGTTGTGAACAACATGAAAAGCTCTGTTCCTAAGTCGCCCCTTGAAAAATTCGTAACTATTATTGGCTTGTGTTTATCGCAAAATCGAGAATACAACATTACAACAGACAATACAGTAAAAACCCGCTAACAAGAACCTACATTTTACCAAATCAGCCTGGGATAGGTTCTTATATTCTTATATATTCTTATATAAATAAATTCTTAATTTCAGCCTGAGGTTCTTAATAGTGGTAGGTTCTTGTTAGCGGGTTTTTACTGTACAACATTCTATTCTACAAATTAATAGCTTTCTAACGATATCTATTTAATCCTTGTGGCATAAATTCTGACGAAATGAGAACGCTTTACCGAAATGACCCTGCAAACCTTAATGAAGACCTTAAATGAGAGGATATCTATAGGTTCCTATAGGCTACCAATTTTAACCGCTACTTAATCAGTTCTCGCGTTCTAGAATTGGATTCTAGAAATTCAAAACTCAAAATAGTGGCTGACTATATTTAGCAGGGAATCCCGGTGGAAGAGTGTGTCGGCGGTCCACGCCGAATCATGCATTATCGGTCTCGTGACATCCAAACTAAGAATTGCTGACACGCAACTATATAACTGACTCCCTTGAAATTCGGAAGACAAAGATACGACGACCATGCCGTGCCACATATGCACCAGCAACTAATATAACCAAAGTTTTATAGTGAAATTGCTCAAAAGCCCGCTCAACATAAAGCCTATATACACATTATAAATATATATATATATCTTTAACGTTTCGGGGCAAACCCCTGGCATATATACATATATACATATATATATATATATACAGTATATAGTATTAATAATATACATGACAAAATTACTGCGTCCTGATTGGTCGAGAGGAGTACAATTTCAGTGTAACACAGTGCAAAAAAAGTGTATACAGTGCAAAATTTTCCGGACTCGTGCATTTTGATAATCTTTGAAAAACTCACTCGTGTGCGTATATATATATAGTTAAAAGTTAAATATGACATAAATGATAATTGCACAGCTGTTGCACAGCTTGTGGTCATCTATACATCATTTTCGCTGACATCTATACATCATCAGCTTACTTTAGTGTAACATCATTTTATGTTGCGAACAAAGCAGTCACAAATATACCGAGAGCCAAAATTGGGAGCGAGCGTTTCTTTGTACAGATAAAAAAAAAATATATATATATAAAATTAATTATATCAGAAACCATAACCAGCCGATAGTTTGAAAAAGTATGAAATAAAACATACACCGAAAATAAACATCTTGTGATATGAGTCATGCATTTAAAGCCATGTCACACGAGGCAATTTTCCTTGCAACGCAATGGCGTTGTATTGCAAGTTGCAAGAAAGATTTCCTCGTGTGACACCCCATGTTTGCAACTAGTCTTGCAACGAAAAATTGCGTTGCGAGTCGCAGAGAAAGTAAAAGCAGCTTCTACTTTTCGCAACGCTACGCGGACAAGTTGCAGCGTGTGACACCCCCACTGCAACTTGGAATATTTTTCCGACAAAAATTGCGTTGCAAGTTGGAAGGAAAATTGCCTCGTGTGACCGCATGGCCTTAACATCAGTTCTCTATTGTTTTTGACTCATATCATTAGTGGGTTTATCAAGATGTTTATTTTCGGTGTATGTTGTTTGATACTGCTGTAATTATATATTGTTGTCAATTACCCACATATAACTCATAAGTATATATATATATAACAGACTGCTTGGTTGTATTTCTATTCGAGGCCGTTTTTCTCCAAATTCTCCGGTTTTCCTTCCTCTGCAAAATCAACTTTGGCCATGATCAATCTTTATAACTATATTGTGTTTCTGATTAGTAGACCTTTACTGTATAGGTTTGGCTAGAAGCCTCGTGATTAGTCACTGAAACCAATAAAGTTTGCTCAATCGCATGTCATACATATAAGCATATTAAATACTGTTAAACTTTACTGTAATCCTAGCGCAATAAATCTGACCCTAACTCTCACCATAATGCTTTATTTAAGAGAAACAGTTGACTTCAATTTTGTATTTTACTCCGCAGTTTTATGTGACGTCAATTCGGAAATTGCCGAAAAAGTCAACCGAAAAAAATCTGATGATTCTGAAATAATGCTGTCTAGCAAAAAAATAGTGACAAGCAACAACAAGTAAAGAAAATTATAAAATATGGGGTTTCCCCGTTCTTAGAAATAATGGGGAATCCCTTACATATATATGACGTCGTGTATACACCATGGCTATAAAAAGCATATGATCTCGTGTCACCGGCATAATTTATACCAATGATCGCATGATGGCGACAAGACAAGTTGACTTTCAACTACGAAGTGATTTAAGACTTGGCGATGAGTTTGAAAGCGGTTATATGGCATTAGCGAACAAGAAAGCAATAACAGAGAGTGGTCGTCTCTTGCTGGCCAAATTTGGGGATAAGTTGGAACGCGATATTCGTCCGACAGTTCAAGGTCAGTCACATCGGGGAACGAACCAACGCCAACCTGGAAGTTCGCCACTGAAAAGCATCGTGAACGTCGTTGACACGGTGTTGGAATGGCTCGAACATTCGGGAAAGAACGTCGTCACGAGCCTCAAGAAACAGGAAACGGTTCTCCGAGGGGTATTTCATTTAATTGGTAAGTATCGGCAGTATTTCTATACTTCAGGAGTTCAGGGTATATAGGTTAAAATAGAGGTGAGCCGATCATCGGCAAAACATCGGCAGAGCCCAGCCTAGATCATAGGCTTTTCCGTGGCTGAGCTGTGGCCTATGGGACTGGGAACTAAATAGAAGGCCTAGGTCTAGGCTGGGCAGAGCCGATTAACGGCTAGTTTTTCAGGCCGATGGCCGATTGTCTTTCACCATCGGATCGGCTGTCTCGTGACTCTCGTCCTCGTTTATCATAGCCTGTGTCCAGCCGCAACCCTCCCGTCAAAATCGGGGAGCGAGCGTCTGTGGTACCGCGTATCGTATACTTCAATTCTTTACCTTGTTTGGCATTTTTGCGCTTGTTGAGTTGTTTATACAAAAATATTTTAAATAAAGGAAACACTGCTGACTACTAGTTGACTGTTTTCTGTTTGTTTTGTTGCGCTCAAAATACGAGAATTGGCTTGATGACTTCCTCTCATTGCGAAACTTGAGATGAATAAAACGACAAAACGGGAGCACTGAGCATCAGGTTAGCAAACATCGGTTTTGCCGCTTAATCGGCCGATTGTGGGGAAATATCGGCTCTTAACAATCGGTATCGGCAATCGGCTTTTTTTTAACATCGGCTCACTTCTAGGTTAAAACTTGAAAGTTCATCTACATGTAACAGTGTTTCCTGTGATTGTCTTACCGTGAATAAATATAATAAACATTAAAGACAATCGAAAAAAACGTCAACATCGACGTGGGCTGAAACAATGTCAATGGAATGTTTCAACCAAAAATCAGGAACTAATCTTCCGCAGGATAGGAACGGACAGGAAATCCTTTGTGTTAAAGTCATTAGTTCCGACAGAGAGCTCACAAGACAAAGAAAATTTCCCTGTCCATTCCAAAATTTTCCCTGTCCATTCCAAAATTTTCCTGAGTCGAAACCAGCCTTTGATATTGCATATTTTTGTAATGTGAGTAACAAATTAGTATGGAATGTAGCCTGATTTGAGTGAGAGTATTTTAAGTGCCACTTCCAATTCGAGAAATTAAAGATGATTCGTTGGGTGATTCGAACCCGCGACCTTCGGTTTACTAGTTCGACACTCTACCGACTGAAATGTAGTTTCTTCAATATTGAGAGACTAAACTCTTCATCTTATTTTGTTGGAACATGTACAGCGAACTTATAGGTGAAGAATAATGATATTAGGTCACTTTAGGTGTCACTCCAGTACTACTTTGGTTCCTTAACCCTTTTCCGGGCAGATTACCAAGAAGACGAGTAAAATCGTCTAGCGTTAGCCAGAGTACAAGTAATAAGTTGCCAAATGGCTAGAGGTAAGCCGATGTTAAAAGGAAGCCGATTGCCGATACCGATTGTTAAGAGCCGATATTTCCCTACCATCGGCCGATTAAGCGGCAAAACCGATGTTTGCTAACCTGATGCTCAGTGCTCCCGTTTTGTCGTTTTATTCATCTCAAGGAGTTTCGCAATGAGAGGAAGTCATTAAGCCAATTCTCGTTTTTGAGCGCAACAAAACAAACAGAAAACAGTCAAGTAGTCAGCAGTGTTTCCTTTATTTAAAATATTTTTGTATCAACAACTCAACAAGCGCAAAAATGACAAACAAGGTAAATAATTGAAGTATACGATACGCCGTACCACAGACGCTCGCTCCCCGATTTTGACGGGAGGGTTGCGGCTGTACACAGGCTATGATAAACGAGGACGAGAGAGCAGAAATACGAGGACGAGAGTCACGAGACAGCCAATGGCCGATTGTGAGAAAAACTAGCCGTTAATTGGCTCTGCCGATGTTTTGCCGATGATCGGCTCACCTCTACAAATGGCAACCATGCTCAGCAGAGGGTTAAGGAAAAAGGTTGATAGGATTAAAGGGTTTTTAACCAAAGTTTTCTAAAATCTATCGAAACACACTCACCATTCCTGTATCATCGAACTTCGCCGCGTAAAACACTGATCTTTTCATGTTTCAGATCTCGGAAACCAGACCAGTTGTTTTGCTATACTAGAGTTAGCCAGCTCCTTCCTTGATGTAGCCGACGACCCATTCCGAGTACAGCGCGACTTCATTCGCGAGTGCTTGAAGGACATCGAAGAACAGAAAGAATGCATCCTGCAACTAGTCAACGACGCCGGTGAAATCCTAAACGAAATAATCGACAATGAAACTGACGTTGATAAACTAAAAGGAATACAGTTTGACAACATCGTTCGACAAGCACACGTTCAGATCGGCTCTTGCCGTCGGCGCCTAAAATCCGCCGAAGAGAAAATCAACGAACTTTCGACAAAGATGAGCACCCTGAAGTGGTTTTCACGAGCCGCCCGATTAACCGGCTGGGGAATTACAACTTATTTTTTCTACCAGAAGTACAAAGAGTCGACTTATGCTGTCCCGTTAGTTTTCGGCTGTTCGAGCATAGCCGGCGCGATATGGCTATCGCTCTTTCCGAGTCGCGTGTACGGCTTTCACGAGTCGATTTCGGAACTCGCTTCGACGCATTCTTTGCTCACAGAGAGACTTGAAGATTTGCGCGAAAAGTTGAGCAGCGCCAAAGATTTCAAAGATGGATTGATGAAGGATGTGGGCGACCCGGTGTGAGACGTTTTTCAAAAATTGTGCTTCAGTTGCATTCCCAAGTCTCGGTTTATAATATATTATATTTATAATTTTCGCAACGATACGAGACAAGTTGCAGCGTGTGACACCCCCACTGCAACTTGCAATATTTTTTTCGACAAAAATTGCGTTGCAAGTTGCAAGGAAAATTGCCTCGTCTGACATGGGCTTAACATTCTCTATTGTTTGTTACTCATATCATTAGTGGGTTTTACAAGATGTTTATTTTCGGTGTATGTTTTGTTTTATACTACTGTAATTATATATTGTTGGACTGAAACCAGATTAGATGCATATATAACTCATAAGTAATAGACTGCTTGGTTCTATTCGAGTTTTTTTCTCCCCGAATTCTCCCGTTTTCTTTCCTCTGCAAAATCAATTTTGGCTTAATCAATCTTTATAACTATATTGTGTTTCTGATGAGTAGACCTTTAAGGTTTGGCTAGAAGCCTCGTGATAGTCACTGAAACCAACAAATTTAAGGCTCAATTGCATGTCATACATGCATATAAACATCCCGGATTTTAATTAAATAGAGAATAATACATGGTGTGGAAATATGAAATTTATTTCGAGTGTTGACCAGAATATCTCACAAATGAGCGAAGCGAACGAGTGAGATATCCCGTTCAACACGAGAAATAATTTCATATTTCCAAACATCCATGTATTGTTCTCATGTATTGTTCTGCTTATTATATAAAAATAGTCCTATTTCCCCACAAAAATAGAGCAGTTTACTCTAATACGTTTCACGATAATCGACACATGTGAGATTATCATGAATAATCACACATGTGAGATTATCGTTTTTATTAGTGGCGGAAAAATCAATAAAGCACTCTATTTTATATAATAAATACTGTTAAACTTTCAACTGTAATCCTAGCCCTAAATCTGACCCTAACTCTCACCATAATGCTTTATTTAAGAGAAACAGTTGACTTCAAATTTGTATTTTATTCCGTAGTCTATGTGACGTCAATTCGGGAATTGCCGAAAAAGTCAACCGAAATAAATCTGATGATTCTGAAATAATGCTGTCTAACAAAAAAAATACAATGGTCATGAGCAACAAAAGGTAAAGAAAATTATAAAACATGGGATTTCCCGTTCTTAGAAATCATGGGGAATCCCCAAGTATAAACAATGCAGAATACCTCATTGCCATTGGCTTACATATATATGACGTCGTGTATATACCATGGCTATAAAAAGCATATAATCTCGTGTCCCCGGCATAATTTATACCAATGATCGCATGATGGCGACAAGACAAGTTGACTTTCAACTACGAAGTGATTTAAGACTTGGCGATGAGTTTGAAAGCGGTTATATGGCATTAGCGAACAAGAAAGCAATAACAGAGAGTGGTCGTCTCTTGCTGGCCAAATTTGGGGATAAGTTGGAACGCGATATTCGTCCGACAGTTCAAGGTCAGTCACATCGGGGAACGAACCGACGCCAACCTGGAAGTTCGCCACTGAAAAGCATCGTGAACGTCGTTGACACGGTGTTGGAATGGCTCGAACATTCGGGAAAGAACGTCGTCACGAGCCTCAAGAAACAGGAAACGGTTCTCCGAGGGGTATTTCATTTAATTGGTAAGTATCGATCAGTATTTCTATACTCAGGAGTTCAGGGTATATATGTTAAAATAGAGGTGAGCCGATCATCGGCAAAACATCGGCAGAGCCGATTAACGGCTAGTTTTTCTCACAATCGGCCATCGGCCGATGGCCGATTGATTTTCACCATTGGATCGGCTGTCTCGTGACTCTCGTCCTCGTATTTCTGCTCTCTCGTCCTCGTTTATCATAGCCTATGTACAGCCGCAACCCTCCCGTCAAAATCGCGTATCGTATACTTCAATTCTTTACCTTGTTTGGCATTTTTGCGCTTGTTGAGTTGTTGATACAAAAATATTTTAAATAAAGGAAACACTGCTGACTACTTGACTGTTTTCTGTTTGTTTTGTTGCGCTCAAAATACGAGAATTGGCTTGATGACTTCCTCTCATTGCGAAACTTGAGATGAATAAAACGACAAAACGGGAGCACTGCGCATCAGGTTAGCAAACATCCGTTTTGCCGCTTAATCGGCCGATGGTGGGGAAATATCGGCTCTTAACAATCGGTATCGGCAATTGGCTTTTTTTTAACATCGGCTCACTTCTAGGTTAAAGCGTGAAAGTTCATCTACATGATACAGTGTTTCCTGTGATTGTCTTACCGTGAATAAATATAATAAACATTAAAGACAATCGAAAAAAACGTCAACATCGACGTGGGCTGAAACAATGTCAATGGAATGTTTCAACCAAAAATCAGGAACTAATTTTCCGCAGGACAGGAACGGACAGGAAATCCTTTGTGTTTAAAGTCATTAGTTCCGACAGAGAGCTCACAAGACAAAGAAAATTTCCCTGTCCATTCCAAAATTTTCCCTGTCCATTCCAAAATTTTCCTGAGTCGAAACCAGCCTTTGATATTGCATATTTTTGTAATGTGAGTAACAAATTAGTATGGAATGTAGCCTGATTTGAGTGAGAGTATTTTAAGTGCCACTTCCAATTCGAGAAATTAAAGATGATTCGTTGGGTGATTCGAACCCGCGACCTTCGGTTTACTAGTTCGACACTCTACCGACTGAAATGTAGTTTCTTCAATATTGAGAGACTAAACTCTTCATCTTATTTTGTTGGAACATGTACAGCGAACTTATAGGTGAAGAATAATGATATTAGGTGTCACTCCAGTACTACTTTGGTTCCTTAACCCTTTTCCGGGCAGATTACCAAGAAGACGAGTAAAATCGTCTAGCGTTAGCCAAAGTACAAGTAATAAGTTGCCAAATGGCTAGAGGTGAGCCGATGTTAAAAGGAAGCCGATTGCCGATACCGATTGTTGAGAGCCGATATTTCCCTACCATCGACCGATTAAGCGGCAAAACCGATGTTTGCTAACCTGATGCTCAGTGCTCCCGTTTTGTCGTTTTATTCATCTCAAGTTTCGCAATGAGAGGAAGTCATCAAGCCAATTCTCGTATTTTGAGCGCAACAAAACAAACAGAAAACAGTCAAGTAGTCAGCAGTGTTTCCTTTATTTAAAATATTTTTGTATCAACAACTCAACAAGCGCAAAAATGCCAAACAAGGTAAAGAATTGAAGTATACGATACGCCGCACCACAGACGCTCGCTCCCCGATTTTGACGGGAGGGTTGCGGCTGTACACAGGCTATGATAAACGAGGACGAGAGAGCAGAAATACGAGGACGAGAGTCACGAGACAGCCGATGGCCGATTGTGAGAAAAACTAGCCGTTAATTGGCTCTGCCGATGTTTTGCCGATGATCACGGCTCACCTCTACAAATGGCAACCATGCTCAGCAGAGGGTTAAGGAAAAAGGTTGATAGGATTAAAGGGTTTTTAACCAAAGTTTTCTAAAATCTATCGAAACACACTCACCATTCCTGTATCATCGAACTTCGCCGCGTAAAACACTGATCTTTTCATGTTACAGATCTCGGAAACCAGACCAGTTGTTTTGCTATACTAGAGTTAGCCAGCTCCTTCCTTGATGTAGCCGACGACCCATTCCGAGTACAGCGCGACTTCATTCGCGAGTGCTTGAAGGACATCGAAGAACAGAAAGAATGCATCCTGCAACTAGTCAACGACGCCGGTGAAATCCTAAACGAAATAATCGACAATGAAACTGACGTTGATAAACTAAAAGGAATACAGTTTGACAACATCGTTCGACAAGCACACGTTCAGATCGGCTCTTGCCGTCGGCGCCTAGAATCCGCCGAAGAGAAAATCAACGAACTTTCGACAAAGATGAGCACCCTGAAGTGGTTTTCACGAGCCGCCAGATTAACCGGCTGGGGAATTACCACTTATTTTTTCCACCAGAAGTACAAAGAGTCGATTTATGCTGTCCCGTTAGTTTTCGGCTGTTCGAGCATAGCCGGCGCGATATGGCTATCGCTCTTTCCGAGTCGCGTGTACGGGTTTCACGAGTCGATTTCGGAACTCGCTTCGACGCATTCTTTGCTCACAGAGAGACTTGAAGATTTGCGCGAAAAGTTGAGCAGCGCCAAAGATTTCAAAGATGGATTGATGAAGGATGTGGGCGACCCGGTGTGACTGTGAGACGTTTTTCAAAAATTGTGCTTGCATTAATTCCCAAGTCTTGGTTTATAATAGATTTGCATGAGTGCATCACTGATCTGTATATATTACTCCTTTCACTGATATTAATCCTTTCACTGACATATAGACGACTTTTGTTATTTTACTTTCAACATTTCATTCAACATCGTTCAACATTGTTGAATTCAACATGTTGAAAACGTTTGGCCACCCCTGTTGAATGATGTTGAACGTTGTTGAATGCATGGTGTTGAATGCATGGTGTTGAATGATGTTGAACGAAATTTGAACATGTTCAAATTTTCGTTCAACACGCGTTCAACATTTCTATTGTTCTCAAAATGTTGAAAGGTGTTGAACGCATTTGGCCACATTTCATTCAACTTTGTTGAACAGAGACATGCGCCATGCGGGATATTGTCGATTCCAGCTTTTGTGGTAGCCCGCGTTCAATTAATTGTCATTCATTTGGCCACTCGTGCTTTCAACATTATTCAACAATGTTGAATGCGATGTTGAAAGCGTTTATGTTGGACGATTTTTACTCGGCAATGGGAAAATCTAGCAGTGAAAGGTTTAAACGGCTAAATGCATGTTTGCAGAAAAAGTAAAGATGTGCTTGCATCCTCAAGTCTCGGTTTATAATAGATTTGACTTGTATATATTGAACTGAACTGCTTGCAGATAAAGTAGTGAAACTAATATTCTAATAAATTGTATTTATAAGAAGCATGGAGCCATGACTTCAATTTCATAAATTAAAGTGCCTAAATTGTTTAATAAAATAATAGATTGGATATGCGGATATGCCAGCTCAATCGTACATGAGAATTTAGTGTAGGGATTTTACATATTAGTAATCGTCGGGTTCTTCTGAGCAAAATTGAAATACATCTTGCCGTTCAAAAATTTCATCTTCATGGACTTTTTCGCTGTCAAAGTTGGTAACTGCCTACCGGAGCACAGTGGCACAAGCTGTTAGCGCGCTGCCTCTTTAATACCACTGAAGATAAAGGCACACGCGAGCACGGGTGACGTGTGCTGTTAGGGCGCTGCCTCTCACAAATAGTTAAGCCCGATTGGACGGGGTTAGTGCTTGGATGGGTGACCGTCTGGGAACAACCCCGTTCTCGAGCTTGGGACTCATGTGAGTAGAGTTTAGTTGGTCTCTCCTGTGCTCCGAGGGTTTTTCACCGGGTTCTCCGGTTTTCCTCCCTCCGTAAAATCAACACCTAGGGCTTAGCTGGGATCTGTGGTCTGAACTGTGTCGTATGGCGGCTGCTTAAAGCGCCTTTGATATGTCTCGACACGGCCACATTGAAAAATCCTTAGGAGAAATTTGATTGTAAAGATGCACGTTTGATGTATTCTCATTAATAAAGACCATTACTAAATTACCGCTTAAATTAATCAGAATAGTTTCGTGTGAGAAAAAAATTATATTTGTGTGCAAAGAAAAGGAATATAATATTAATACAACGTCAAAATAGTAAGTCTTACGGCTATTGAGTCCAAGTTTTGACGTGTGTTATATTCACGTGTGTTATATTCACGATAATTTTAATCATGTGAACTTGAATTTGTCCGCAAAGTTTTTCAAGTTTGCGTCATGGTGACACTAGTGAGCTTAAAGTGTTTATGAAACGAAAATTAAGTTTGTCTTATTTGAAAGTACTTTTAAAATGACAAAGTAACATCTTTTGCAGTTTTTTGTTTCCTTGCTTTGTTTTTAAGATATCACAGTTTGTTTTATAAGCAAAACTAACCAGTGACGTCATTCACTTTGTCATTTTAATACAAACTTAATTTTCGTTTCATAAACACTTTAAGCAACAGACGTTTTACAGCCACGGACGGCGTTGTAATTCAATAGCATTTTTCATTCAAAACAATGATAATGAGCAATTTAAAATTCCAAGAGCAAAGTGAACGCCGTCGTCGTTCTACACAAGACGTCATTGAGAGCATTTTCACGTTCTTGAGACGACGGGAACTTCTAGAACGTTGAGGCCTGTCATCGTTGTTTTACTACAATGAGACATACTTTTAAAGTAGGCCGAAACTTGTATTTTAAGGGGGATAATTTCATTACATTACAATATAAAATAAAGGAATGAAGATGAAATTTAAGCTTATGAGCTAACAGTTTCGATATGGGATTATTTATAGCCTTTGTTTTGGGTAAAACATTCTTTTCAAAGAATACGCGGTTCAGTAGTTCTGTATTGTATTCCTGTTCTTCCGGTCACCGTCTGTGTCTCAAAAACGCCCAATATGCTTAAAGTGTTTATGAAACGAAAATTAAGTTTGTCTTATTTGAAAGTAGTTTTAAAATGACAAAGTAACACCTTTTGCAGTTTTTTGTTTCCTTACTTTGTTTTTAAGATATCACAATCTGTTTTATAAGCGAAACTAACCAGTGACGTCACAACGTGCATAATGACTTACCGGGAAAGGTTATATATCTTTGCTATTATCAAACGGAATCACTTCGAAGCAATTATGTGTGTGTGTTTTTCCCTTACAACAACAGAAATATACATTCTCAACTGATTCCGTTTAATAATAGCAAAGATATATAACCTTTCCCAGTAAGTCATTATGCACGTTGTGATGTCACTGGTTAGTTTCACATATAAAACAAACTGAAATATCTCAAAAACGAAGCAAGGAAACAAAAAACGGCAAAAGATGTTACTTTGTCATTTTAAAAGTACTTTCAAATAAGACAAACTTAATTTTCGTTTCATAAGCACTTTAAGCTCTCTACTGTGCCTTTAAGCCCGGTCACCAATCTTGTTCCCAGAGCCCACGTTCCTCACCCGGGAAACGAGAGACTCTGGGATAATCCGTTTCACATCGATATTTCATTGGCTGATGAACGCAGTGAACTCTATATAACTCTTCTTCCGGATAACAAGAATCATGCATGTGATGGCGTGAACGGATTATCCCAGAGCCTCTCGTTTCCCGCCCGCTGGGTAAGGGGAACGTGGGCTCTGGGAACGAGATTGGCCCGGTCGAATGAGGTTAGTACTCGCATGAGTTACTTCCTCGAGGGTTTTTGACCGGGTTCTCCGGTTTTCCTCCCTCTGGAAAATCAACACCATCAGGGATAGGAGTAGCGCCCACCCCTGCCTTAGGGTAGTAGCCAACGAAAGATGAGCCTTCTGTCTGACACCGACTGCGCTCGACCAACTCAACTGCTCACCGGAAATGACCTCTTTTCGAAAGAAGCAACGTTATCTATTCCGCACTTAATTCTCTTCGTAATTGCGTATACGTGTAATTCTATCGTAAAAACTCTTTCTTTCCAAAAACTCAAATAGTAATCACTACTCAGCGGTATTACGGCATGCTATTATTACCCCGCCAGAAGGCTACGTTTTCACCTGTCTGTCTCTGTCTGTCTGTGTCTGTCTGTCTGTCTGTCACCAGGATATCTCACAAAATAATGTACAGGTTTTCATGAAAGTTTGGGAAACGTTGATAAACAACAAGAAGAACATTACATCAACATCCTCATAATCATTTATGATTATTATTATTATTTATTATTATTGTTATTGTTATTATTGTCATTATTATTATTATTATTATCGTTATCGTTATTATCGTTATTATTATTATTATTATTATTATTATTATTATTATTATTATTATTATTATTATTATTATCATTATTATTGTTGGTCAAATTAAACCATCGACATCGATATGCAATTGTCAATAATACAGTAAGCTTAGCCAGGTTTGAAACGTTAATTATCATTTCAGCATACGAGCAACAGCAATTGCACAAGCTGCATTCAGCACGATTGATATAGCACGAAGCATCGCTATCCTTGTTTGGAATGATCGCTTCCTATTTGTCTTGAGGTACGTTGCCATGGTCTCGCAGTTATTCCAAAAAATATTAAACTTCGGCTGGACAAGCTTATTATCCGAAGCATGTAGTAAATCTTTGGCTCTTTGGATTGTCTGATGTGGTAGCAATATTTTGGAGCTGCCGTAATTCACTCGAAACAACGGTCCCTGCTCAGCATTATGTGTATGAAAGCTACCCAAGCTAACTTCGCAAAGTTTGGTGTTAGCTTTATTTCGGCCATTGAACTCCACAACTTTTGACTCTCCCATGTAAATGCCATGATGAAAATAGTAGGGCTCGTTACTAATACACGGATAGAAACGTCCTAACCATTTGCCCAGATTTCCCCACGATTGCTCAACAGCAATTTGATCTCCAGGCTGCAGTTCTTTATAGTCTGTTATCAACTCGTATGTCATTTGAAACAATGGAAAACCAACTCTAAAAGTCCGTTTTGCGTTCGCTACCGTTACCCTATACCCGGCAAGCGATTATGCCTCTTTTTCTCAGAACTGGCAAAACATGCAGGTGTCCCAGCGCGCGATTAGCTAGGAACAGAAGCAATTAGCATTTCATTTCGCCTTAGCAACCGCTATTTTAATTCCATGGCATGGCAGGCGAGCAGCCGTTATGTGATTATTATTTTCTTTATCTAGTTTATTTATTACCACCCTGCGAGCAGACCCTTTATATAAATACTCACCGTAAAATAAGGCTCTGCCGAAATCAAGTCGAATCTTTTAAGTCGCCGCAGTCTGGACTAGTCAATCTCGTTTTCTTCCGTCAAACCGGTTTTTAGGTCGCACGCATTGAATTTAGGGGAAAACCGACTGCCAAATCTGAGCCCGTTGTACTGTATTTGTCGGGAAAGTGCTTAATATAAACTTTTGATATTCTTTAACAAATCACACGGTACAGTTGTTTTAGCTCTTGAATAGTTGCTCGTGCTTTCTCACGAATGTAATAAAGCTATGTAGTCTCTCCTTAGTCCTTTTCCCACGCGGTCTACCTAAAAATAACGTCTTAGGACCTGTTTATACGAAGGCGAGTTACCCGTCCAGCCGAGTTACTCGGCACCTGGCGAGTTCCCGGTCGGTAGAACAAACACTGTTTTTCCCACCGCAGTGTTTATATGCGACAGACGGGTAACTCGCCCTGGCGAGAACTCGGCACTGGCAGCCGGGATCTCGGCAAGGCGGGATAAACATTTCCCCATATAAACACTTTTCCCCTTTTCGTTGTTTATGTCACTTTTGTTGATGAGAATCATCTCAAATATTACAACCCGCCAGGTAACTCGCTTTCATATAAACAGAACGTAAAGTTTATCCCAGCAAACCGGGTAACTTGGCTGACCGAGTAACTCACCTCCATATAAAGGGCCTGTTTAAATGGAGCCGAGTTACCCGACTAGCTAGGCGAGTTACCCGGCAAGCCGAGTTGAAAAAAGATGAGTGTTTATATGAGACGAGTTACCCGACAAAGCCGCCCACGTATTATAATGGTTTCACATTCCATTTTTCCGGAGGGTTGTGATTAGGTTTAGGGTTTCCGGGGGGCGTGATTTCCGGGGGTTATGGGGGTGCGGGACATTTTTCCGGAGGGTTGTGATTAGGTTTAGGGTTTCCGGGGGGCGTGATTTCCGGGGGGTGGTATGGGGGTGAGGTTTCGTTTAAAAAGGTTGTCCAATCAGATGGTGGTTTTAATAGTTGGTTAAGCTTCATAATTTGAAGGAAATGATAGCTCATTGTCTTCATAAGTGGCGCGTGCGCTGTTGTGGCAAGAGACTCGTAGAGGTGTGCGAATCCGATCGGATTCGGATCGGATGCGGACTAAACTTTTATCGTTCGGATCGGATTTTATTCTTTTTTTCTCGGATCGGATCGAATCGGATTTTGCACTTTTTTACCCGCATCAGGTTCACTTTTGTCATTGTTTTTGTCACAAATTAACAAATTCACTAGTTGTATGCACGTTGCACAATATATGAAGGCTATTATTACATAAGATTATTATTGTATAGTAGTTTTCTTAAATTTATTTGTTCATTGGTTTTCTTTTTGGAAAGTTTGCGCAACTATAGCAACATATATCCGGTGTTTTAATTTTTTCGGACCAGATCGGATTGGATTTGAGCAGCTGTTTTCGGATCGGATCGGATCGGATCGGACTACGATTTCTTGGCTTCGGATCGTATCGTATTCGGATCGACAGTTTTGGCAAACCCTCGGATGACACAGCCCATTCTCTTCCTCAAATTGACTGTATATACTAATTGTAATCAAGCTCTCAAATTGAGTGTGGGGGTCAATTTCAACGAATTAAAAAACTAATTCCTAACCCCCCACCCCAACCCCAACCCACAATCCCCCGGAAACCCTAAACCTAATCACAACGCCGCGGTAGCCCTAAGCCGAATCACAACCCTCCGGGAAAATGTCCCACCTCTCATACCCCGACCACTACAAGGTCAATCCGATCCGATGCACACCACTACAAGAGAGTGTTTATATGGGAATATTTTCATCCCGGTGTGGCGGTATGAGATTGTCACCGTGCTGAGATTGTATATCGATTTGTGTTATCAAATGTTTGACGTTCAAAACATTCAAACTTTTTGCCTTCGAATGGTTTATTGATGAAAACTCCTTATAGTACAAAATTCAAAAACTTTGTGAACTTTGCTAGTAGTTGTGAATTTGTCACAACATCTGATTACGACAGGGGCTTTTCAAGAAATCTGAACAACGAATGCGATGAACGGCATCTGAACTGAAATCACGGGATGATCGCGTATATTCTTGCTGTATACATGTATATCAACCAAAATTATTGTTAATCTTCTAAACTCTGGATATATTTAATAATTCAATGGAATGATCGATACAAGACATCTTAATCAGTTACTAAAAGTAGTTAATGTCCGAAACTTTCGTCATGCATTCTACTTCACGAGCGGATATTATATTTTTTCATTAAAACAGTGATTATTCATCGCAAGTATTCGATTTTATTCAGGCAGTGTTCATAAATCAGTCATTTCATGGCAAAAAGTTTGATTATTCTGGTCATAAAGCCGATTACAGATACTGATATACAATCTCAGCACGGTGACAATCTCAGACCGCCACACCGGCATGCCGAGATCTCGGCTGTTTTGCCCGGATCTCGGCTAGCCGAGTTACCCACCTGCATTTTTATACATGGCGGGTAACTCGGTTTGCCGAGTAACTAGGCTAGCCGGGTAACTCGGCTCCATATAAACAGGCCCTACTTGAAGTAGAATTTCGTATTGAGCACGGTAGATTAGTCCAAAGTTTAGATATTCGGTTAAAGTATAAACTAGCTTGAAAGAGTTTTTTAAAAAAATAGTCGGACTCTATTGGAGTGTTTAAGTTTGGAAAAGTTATAAAGATTGACGTTTGCAGCTCTTTCATATCTCACTTCGTTCTTTAGAAATTGAGATTTGCGTGATATGCAAATAACATCATTTAGACTAGACTTGCTCCAAGTCCGCCTCTTAGCGCTAGTTTTTGCGGGCGGGTGGAAAGGCGGGCGAGCGGAAAAGCGGGAGGAAAGAGACGGACTTGTTTCGCTTGCAGGTTTTTTAATCTAATTAAATATTCTGGCGGGAAATCGCTGAAATGTACATCGCCCTGTTTTGACGTGTTTCGGGTTGTCGTACATGCAATGGAAAGTGGTTCTACCCCTACTAAAACGTTTTCAAGAGTCTGTTGAACTCCAACTTCCAAAGATAGCACTTGCATAGCAATATAGCCTGAATATAATTACTTCCCGAATTACGTCACCGGTCGAAAAATTCACCGGTGAGTTTTGGCGCGCTGTAGGTGGGAAAAGTCCTTTTCAACGAGGAACCGAAAGGTCAAAAATGTTTGAAAAGGACTTTGAGAAAGTCTACATTTAGACGTAACACTGTATAATGACTTGTTGGAAAATCATGTCTATTCTTGCAATAATTCAAGTAAATCACGTGAAACGTTTCATGTATAGTGTCCTGCGATACACAGAAACACATGCACAGTTAAAAGTGAGTTCGTTAAATAATCTCAAATTGATATTCAAGATTTTCCAACAAGTCATTATGCAGTGTGACGTCTTAGGGGGCTTTCCATTTACACGGTTAGACCGGTCAGTCCGGTTAAATGGAACACGATTCGTTTGAGGCCTGGGATGGTCTGACTGGAAGATTTGGTCCTAATCAAAAGCAAGTCCATTCTGGCCGGACTGACCGGTCTAACCTTGTCAATTGGAAAGCGCCCTAAGTGATGTTATTTACGCATAAAACAAATCTCAATGTCTAAAGAACGAAGTGAGATATGGAAAAGCTGAAAATGTTTAAAGTGAGAGAGTCGCTCCCGAACTTATTTTTCGCTGCATAAGCCCTTTAACGATGCCCTCCAGTCTGTTCTGCGTATGTACGAAAAATATACTATTTTATTTATTTTATTTAACTTTACCTTGACTAAGTAAATACAGTACAAGGTTTCGGGTCCTTATTGTCTACTATGTACATTAAATAATATGTGATATAAATATATGTATAGGTAATAGCATGGCTTCGAGTGCAATTTGGAAAAAAACATGCACGAGTGAGTTTTCCAAACACTAATAAAATTGAGGTCAAAATTGTGCCAAAATTGCACTCGAAACCATGCTATTACTTATTAATAATATACATGAAATGTTAAACAAATGTTCTTCCGGCTACAAAGTTTACATACCACTCATTGCTCCACTTCGAAGCATAAATGGTTAAAAACTGCTTCGCTTTGTTCACTAAATACGTAAAACGTTTTACTCATAGCATCTAACCTCTTCTAGTCTTCTTGCAGCAACTTTAATGACAATATTAAAGCAAAATTCACTCTGTATTTCATCGAAATGTTCTTCGACAACTCTATGTTTTGGTCGCCATATTGGATTTTCTCGTGAGGAAAAACCATCCTTCAAAATCCGCATAAGCATTTCATTGGCTTTCCGGTAGTTTCCGGTTGTTTATTAGCCAATCAGAATGATTAATACTCATTGAAATTTGCACTGTGTTACACCTTTTCTGCACTGGATTACATTGAAATTGCACTCCTCTCGACCAATCAGGATGCAGTAATTTTGCCATGTATATTATTAATGATATAAACATAACAAGTAAAAAACATTTAAGATGAAGCTAGCTGAAGGAGGACTAAAAACAACAAGTAGGGGAAACACATAGACTACGGACAGAGTTACATTTAATACAAATTGATTTCCAAGTGCGTGGGTCTTCAGAATGATATGTAGAGAGAATAGCAGAGTGGTAGTATTCTTTTAGTTTGTTTTTGAAATTCGGCGAAAGATTGGTAGTCCGGGTTATTTCCTGAGGCAGCACATCCAAATTCTTGTAGCTTTTATTAAGTATATGATTTACCGTACGTGGATGTTCTATACGATGGCTGTTTGAAAGCGCTGCCGATTATAGTGGTGTGCGTCGGATCGGATTGACCCCTTATAATCCGAGGGTTTGCAAAAACTGTCAATCCGAATCCGATCCGAAGCCAAAAAGTCGTAGTCCGATCCGGTCCGAAAAAATTAAAACGCCAGATATATGTTGCAATAGTTGCGCAAACTTTCCGAAAAGAAAACCAATGAACAAATAAATTTAAGAAAACTACTATACAATAATAATCTTATGTAATAATAGCCTTCATATATTGTGCAACGTGCATACAACTAGTGAATTTGTTAATTTTGTGACAAAAACAATGACAAAGTGAATCTGATGCGGGTAAAAAAGTGCAAAATCCGATTCGATCCGATCTGAGAAAAAAAGAACAAAATCCGATCCGATCCGAGGAAAAAAGAACAAAATCCGATCCGACGGTAAAAGTTTAGTCCGAATCCGATCCGAATCCGATCGGATTCGCACACCTCTACTGCCGATACCTTATTACCTTGCTACTGATACCTTACTCAAGATTGTAAGCTTTTCTTGCTTCCTCTGCATTACTTGTACCCAAAACAAAACATTTTCAAAATAAATAAAAGAAATCCAAAGAGATATCTTCGCCGAATTGCTTGATTTTCTGCCATGTTGCTCTTAACGGTTCACACTACTGGGCTGGGTACTTCATGTAATTATCTACGAATGTAATGTTTGAGAGCCCTCAAAAACAAAGATGGCGGATCGGCATGCGCAGAACGGACTGGACAACTAGCACCTCTAAGTTCTTGAACTATACGCTGAATTTCTCAAAACAGTTCATCAACTTAGTTATTTCATTATACACTTTAACATAATTGAAGTAAAGTTGTTTTGACTTTGCATTTCACCTTTAAAATGTATATATCATTACACTTAAAATGTAAGTTGTTATTTATTTCAAATAAAATAAAAAAAGAGTGTCAGATTCTTACAAACGTATAGAGTAAAGTAAGATATTCTCATAAGATCGTCAGGTATAACTATACATCTACACTTGTGAAGTACCACAGTAAGATTCAAGCCATATTTTCCTGTGAATTAAAGGGCATTGGCAGCAAAAATTAAGCCTGTCTAATTTGAAAGAACTCGTGAAATTGTAATAGAAGATCATTTACATTATTTTCGTATCTTTCTTCCTTTTTTAAGATATTTCAATTTATTTAATATGTAAATGAGATGGTCTCTAACGTCAGGAGCAGGGTACAGTATTTTCACACGTAGCAAAATCAGTTATATCTCTAAATTTGTTCAACGAAATCACTTTAAACTGTGCACATAAAAACGCCTTGTGACACTGAACATTTCATAACTGATGTTGCTTTGTGTAAAAATACTGTACCCTGCTCATGACGTCAGAGCCCATCTCATTTACATATTAAACAAATTGAAATATCTTGCAAACAAAGAAAGACAGTCACGAAAAAGTTGTAAAAGATCTTCCAATACAATTTCACGAATTCTTTCAAATTAAACTAACTTAATTTTTATTGCCAATACCCTTCAAAGACACTATACTAAAAGTAACCTGAATGGTGTTGCCAAATACACGTTATAGGTTTCCAGAAGAAATTTTAACTTTTAAATTTTTAAACTTACTGTAATTATACAATAAAGAAAAAAATGAGCGCCTTCAGTCTAGTAAATGTGTTCCTCAGTAGCATTGCATGTACAAAGGTAAAAATCAAATAAAGCCGCGGGCTACTGTAAGAATTTAAAAGTCTTTATTTAAAATGTCTTAGTTTTCGTCGATCAACGACATTATCAGAAACAAATGCAAAAAAGATATAGAATGAGTTAATCTAGGCTAGCTATATGTGCATATATATATATAGGGAGTTAAAGTGCTTATTATGAAACGAAAATTAAGTTTGTGTCTTATTTGAAAGTACTTTTGAAATGACAGAGAAACATCTTTTGCAGTTTTGCAAATGTGTCGTGTTTACACTGGTGAACAAGTCTGGCCAAGCCGCCAAAGCATAGGCCAACAACATTCTCGTACCCAGACCCACGCGCTGATGCGTGAAGTGGCTCTGGGAATCTCTGGAAATATGAGCGTTCTGATTGGCTTTACGAAACAATGAAAAGATCGAATTCAAACAAATTCAACAAAATAAGAATTTCACAATGTACACTCTGTTTGCCATAAACGTACGTTTGATATAATTTGACAAATCAAATAACAGCAATACACCACATTTAAATTCGAAAATATAATACTATAAACTAATATTTATCATGTTGCGATCGTCTCTCAAAACAACAGCCTTCAATCCCATATTCTTTCGTTTTGCCAGTTGGTCTTCGATGAGTACGTTTAAAACTGAGTTGACCAAAACACTTTCTTCCCAGAGTGGGCTGATGTTCCTCGTTTTAAATTGTAGACTGTCAAACACCAGGGGAAGAAATTGATAAATATTGAATTTGCCAAATCCGCTTGGTAATACAGCTGTGATGTCTTCGACTCCGCGAACGTCGAACGGTGTCGATGGCTGTTATGGCATCTTTCTGTTATCTCTTTAACACTAAACTAGATTGTCCCGTTCTTTCCAAACGCATAGCTTCGTTTACCTCGCGATTCATGATGGATACGATACGATTTACACGAGATTTATACACGAGAAAGGGGGGGAAATGACAAGCCGTTTATCATGCATGAGTCTGGGCACGAGAGTTTGGAATGTTTCGAATGCGCCTGACGTCACTGCGTCCAACATGTCCTCCTACCTAGAATTACCAATAATCAGTAAGTGTGAAACGGCCTTGAATTACCAATAATTGGTAATTGTAGGTAATTCTCTGTCCCACATGGGGGATGTTAAACTTGAACACATAAAGCTAAAAATCCTAGAGGGGTGTTGTGGTCGGAGTCTGAGAGGAGGCACATTTTTCCGGAGGGTTGTGGTTAGGTTTAGGTTCACCGGGGTTTTTGGTTAGGTTTAGGGTTTCCGGGGGGGTTAGGGTTAGGTTGGGGTGGTGGGTTGGGAATTAGTTTTTTAAAATTAACGATTATTGGTAATTCTAGGGATTTCACATTTACTGATTATTGGTAATTCTAGGTAGGAGGATATGCTGGTGTGAAATCCCTAGAATTACCAATAATCGTTAATTTTAAAAAACTAATTCCCAACCCACCACCCCAACCTAACCCTAACCCCCCCGGAAACCCTAAACCTAACCAAAACCCCCGGTGAACCTAAACCTAACCACAACCCTCCGGAAAAATTGTCCTCCTCCAAGACCCCGACCACAACACCCCTCTAGGATTTTTAGCTTTATGTGTTCAAGTTTAACAGCCCGCATGTGGGACAGAGAATTACCTACAATTACCAATTATTGGTAATTCAAGGCTGTTTCACACTTACTGATTATTGGTAATTCTAGGTAGGAGGACATGTTGCAGATCCAGGGTTTCCCAGCCTGGTTCCCAGGCCTCTCTTTTTAACGTCGAGCGGCAGACAGAATTGTGAGAGGCTGGAATAAAATGTTTTGCTTGGCCCCAAATCTGGCCCCAAAACTGGCCCCAACTTATATACAGGCACCAAACGGCCGTTTGGCGGAAAACCAAGGCAGATACCACTCATGTCGGTCTGCACAATTCTTTATAACATCATATAGCAAGGTTGGTCTACTGCCGAAACGTTAAAATAGCATATTTCAATATATATAAAAATAATATATAAATGTGTTTCAACACAATCACTTCCCACGCCGAACACTACTTTATAAAGCCTCGTATGTAACAACCTTTTAACGTAATGTAAAACAAAGAAACCTACTCATTTGCTGTCTGCTCTCAAGAAGAAGTTTATTTAAGTGCCTTCGTTCATAAAGATTAAAGAATCCGAGCTCCAGCAGGCAGCAGGATTCATGATAGATAAAGATGAACATTTTCCGCTAGTCCTCTCGCTCGATGCCTATTCTGTGACGTCACCAAAATACGTTCGAGAGAAAAGAGGACTAGGAACTAGTCTGAGGGTTTCCCAGAGCCTTCGCGAGTGGGGGAGCGCGAGGGTCTGGGTACGAGAATGAGGCCAACAAAAGAAGTAAGTCCAGATATATTCTGGCCAAGTGAGCCAACCCAGGACGTGTTTACACTGCCAAAAAGTAGACCAAAGTTAGGCCAAGGCTTGCAGTGTAAACACGACTTTTGTCATGATTAAACGGAATCACTTGAACTGTATATTTTTGTTGTTGTAAGAGAAAAACACACACACACATAATTGCTTCGAAGTGATTCCGTCTGATAATAGAAAAGATATATAACCTTTCCCGGTAAGTCATTATGCACGTTGTGACGTCACTGGTTAGTTTCGCTTATAAAACAAACTGTGATATCTTAAAAACAAAGCAAGGAAACAAAAAAACTGCAAAAGATGTTACTTTGTCATTTTAAAAGCACTTTCAAGTAAGAAAAACTTAATTTTCGTTTCATAAGCACTTTAAAATGAAATGCAAATGTGATGATGAAATGCAAAACATAAACGTGGACATTATCAGAACTAGTAATCCGGTTAATATCAGGCTGTTGAAACATAACTGGGATCCTGCGATTTGAGATCCCGGCTTGAGAGGGACAATTTTCGCCATATAAATGCTCTGTCTCGTCTAAACGGGACGATATGACGGATACCGTTTCGAGTATTTATTTTGATTCTTAAGCTGTTTATTCGATACAAATGAGTGATAATGGCTAGTAAGAGGACAGCAGCTCTTTATAATACGTCAAATTCTATCTATTTCTCTGTTATTCTGTGTTTTTTCTAGTTGTGTTGTGAAACGTCCCGGTGGCAATTGTCCCGCCTGAAAACATTCTCATATAAACCCGGGATGAAAAACGTCCCGTCCCACTTACTTGTTCCGTCCCATGCATGCAGCGCCCATGTAATAAACAGCCCCTTAAGAGTACATTATATAGATCTTATGCCCCTCGACCGCTCCCCTAACTCAGAGCATTATTTTAAGTTTTAGTCTAATTTTCATTTTATTCCACTCGTGTACAACCTACGCCTATAGCTTACATTCATGCATGTTTATATTCTTACGGCTAGGGTTGTTCTTACCCAATATTAATTTATACACCCTACTCTTGTTTTCCGTTTGCTATCACATTTGTATTCATTTTAACGAGGTTTATACATAGCTATATATTAATCCACTCCATCGTTTTTCATTCGTTTCTGACGATGTCGTTGAACAACGAAAGCTAAGACATTTAAATAGAGATTTTTTAATTCTTACAGTAGCCGCGTTCTCGTTTGGTTTTTACCTTTGTAAATATAAGCACGGCCACCTGTATGTTTGGGTGTTGCGTTCTGTTGGCGTCCAAGCATATAAACAATTCGATAACATTGAAGATGACAACAAAGATTGCGTTTGCAGGTGTAGTCTCGCTTTAGGGAGACGCCAAAATTTTAAAGTTATTTTTTAGACGGTAGTTTTAACCTAGTTTTTATCAGATATCCATTCAAAACGTCTCACTCGAATTCCATACGAAAAAGGAAAGAGATAACATGCATATTACGGTAATCTAATCATTTTAGAAAAGAAATCCAAAGAAAGATAAAAAAGACTGCGAAGATAAAGTATATAGCGACGATTCTCAGTATACCGGGGTGCATCGATACCAGGAAATCATATTTTGCAATGATCCACCTGTTAAACTCCACTTTTGGTAGCACTTACATTGTATTCTAAGCAAACAGCACTTTTCCAGTTAATTCAAGGATCATATATATTAACACTAAGTCATCATTATTAACTCTATTTCAGTGTCTATATAATCATCTCAAACTCATGTAGAAAGGACCAGCCTCGTGTAAACACCCCCTCAACTTCGGCCCTGAGCGCCGAGAAGCGGAGCGCTAACAGTATGCATAACCGATCCACTATTCCGTGGATTCACCTGTTGAATATTGCCATTTGAAGAAATTCGTTCATTTCTAATAACTATAAGTATAGCCATATAGGTCTTATTCATTTCATCATGTTAAATATGTTAACAATTATGAATGGAATTTTTTAAAAAGACAAATTGTTTCAAGCGAAGAATAAGTGAATAACACAACTTATAATTCGTGATGTTTGTGAGTAATAAATAATTAATTGTACCAAGAAACCCGATTCCCAAGTACTAGAAAATTAAATTTTCTATAGAATTACCTTTCAATACTCAGCCAGTAGTACTGTAGATATACATTTTTATTCACTCGCAGTATTAGGTAACTACTTGTCGTTTCTTCCATCACGTTAACTTTTAATAATCCGGGAATCATCTATAAAAAGAAAACAGGATTAAACTAGCACATGAAAGGCAGGATGCTACGTTTGCCGAGACGGGACGTTAAGCTAAATCGTATCGCTATTATATTTTTTCCTTTATTCATTTCATTTTTTTAATATAAGGAGAGTTTTTTCGGGACGTTTTTTGTCCCATCCCGCCTAACAGAGATTCCGGCTTGACGAGACAATTTTCAGAATAACGGATATCGTTTGAAGTATTTAATCTTATTCTTAAGCTGTTTATTCGATACAAATAAGTGATATTAACGGCTAGTAGGACAGCAGCTGTTCATATACGTCGCATTTTCTCTCTCTTTTTTTTTTTTACAACTTTCTAGCTGTTGTAAAACACCATGACAGTCATCGCAATTGTATACCGCCTGCGTGAAAACATTCTTATATATTTCTGATATGGAAAACGTCCCGCTCCGTTTACTTGTCCCGCCCCGGCTCCCATCTATACACATCCCTTAAGCTATAGGATAAATATCGAGAACGAGGGATGTATGCTATATATACAGCCCCAAGGAGCGCAGCGTCCGAGGGCTGTATATCGCATACATCCCGACGTCCGAGGTATTTATCCGACTTATTTCATGATTGAGGAGGTTTTCCAACAAGGTTTTGTCTATTTTCTCCACCTTGGACAAAGATTTTCCTAGTTTTTTTCTTCATTTCTTATCTAATTAGTATTCATAAGGCTGTATGATATACACATCCCGCGGTACATCAATGAAAACCTTCTCAATTATGAAATAAATAATAATACAGTAATAGTAACTTAGTTCATTTTATGCCTCATTTCTCTTTGATGTGCCGCGGTTGTTATATACAGGTTGATTGCCTAGCATGTACTAATTTATGACTAACGATATTGCTCTAAAAAAACTACGTCTAGAATACTACTTTTTGTTCATGCCGCGAATGAACTAAGTACTCAGTTATTCGAGTCTCGGTAACTAATCTATACATAATTTTAAAAATTTCATGTTGTTTGGACGCTATGAAAAATTAATTAGTACGGGGAAACTAGGTTTTCAATCCACTTCCCGCGTCACGCCCTTACATATATATATATGGTAAGCGTCGATATACTTTTAGCCAAAACGCATTTTACGACGGAGGAGCAAGGAACACCTTAAAGGTAAGGCTGTAAACACTTATAAATATAGTTTAATATGAAACATCTGTCCATAAGAAGATACATTGAACAACACAGTCTGTAATAAGTTCTTATTTAATATCTAAGAAAAAATTAAGGCGGTAGTTTTTTGGTAAAAAAGTTCTTCAATATTCACGTGTAATTCTTTGTCGAGATCTCGACTAATCAGTCAGATCCGTTGTAAAATTTGTTTTAGTTTACATGAGAGGAGAGTCAGCCCTCTTTAGCGGATCTCCCTATTGCCTTCCCAAAATCTCGCTTATGCATGGCTAGAAACTTTCCATGTAATTAAAAGAGCTGCATGGTCGTTATAAAAGAGCTGGAAAGAGTTATTGTACGTATGTCAGGCTACCGTCCTCTTCTTCCTCTCCAGGCTTTTCCCTCTGAGGGGTCGCCATCGGCCGCACGAGTTGCTCACTATAGTTCTCCAGGCCTGTCTGTCCAACGCCAAATCTTTTTCAATTCCTTTTTCCTCCAAGTCCTCTTTCACTTTATAAAAAATATATATCTTCCGCCTAAACATTATTTGTGCTGCTAGAAGGAAATTATGTGTACTTTCGACCAACTACCCTTGACCGTCGACTTGCAACCCTCGACACTCGACCAAAACCCAAACTCAAGGAATATGGAGTCTATGCTATAATATATAGAAACAACGCAATGTCACTAATATCGCGTCCGTTTAAACTCCGCAAAAATCGGAACGATTAAAATAATATGGTTTTCTTTTAATATATTCGATATATATATAGCCATACGTCATGTACTAAATATTATTTCATAGTAGTTTGGACGCTATAAAAAATTAATTAGTACCGGGAAACAAGTCTTTCAACCAATTACGTTACCGATTATCGCCCTTATATACAGTACCGACGAGAGGGGTAGGGGTAATTACCCCGGGGGGCCCGCAAAAAATAGTCTACGATATATCATCATATATTATAATAATTATCCAAAACTTACCGCTGGAGCCCAGCAAAACCTTGGTAAGTTAATCATTGCTGGGAAACTTTCTGGTCATGGCTTACAGGCTTAGTATTAATAATAATAATATAATATTTTGCGAAAACTAACGGAGTTACGGGCCCCAGTCCCAGCCTAGCAAAATCAGTGTTCGGGGGCATAACATTTGCGTCAACGGAAATATTTTGTAGCTGTTTCATTTCTACAGGCTAAAACATACAGACCCTGCTACTTTCAGCTTTCTGGACAGAGTAATAGGTAGACAAGTCAAGGTAAAACGTAGGGCGCCAGTGATAAGCTAACTTTATTGGGACACAACTCACTGGATTAGCGTTAAGCTTCTCAAAGATTCAAATTTCAAGCCGCATTCACGCGTGACGGGCAGTATTGTACAAACTGTAATCTGTTTCTTTTTAATATTTGATTTTTATGTTTTTGACTGTTGTTAAGAAGGCAAGCAAAGTTTTTTTGTTGAACCAAGCCACCGAAGTATTAACTGCCATATACCTGAAGAAAGTAGTATTAGAAATTACAGAGATTCATAGACTATATTATTATCTGCTTTTTGTACTTTTAATACTTCACTTATAGTACGTAACGTATTATAAGTGAATAAATTACCAAATATAATGCGAATGCGATGGTTTGTATTTGGTTTATTCACTTCCAAGATAACGCTATTGAAATTAAAAATATCGGAGGGGGCCCGCACGCAAATTATGACCCGGGGCCCGTTCTGGCTCTCGACGGCCCTGCATATATATAGCATGCAGGCGTCGACATTCTTTCAGCCAAAACGTATTTTATGAAGCAGCGCGAGCAATATTAACATTATGTATTGCGGTTGTATAGCTATAAATTCCTCATTCTCAGCTTTACTAAATATTTATATGTATAGCAGTAAAAAGTTGTAAATATAAAGAATTTCCGTACATGTACACATAAATTAAAAGTAATGGAAGCTTTGAAGTTGGCCACTGCGTAGCTTAAGCTAAAAACATCTAAATAAAAAACTGTTAGATCGCAGCGTAGAAAAGTAATTGCCATGCATGTAATTGATATGGTAATGCAAGCAGGAATTATAGTTAACAAAAGTGGCTAAAAAGTTATTGTTATTATTCAGTACTAATATAGGGACAACGTATATGGAAAAAATGGCGACTAAACAAGATAAAAAACCGGATGAACTGTGTAAAGATTGTCAGGGCTCGCCTTTCTCTATCTATCAGGCCCTGGGGGGTCATATTAGAAATCGCAAGGACGAAAAATATCTCCTTGGTAGTACAGGTCAATTCTGTGCTGCATTTTATCATGTTAATGAATGGAATAATTGGCCTTATCAATGTCTTGATGAAAACTGCAAGATTGCAAAAGAAGCAAAAGTGTCAACAAAAAAAAAGCAACCCCAAACTGTAGTTGCTGTAGTAAAGTTTGTAAAGGAAAATGATGAAACGCCGGTATACGAGGCCCGATATACCAATTGCCCTAAGATTGTAGGAGACACCGTGCACGCCGAAGAATTTTTTTGTGAAGATGTAGGAAAAACTGGAGCACTTGGTGAGATTCTAAAAGAGAGTGATGGAACAATAACAATGTATCTCACATACCAACCATGCAATAAATCTACTCCTAAACATGAAATGGTTGATAACAAAAGCTGTTGTGAAGAGCTAAAAAAGCTGTTTACTGGGGGGAAAAAACTACGTCAACGCTTGCGCATAAAGGTCACCCATTTACGTAACGCAGACCAGAATGATACGACTGAACCGTATAAAACTGCATGCCAAAATGCAAAAGAAGGTATCAAGGAGCTAATGGTTGAAGGAATCGAAATCAGTGGTATGGATAAAGATGATTGGGACTATCTGAATACAATGGTAGACACGCCAAGAAAAATGCTGGATGATTACAACTCAAGATTTCTAGAAAACCTAAAAAGAGAAGCTCTAGCACCTCCTACACAAACTAAAACAAAAAAAACACTACGAAAATTTAGATAAATAAATTTAAATCAGAAAAATAAAATACATAAAACTTTTAATAAACAAACAAACAAAAAATAAATATATAAATAACTAAATAAGTAAGTAAATAAATAGGTAAATAAGTAAGTAAATAAGTAAGTAAATAAATAGGTAAATAAGTAAGTAAATAAGTAAGTAAGTAAGTAAGTAAGTAAGTAAGTAAGTAAGTAAGTAAGTAAGTAAGTAAGTAAGTAAGTGAGTGAGTAAATAAGTAAGTAAGTAAGTAAGTAAGTAAGTAAGTAAGTAAGTAAGTAAGTAAGTAAGTAAGTAAGTAAGTAAGTAAGTAAGCATGTAAGCATGTAAGTATAAGTGCCTAAGTAAGCATGCATACAAGCAAGTATAAGTAAGCATACTGAGTAAGTATAAGTAAGTATGTATGTAAGTAAGTAAATAAATAAATAAATAAATAAATAAATAAAAACGTATAGTGTTTGAAAACCATTTGAAAACAAGTTACTTGCATGGATATCAAGGCTGTTTATATATTTACTTATTGAAATACTACAATAATATTACACAATGACATCACTTTTCTAAAAAGGAAAGTCTCCCCCACCCCTTTAACGACACCCGTGTCACCTGTTCTAAATCGCTTATATAGTGAGAGTTCCATTTTATAAGCTAGTCTCCTTCGCAGCCGTCAGTTCGGCTTCGTTCTCACTCCCCCAGAACTACTTATAAGCGACGACAGGAATTATCACCGGAGCAACCCGGCGCGCCTTGTTATTCTTGTTTCGAACACTGGAACCGAATTATCTATTGTCCAATACGGTGGCTACAAGGAGTGATCAATCTATGATGGAATTTGACAATGAATTGTAGCTTTTCAGCGTGTATATAGGAAGCATATTTAAAAAATATATAAAGTGATCTCAAACGCTGGTATTCCTTCCATGCACCATCTACGAGCAAAACTAAAGCCATTTTAAGCCTGAGAAGAGAGCACTGCTGTGCTTTTCATGAGAAAATGTTTCTTGTCGCTGGGAATAAAATCGTTTTATATAAAATGCACGAATGCTCAAAAATGTATTTTCGTTTGAGTATAACCTTGTTATCCGCATGCCAAGGGCACTGTGAAAATATAACGACAGAAAACATTACTGACTTTGCCGTATACCAAGGGAGCACGGTGGCGTGTGCTGTTAGCGTGCTTGCCTCTAACCAAACGTTAAGCCCAGTAAGAAATAGTAAGGTATAGTACTTGGATGGGTGACCACTTGGGAATGACCCAGAGGGAATGACCCCATTGTCGAGCTTAGAACTCATGTTGTAGAGTAGAGTCAGTAGAGTAGAGTAGAGTAGAGTAGAGTAGAGTAGAGTAGAGTAGAGTAGAGTAGGGTAGGGTAGGGTAGGGTAGGGTAGGGTAGGGTAGGGTAGGGGTAGGGTAGGGTAGGGTAGGGTAGGGTAGGTAGGGTAGGGTAGGGTAGGGTAGGGTAGGGTAGGGTAGGGTAGGGTAGGGTAGGGTAGGGTAGGGTAGGGTAGGGTAGGGTAGGGTAGGGTAGAGTAGAGTAGAGTAGAGTAGAGTAGAGTAGAGTAGAGTAGAGTAGAGTAAAGTAGAGTAGAGTAGAGTAGAGTAGAGTAGAGTAGAGTAGAGTAGAGTAGAGTAGAGTAGAGTAGAGTAGAGTAGAGTAGAGTAGAGTAGAGTAGAGTAGAGTAGAGTAGAGTAGAGTAGAGTAGAGTAGAGTAGAGTAGAGTAGAGTAGGGTAGAGTAGGGTAGAGTAGAGTAGAGTTGAGTTGTAGTTGATTTCTCCTGTGCTTTGAGGGTTCCTCACTGGGTTCTCCGGTTTTCGTCCCTCCGTAAAATCAATACCTACATCACGGTAGTCATGTTCAATTGCGGCATTTTGGCCTGTTTGACCACCAGTTGATATAGGCAATAAAGCTATTAAATCAAAACCAATAAATCATACCAATTTGTCTATATGAATATCCCCGTGAGTGTTTTTGTGAAGCCCTGAGAAGAATGGAGGTTTGGTCTCTTCAAAGAACAGTTGGGGAGCTATATATATATCACAGTGTACTGAAGCACAGAATTAATACTTAAACAGTTCAAGATTACTGATCAGAGCAAGATCTGCCTATTTAGGATTAGAGTTGTGACCAGGATTAGCAAAAATAAAAAATATTAACAAAGCAGCTCAATGCCGGTGATTTTGCCAACAGTTGAGTGCCGCATACATATTAAGTTTTAAATGTGGCTAAATGTAATTTAGGCAAGGTAAAAAAGGAGACAATGCTAGTCAGCGGTCACTCATTATAATATGTGGGGATTATCTCAGCGCTCATCAAAGTCTTGTCAGCGTGGTCTGAGCTTGACTGGTTTTTGCGTGCGCTATTTATTGACCCACCCACCCACTCCTGATAGAATGCAAGGTATGTATATATTTCCACTGCTTTGACAGTGTGACTGGTGCCTGGAGGTGGGCTGTGGCGGGGTTGCCATGGCTACCTGATCAGGGGATGGCATCCCCATGTGGCTTGGCACCAATCCTCCAATAAGGTCAATTGGCGATCTCATTTTATTACAAAAATGTTGGGTAAATGTTAAATGTTTGAAGTAGTTCCCCATACATCGTATGTATTATTGTTGTTGAAGTCGAACAGAATCCATACAATATATACAGGCGATCATAAAAGACATAATAAATCTTATCAAATCAATATATATATATAAGAAACTTGATTTGATATATATATATATATATATATAGTTTCTGACCTTCTTAACCAATTCCATGATAATTTACCAGACAAGATGAGCTAATAACAATTATTTAATATCAAGGTCGTTTATACGGCGGAAAATAAGCCGCGCTGGATAATATAAACCGAAGCTTAAATAAGTCGAGAATAGCTCTTATACAAATGGTCACTTCTTTAATCCTTGCCATAGAGTATCCCCTTTCAGAGACGAATTGACCATTTATACGAGTGTTGCGGCTTATATTTAAAGAGGATTTCACATAACTTTTGACAAAAGCGTTGCGAAGTTTGTTCGTTATTTCCGAAGTTGGCCAGGAAGAGATTTCTCGGTTAGTGGACGAAGCTAACGCTATCCTGGACGAAATGATGAAATTTGAAGAAATCGACAAAGTAAAGGAAAAGCAGTTTGACAACGCCGTCAGAAAAGCCCATCTTGAAATATACTCGTGCCGCAGTCGTCTGGCCGTAGCTGAAGAGATCAATGTTAAGATTGATAAGACATTGAGTACCAAAAGGTGGGTGTCGCGCTCTGTTCGTGCCGCTGGCTGGGGTGTTTCGTCTCGTTATTTCTATCAGAAATTCCGAGAGTCCATCATTCCTTTTCCGGTATTCGCCGCAAGTTCAGTCCTGGCTGGGATAGCGTCGTGGTTCTCTCTTTTCCCACAAAACACATATGCATTTCACAAAGTGCTTTCAAATGCCATTTTGGATCATCGTGAGCTAAAGAGAGAACTGAATCACTTATGGGCAAGCATAGAGTGCTTAAAACATCAAAAGGGGCAGATATTGACTAAAGAGAAACAATACTGACTTTGCAGAACAATTGTTGGTAGCTCAATAACCTTATCTGCCCTTATACTAGGTTACCTGCAAGTAATGAATGCTGCTTTTTTAATTCGATACGATAGTGTGTGAATTGTTGAAAATTTCTAAATAAAAAAGACCCAGTCTTACAGAACGGTGTCGTGCCTATTGATTCTGCACAAACGAACGAACGAACGAACGAACGAACGAACGAACGAAACGAGCGAACGAAATGAACGAACGAACGAACGAACGAACGAACGAACGAACGAACGAACGAACGAACGAAACGAAACGAAACGAAACGAAACGAAACGAACGAAACGAAACGAAACGAACGAAACGAACGAACGAACGAACGAACGAAACAAACGAACAAACGAATTCACAAACAGAATATGAAGCGGTGCTAACAGCATTATAACAACATGACTATTTGCATACAAAGAATGGGAAAGTGGTAGTATGAAATTCTACTTGCTGAAATTACAGTATAATTATAGCAGTAATTTAGTAAATTTTGACGTTTGTTTGCTATTGGTCACTCTCTGGCTATCCTTGGAAAGAAAATATCACTCCAGAAAGGGCGCACAAACTGTTATGTACTGTTTAATAAACGAGACACCAGGCGAAGCCGAGTGTTTTTATATCTGATAAAACACGAACTGCGAGTTTATTGAACGGCTTCAAAAACGAACCACTTGGTAAGTTCATTGGCGCAGTAAGTTTGAAAAATAACCTTGTCTAAGCCGAGAAAATCAAAGCTAAAGTTTATGTAAATCAGGAGGTACCTTTATCACATATAAAGACACTGATTAAACTTTAATTTCTTTTGAATTTTCCTCATGAATTATTAATGAGTTTTTGAATGAATTATAAATGCCTGGTTTATAAATAGTGGTTACATCAATTTGATTTAAATTGCAGTCTGGAGTGCTATTTTTTATTTTGTTATCCGCGAGATGCAAGCAAGGCATGATATATAACATATTGATGCAGGTGCCGTTTCGCTATGACACACTCTAGGTTAAGTCAGAGTTGGAAAAGGTATTCAACTTTCCTCCGGATGGGTTTTTAAGTTTAGATAACCTTCTTCAAAATATATAGCGAGAATTTTGTGTTTTGCAACGTTCATAAATACTTGCGTGACTTTTACAGTACCTTGGTTTTCTAGGTTTTCCTAGGTAAGCTTTGGCATACTACAATAGCTACTAACTACCCTCGACTGCTGCGAAGATACAGACATCACAGCAGACATCAGCGTACATGTCTCACACATGTAACTGCTGCCACTGCCAGTGCTGCATAATTGTTTGGTTAGCCAATGTTTTGCTGCAAATCGCATTTCTTCTCGACACCTAGCTTGATCAATTGCAACTTTCTCAGATTACCGAATGTGTTGTTTCACGTGTTTTCACTTTAAACCTTCCTCACTAAAGTAAACCTTCCTCCGGGTGGTACCCGCAGCTTTTTTCCAACTCTGGGTTAGGTTAGATCACTTTACGTTTGGGATCACATTGGAGTAAGTGTAAAATCTTCGGTATTCACTATTTAGCAGTTCACACAAGTGATTGCGGTGCCCTGAAAGTTAGCTTGCGGGCGCAGCTAACTTTCAAACCGCTTTATATTCTGTGTGTGATTTCGTTCGTTCGTTCGTTAGGAATAAATAGCAAGCGACATTTTTGACGGGACATTTTTAACGCGATGTTTTGAACGCCACAGGGCACCGCTTTGTAGCACTGTGTCTGGTTCAGATATATAAAGTCGCATCCGTGAATAAGATATGAATAAAATATTAACGACAAAAATTGTTAGTGGAAAACGCTCTTTAGTCTTTACCTGGTTACTACAATCACGAGTTTAGCGTAACACTCGGCTAGTTTTGTGACAAAATTGAGCTGCTTCCTAAAGTAAATTAGCGGCGAGTCGCTGTGCCACGTGAATGGCGCGTGACGCTCACTGAAAGCTGAGACGACTAAACACGCAGTCAGTGACGCAGTGCTGGAAAACACGCGTGTTTTATCACACCGCGGGTGTTCCGCCAACGTCAATTTGTTCGAGCTCAAATTACACGACACAAAACGCAGCACTGCGTGTTTTTAGTCGTCTCAGCTTTCAGTGAGCGTCACGCGCCATTCACGTGGCACAGAAGCCCACAGCTGTTTCGAGTTTCAAATTACCGCGCGCTGTAATTTGCATATATATGCATATATTACCAACTGTTAAGAGAAGCGCCGCGATCCCAGCTTACACAACTGTTAAGCGGCCTCGGTTTTCAGTCAAGCTCAATATAATAAAACAAAAAAAGAGGCGTCAGAGTTGGGCTCCCTATGTGTCTTCACCCGATACTTGTCTTACTCATAGTTAATATAGCCCTATATTAACTAGGTCTTACTACAACTCGCAGATGTAAAATATTTTCGATCATGAGTTTTATTGACAAAATTCTGTGCACTGTATTTCTAGTCAACAAAGAAGAGAGATCCTCTTTAGCCAATGCTCTTTAGTGTTACTTGCATAATTATAAATTATTTAAATATTACGTGGGCGCATCGGCTTAATTTCCTTGTCCGTGAGCCGTTGGTAAACGGCCGGAATCTGAGCGAAGGTAAAATATTTACCAGGGACTCGCTAGCCTGCGTGCAGACGCTTATTCACGATCGGAAATGGCAGCTGTCGAGGCTCGCGAAATACGGGCTGACCCGTATTAGCTACGCATGCGTAGAACGAATATCTTGCGTGTAAACGTCATCGATACACGGCCAACAACTCACTTGAGCCAGCACGCACGTGGACTGCGAACTGCCCCATGAAAGTGACCGATTTTCTATGCGATTTCCGATCGTGCAATTACCCAAGCTCCGGAAATACAAGCGTCTGCACGCAGGCTAGGGACTCGCCCGCTTACAATCAGAGATCTAATAAATCGATTTTCCGGGTACTCCAGTTTTCTTCCTTCTTTCATATCTCAGCCACTGCCTTAGTTCATGACCGAAGCGAACAAGCGAATAAGCACATTCACGTCACAGATATTCTCATACACGTTTTTAGTATTCTGTTTTATAAATTAAATTTTTAAGACCCAAACCACCTTGAAATGCAAATTTCGTCGAAAAGTTGTTTTTTTGAGAATTTGACACTGCAGTGTAAACTGCGAAAAATCAAAATTTGCAATATAAAAAGAAACATATAGAGAATTGATTTAGCAGATATTTGAAAAAGTGGAAAAACCTAATTTTTTTGTATAAGACTGGGCTAGCACGGTTAAGCCGCAGACGACTAAACCCCGGTATAGTACTATACCGGGGTTTAGTCGTCTGCGGCGCAGGGCTCACCGCTTACGCGATTGATTAGAATCTTTCCTCGGCCGAAAGAGGAGATTTGAATGTTAAGACTTGTTTACATCTAAACTAAACCAATTCTTCTTTGTAAATTTAGTTTATGCAAGTTTTAAAACCACAGTGAGATCCTAATCAATCGCGTAATCGCCCGGCTCATGTAAACTATAAATAACAATAACATGCCAAGCTGACTAGCTCAGCAGTTAAATCAGTTATATAAGTATGCTGCAATTATATGCATGGACAAGAGTTCCCAAAGTTAAAGCCGTATATCAAAGCTCGATTTGGGAGATATTTCGTCAGTTATTTATAGTTGCATGTTTAAAACTGGTGAGTATACGTGCAGTTATATAGATCGAGTTAAATTTAATTTAAAATCTAAATTTTGTCTTTATGCCAAATGCTTTTCGGGATCAATTATATGAGCAATCTGGAATACTTGGAGACATTAATTAAAGGTTAATCATGCATGTATATTTTAATTTGACATTTTGACACCAATTTAACCAATTATCAAAGTGCGTGTAGAATTCTGGACACATCCTTGATAACTTATTAACATGAAATTTATATATACACAAACTAGAACAAAAATATGAAAATTTTCACACAGATAAAGTCCATCAGAGTTTTAAGGTGAATATATATGAAACGAAATTTTATTTCAGTTTTTTTATGATATTGGTATTTGGAAGAACACCTGAGATAATGAAAAATTTGAGCAATGAAGTCACACGTTGCCTGTAGGAGAAAACGGAAAATCAGTCATCTCTTTGGCATTGTTTGACTAAACTGAATCAAACGTTGGAAATTTTCCTTAGGGTATGGTCCTCTGATTACATCTGCCGCTATATGTGTGGTTTCGTGTAGTTAAACCAATCCAAAGATCTGACTAATTTTCCGTTTTCTCCCACACACAAACAAGTTGCATAACCAATACCTCAAGAATGGGATAAGATTTGAAAAGCATGTAAAAGCCATTTTTCATTATCTTAGGTGTTCTTTCAAATACAATCTTAAAAAACTGAAGTGAAATTTCGTTTCATAGGCACTTGAACTCACCAGTAACCACACCGTAAGTTCCCATCGTGCTCTTCGGGCCTAGCGATTAATTTTTCTGCGCAGCATCCGACACTGACTAACGCCAGACGATTCAGTTACTCATCACAGAGAAAATCCACCGACAAAAACGGGTTAAAAAGACGTTGAAAAAAGGGGATTTGTAGTATACATTGTTAAAAAATTAAACTGCATTTACTCAGTGTAATTGTGTTCTCCAAGATTCCCATACCGATAAAAAACAGGTTGCGACCATTAAGATTCCTAAACTTAATTACTGGTAAAAAAAAAAAAACTTTTAAAAGTGTACCTTATATGCTAATATTTTCAAACAAGCAAATTTTTGTTAGTTTTTCCTAGTTTGTTGAACTTATATCCCTGTTATGCTTTAGCTTCAAACAGTAGTTCTAATTCAGGTAGTAGTATATACTATTAACTGTTCTCCTATGCCAAAAAGTACAGTCGTGACTGAAGTGAATGAATGCGGTGTTATGACGATAGTCGGGGGCGACTTATTATCATTATAGATCCGTTATCTTTCCTTCGAATCATTCGTTGTTGTGCGTGTTCACCAAGGATGCCGAAAGACAATAGTTTATCAGTGTCACAGCGACTTAAGTGTTTCTTTCCAACACATATCTTTGTTCTAAAATTGAACTGCTTGCAGTGGTGTAGCCAAGGGGGGGGGGGGGGGGGTCCCGCCCCAATGGTCTCCAAGACCGTTCTCATGAAAAGTTTAAATCCGTGGAGAAACTTGTAGGGGGGTGAGGTACAGTTGTTTTAAGTCCAAGTGAGTATATAGTGATGTGTTATATATTGCAGGCATGCATATGCTATAAATTACAATACTAAGGGTCAATACAAAATGCCTCCAACTTGTTTTTACATTTACGACTTGTTTATAAATAAATCTAAAGATATTCTGATGCGTATCATTCTATGTTCTGGTTTGATTTTAACAAAATTATGTAATTTAAGGCTTTCAGATCACTTTTAAATACTTGCCTCAAAATGCAGGAAATCCAAAATTTTCCCTAATCCCCTGGATATCCAAAAGTTTCCGGGGGGCATGCCCCGGACCCCCCTGGGAGACCGAGGTTCTCGCCCCCCCAAACCCAAAACCCTGGCTACGCCACTGATTAGTACGCGGAAACTAGGTTTTCAATCAACTTCCCGCGTCTCGCCCTTATATATATATATATATATATGGCAAGCGTCGATATACTTTTAGCCACAACGCATTTTACGACTGAGGAGCAAAGAACACCTTAAAGGTAAGCCTGTAAACACTTATAAATAAAGTTTAATATGAAACACAATGAACATCGGTTTATAAGAAGATACATTTAACAACACAGTCTGGAAGAAGTTCTTATTTAATATCTAAGAAAAAATTAAGACGGTAGTTTTCTGGTAAGAAAGTCAGTCTTCAATATTCACGTGTAATTGCATTTATAATACGGGATTTGATGCCACTTAAGGGGTGTTTTTATATGACAGAGGGTTAAGCCGTCTTTGTCGAGATCTCGGCTGATCAGTCAGATCCGTTGTAAAATCTGTTTTAGTTTATATGAGAAGAAAGCCAGCCCTCTTGAGCCAGATCTCGCTCTCGACTTTTCGAGATCGCGCCAAAGAAGGCTACAAGGTTTCCATGTAAACGACGCTCAAAACAACTGGCCCTTATATAGAAGGGCTGAAAAGAGTTATTGTACGTATGCGAGGCTACCGTCCTCTTCTTAATCTGCAGGCTTTTCCTTTTGAGGAGTCGCCATCCGCCGCACGAGTTGCTCACTAGTTCTCTAAGCCTATCTGTTTAACGACATATCTTTTTCAATTCCTTTTTCCTTCAAACCCTCCTTCACTCTATCTCTCCATCTCTTATTTGGTCTGCCTCGGTTCCGTTTTCCAGGAGCTTCCATTCCAAGGGCTTAGCGAATCGGTTCATTGGCTTGCCTCACCTCCATACGTGGCCAAACCACCTTAGCCTCACCTCTCTCGCCTTCTCCTCGATCCCCTCTTACTCCAGCTAAGGCTTTCACTTCGATGTTTGTTCGAAAGGCTAGAAAATTCAGATGTAAATGCGAGGTGAAATCCAACTCTCTTACTATAGAGCTATAGCACTCCTAAAAAGCCTGGTTTCCATATAGTTGTAGTTGTAATCCAGTCGGCAATTAATCGGTGATTGTTTGCGATTTTTACAACAGCCATGTTTCCATGTATAGTTGTAGCTATATATAATTGCTGTAATTCATATCGCCGATTCCCCTCGGTCTTAGGACTTCTTGTAAGATCTTGTAACGTTCAGCATGGTTAAAACATGGTATTCAAAACAAACTGGATGATTATAAAACCGCGTTCGTGATCTCTCCCATGCACTGTATATATAAGAATAGCATGCGTTATTTACACGTTGAAAAACTTTGCCGCTTGAGACTCGTGTCTTTTGAACATTCAACGACATTTGCAAATGTTCAAATTGGTGTACGGCACTCAAGTCTTTAAGGGATTCATTACGTATAGACTCCTTCAACAAAATTGAAGATTTTTGGTACGATGTAATCAATTTGGCTTTTTACTGTCGCGAAGAATCTCGCAAAAAATCGCAGACTGTCGGCTATTAGCTGTTGTCACATAGGCGACTGTTGTAATTGTTGTAGTGATATACCCGAGGGGAGCACGGGTGGCGAGTGCCGTTAGCGCGCTGCACTGTAAATTTCAAGGGGCAAAATTTACCCCATTTTGGGGTAAAAGTGCTATTTTTGGGGGGGTGAATGATAAAGGGGTAGTAATTACCCCTTAAATAAGGGCAATTCTTCTTTTTGTCGCGCAGAATTACCCCTTTTACGGGGGTAATTTGTTGGAGCAAATTTTTTACCCATCTCGGGGTAAAAATGTAAAATTTACCCCTGAATAAGGGGTAAAAATATAGGGGGGTAAAATTATCTAGGGGTAAAATCTACCCCCATTTTGGCCCTTGTAAGGGGTAACTAATAGTGGGGGTAAAAACTCCCCCCTACGTTGGGGGTAACCAGAACTGCAAGACAATGTTTTCGAAAATGGCGATTTTTTTTCGAAAGAGTGACATGAAGACATAACTACAATTATCGTTAATATAAAAGCGTATGTAGGCAATTTTTTTTTAATTTTCTTGAATAGTTTTTGTACACAAATGTGTATAATAGTTAAAAATTAAGGTGAAGATTGTTTAGCAGATTGAAATCGACCTAAAGTTTACTTCCGTAAGCTTGTAAACATCGTCTGTGTGTAAAGGCTCAAAGGTGACTTAAACACAACCTAAGACTGCTCACAAAAATGAAATTACTCTGGATTTGGTTTTGAATGTTGTTGTTTTATATTGGATTAAATTGGGGTACGTAAACAAGTGTTATTTCCTATATTTTTTGCTCTACGACAATGTCTTTAAGTTGCTATTGAAATGAATTACTTTGAATGATTTTACACTTTTCTTGTGTCAAAAACAATGCGAAAAAGTTTGAACAAAAGAACTTAGCTCATTTATTTTTTGACTCGACAAAAGTTCATTGCTAATATATATCATGAACTTAGTTGAAACTATAGTATTTTCGGCATTGTCTGTGTATCAAACCTGAGGAGACAAGATTAAAATGGGCTGAACTGACTTTGAATCTAGTTCTTAACGTTGCAACGATTTAGTTTCTTTTCCCATTTTGCTGGAAATTCGTATAGGTAAACAAATGTTTGTACATATTTTTGGCCTACAACAGTGTTTTATAAACTGTTATCGAAATAAATATTTTGTTTCTTCATCGTATGATACGGAAACTGACCGGCTATTAACTCATAACATTAGTTCTATGTGGCAAAATTAATGTAAATGTTTTTGATCTGTCACAACTAGTCAACACAAATGGGTTTTTTTTAATGAAACCCTTCCAAACCCATCACAAATGTCGTGAAACGTTATAAAATAAACGTGTTAAGAAAAGTAAAGAAAATATGAACTTAACAATGTAATATTAAAGAAAAAACTCGGTTATATATCGTAAATTTCAATAATAAATATGAAGAGGCGGTTGGCGCAGTGGTAAGGTAAGCAAACTAATGCAAGGTAAGTTAAGCCCGGGAGGTTAGGGTTAGTACTTGGATGGGTGACCCATTGGGAAGGTTAAGGCTCATAAAAAAGCATAAGAAATAGAGGACTGAGACTGAGGCTACTCAATTTTTACCCCTTTATTTTTACCCTTAATTTTCACCCCACATTCCGGAGGTAAAAATTACCCCTTTTCAAATTGATTGAAATTTTACCCCCCAAAAACGGGGCGTTCTGTGGAAAACATGTTACCCCCACATTTTGGGGTATTTTTTACCCCCTGAAATTTACAGTGTGCCTCTCACCAAAAGTTAAGCCCGGTTAGACGGGGCTAGTACTTGGATGGGTGACCGCTTGGGAATGACCTCTGTCAGTCGAGCTTGGAACTATAATGTGAGCAGAGTTGTAGTTGATCTCTCCTGTGCTTCGAGGGTTTTTCGCCGGGTTCTCCAGTTTTCCTAGCTCCCTCTGTTAAATCAACACCCACATTATGGTAGTCATGTTCTGGCATTTCACCCTGTTTGACCACCAGTTGCTATAAGCAATGAAGTTATTAAATTAAATCTTAAATCATAGTAGTGCTTTTTTTATCACTATAGGTTCTTATACACAGGGTTTTACTGTACTCTAAATAAAAGGAAGCTAGCTACTCCCCTATAGGGAGTGTTTAATTGCACATTGGACCTTGAGCGCTATGTGGCCCTGAAAATAAGGAATTAGGTCATACCACTACGCAACACTCTACTTTTAAATTAAACCCCGTGCCTTCGTCACGGGTGCCCTAGCCAATTTGATGAGATGGTATTTTAATTTGTTTTATGCGCTGCTCAACATGATCTCAGGACATGCCTTAACTCGTGCTATCACCGTTTAACTGTAGCTATTGTTGTCAGTAAGATATTCGTTAAGGTTTGCAGAGTCGGTAAAGCGCTCTCAATTCGTCAGAATTTATGCAACAAAATTAAAATAGACATCGTTAGAAAGCTATTAATTTGTAGAATACAACGTTGTCTTTGATTTTGCGATAAACACAAACGAATAATAGTTGTGAATTTTTAAATTAAAACCAGAGGGCTTCGACTCGGGGCGACTCAAGTAAAAAGCGTCTTATTTTGTTCCAGCAAAACGGTGTCAGCGTGTTTTTTTTTTTTGATATGTCGAGTTTTGCTGATTTTATTGACGACCAAAGTTGAAAATGCTGTTTTTCGACAAACATTCGGACGAAATAAGTCATAAAATCGACACCAGGCAATGAATAAAAAAACGCTGACACGTCGGTTTTGCTGGAAATTTATCTCGCTTGAGACGAACAGCGAAAAATTGTTTTGAACAACATGAAACGCTCTGTTCCTAAGTCGCCCATTGAAAAATTCGTAACTATTATTGGCTTGTGTTTATCGCAAAATCGAGAATACAACATTACAACAGACAATACAGTAAAAACCCGCTAACAAGAACCTACATTTTACCAAATCAGCCTGCGATAGGTTCTTATATTCTTATATATTCTTATATAAATAAATTCTTAATTTCAGCCTGAGGTTCTTAATAGTGGTAGGTTCTTGTTAGCGGGTTTTTACTGTACAACATTGTATTCTACAAATTAATAGCTTTCTAACGATATCTATTTATTTAATCCTTGTGGCATAAATTCTGACGAAATGAGAGCGCTTTATCGCCGAAATGACCCTGCAAACCTTAATGAAGACCTTAAATGAGAGGATATCTATATAGGTTCCTATAGGCTACCAATTTTAACCGCTACTTAATCAGTTCTCGCATTCTAGAATTGGATTCTAGAAATTCAAAACTCAAAATAGTGGCTGACTATATTTAGCAGGGAATCCCGGTGGAAGAGTTTGTCGGCGGTCCACGCCGAATCATGCATTATCGGTCTCGTGACATCCAAACTAAGAATTGCTGACACGCAACTATATAACTGACTCCCTTGAAATTCGGAAGACAAAGATACGACAACCATGTCCGTGCCACATAGGCACCAGCAACTAATATAACCAAAGTTTTATAGTGAAATTGCTCAAAAGCCCGCTCAACATAAAGCCTATATACACATTATAAATATATATCTTTAACGTTTCGGGGCAAACCCCTGGCATATATACATATATACATATATATATATATATACAGTATATAGTATTAATAATATACATGACAAAATTACTGCGTCCTGATTGGTCGAGAGGAGTACAATTTCAGTGTAACACAGTGCAAAAAAAGTGTATACAGTGCAAAATTTTCCGGACTCGTGCATTTTGATAATCTTTGAAAAACTCACTCGTGTGCGTATATATATATATAGTTAAAAGTTAAATATGACATAAATGATAATTGCACAGCTGTTGCACAGCTTGTGGTCATCTATACATCATTTTCGCTGACATCTATACATCATCAGCTTACTTTAGTGTAACATCATTTTATGTTGCGAACAAAGCAGTCACAAATATACCGAGAGCCAAAATTGGGAGCGAGCGTTTCTTTGTACAGATAAAAAAAAAATATATATATATATATATAAAATTAATTATATCAGAAACCATAACCAGCCGATAGTTTGAAAAAGTATGAAATAAAACATACACCGAAAATAAACATCTTGTGATATGAGTCATGCATTTAAAGCCATGTCACACGAGGCAATTTTCCTTGCAACGCAATGGCGTTGTATTGCAAGTTGCAAGAAAGATTTCCTCGTGTGACACCCCATGTTTGCAACTAGTCTTGCAACGAAAAATTGCGTTGCGAGTCGCAGAGAAAGTAAAAGCAGCTTCTACTTTTCGCAACGCTACGCGGACAAGTTGCAGCGTGTGACACCCCCACTGCAACTTGGAATATTTTTCCGACAAAAATTGCGTTGCAAGTTGGAAGGAAAATTGCCTCGTGTGACCGCATGGCCTTAACATCAGTTCTCTATTGTTTTTGACTCATATCATTAGTGGGTTTATCAAGATGTTTATTTTCGGTGTATGTTGTTTGATACTGCTGTAATTATATATTGTTGTCAATTACCCACATATAACTCATAAGTATATATATATATAACAGACTGCTTGGTTGTATTTCTATTCGAGGCCGTTTTTCTCCAAATTCTCCGGTTTTCCTTCCTCTGCAAAATCAACTTTGGCCATGATCAATCTTTATAACTATATTGTGTTTCTGATTAGTAGACCTTTACTGTATAGGTTTGGCTAGAAGCCTCGTGATTAGTCACTGAAACCAATAAAGTTTGCTCAATCGCATGTCATACATATAAGCATATTAAATACTGTTAAACTTTACTGTAATCCTAGCGCAATAAATCTGACCCTAACTCTCACCATAATGCTTTATTTAAGAGAAACAGTTGACTTCAATTTTGTATTTTACTCCGCAGTTTATGTGACGTCAATTCGGAAATTGCCGAAAAAGTCAACCGAAAAAAATCTGATGATTCTGAAATAATGCTGTCTAGCAAAAAAATAGTGACAAGCAACAACAAGTAAAGAAAATTATAAAATATGGGGTTTCCCCGTTCTTAGAAATAATGGGGAATCCCTTACATATATATGACGTCGTGTATACACCATGGCTATAAAAAGCATATGATCTCGTGTCACCGGCATAATTTATACCAATGATCGCATGATGGCGACAAGACAAGTTGACTTTCAACTACGAAGTGATTTAAGACTTGGCGATGAGTTTGAAAGCGGTTATATGGCATTAGCGAACAAGAAAGCAATAACAGAGAGTGGTCGTCTCTTGCTGGCCAAATTTGGGGATAAGTTGGAACGCGATATTCGTCCGACAGTTCAAGGTCAGTCACATCGGGGAACGAACCAACGCCAACCTGGAAGTTCGCCACTGAAAAGCATCGTGAACGTCGTTGACACGGTGTTGGAATGGCTCGAACATTCGGGAAAGAACGTCGTCACGAGCCTCAAGAAACAGGAAACGGTTCTCCGAGGGGTATTTCATTTAATTGGTAAGTATCGGCAGTATTTCTATACTTCAGGAGTTCAGGGTATATAGGTTAAAATAGAGGTGAGCCGATCATCGGCAAAACATCGGCAGAGCCCAGCCTAGATCATAGGCTTTTCCGTGGCTGAGCTGTGGCCTATGGGACTGGGAACTAAATAGAAGGCCTAGGTCTAGGCTGGGCAGAGCCGATTAACGGCTAGTTTTTCAGGCCGATGGCCGATTGTCTTTCACCATCGGATCGGCTGTCTCGTGACTCTCGTCCTCGTTTATCATAGCCTGTGTCCAGCCGCAACCCTCCCGTCAAAATCGGGGAGCGAGCGTCTGTGGTACCGCGTATCGTATACTTCAATTCTTTACCTTGTTTGGCATTTTTGCGCTTGTTGAGTTGTTTATACAAAAATATTTTAAATAAAGGAAACACTGCTGACTACTAGTTGACTGTTTTCTGTTTGTTCTGTTGCGCTCAAAATACGAGAATTGGCTTGATGACTTCCTCTCATTGCGAAACTTGAGATGAATAAAACGACAAAACGGGAGCACTGAGCATCAGGTTAGCAAACATCGGTTTTGCCGCTTAATCGGCCGATTGTGGGGAAATATCGGCTCTTAACAATCGGTATCGGCAATCGGCTTTTTTTTAACATCGGCTCACTTCTAGGTTAAAACTTGAAAGTTCATCTACATGTAACAGTGTTTCCTGTGATTGTCTTACCGTGAATAAATATAATAAACATTAAAGACAATCGAAAAAAACGTCAACATCGACGTGGGCTGAAACAATGTCAATGGAATGTTTCAACCAAAAATCAGGAACTAATCTTCCGCAGGATAGGAACGGACAGGAAATCCTTTGTGTTAAAGTCATTAGTTCCGACAGAGAGCTCACAAGACAAAGAAAATTTCCCTGTCCATTCCAAAATTTTCCCTGTCCATTCCAAAATTTTCCTGAGTCGAAACCAGCCTTTGATATTGCATATTTTTGTAATGTGAGTAACAAATTAGTATGGAATGTAGCCTGATTTGAGTGAGAGTATTTTAAGTGCCACTTCCAATTCGAGAAATTAAAGATGATTCGTTGGGTGATTCGAACCCGCGACCTTCGGTTTACTAGTTCGACACTCTACCGACTGAAATGTAGTTTCTTCAATATTGAGAGACTAAACTCTTCATCTTATTTTGTTGGAACATGTACAGCGAACTTATAGGTGAAGAATAATGATATTAGGTCACTTTAGGTGTCACTCCAGTACTACTTTGGTTCCTTAACCCTTTTCCGGGCAGATTACCAAGAAGACGAGTAAAATCGTCTAGCGTTAGCCAGAGTACAAGTAATAAGTTGCCAAATGGCTAGAGGTAAGCCGATGTTAAAAGGAAGCCGATTGCCGATACCGATTGTTAAGAGCCGATATTTCCCTACCATCGGCCGATTAAGCGGCAAAACCGATGTTTGCTAACCTGATGCTCAGTGCTCCCGTTTTGTCGTTTTATTCATCTCAAGGAGTTTCGCAATGAGAGGAAGTCATTAAGCCAATTCTCGTTTTTGAGCGCAACAAAACAAACAGAAAACAGTCAAGTAGTCAGCAGTGTTTCCTTTATTTAAAATATTTTTGTATCAACAACTCAACAAGCGCAAAAAATGACAAACAAGGTAAATAATTGAAGTATACGATACGCCGTACCACAGACGCTCGCTCCCCGATTTTGACGGGAGGGTTGCGGCTGTACACAGGCTATGATAAACGAGGACGAGAGAGCAGAAATACGAGGACGAGAGTCACGAGACAGCCAATGGCCGATTGTGAGAAAAACTAGCCGTTAATTGGCTCTGCCGATGTTTTGCCGATGATCGGCTCACCTCTACAAATGGCAACCATGCTCAGCAGAGGGTTAAGGAAAAAGGTTGATAGGATTAAAGGGTTTTTAACCAAAGTTTTCTAAAATCTATCGAAACACACTCACCATTCCTGTATCATCGAACTTCGCCGCGTAAAACACTGATCTTTTCATGTTTCAGATCTCGGAAACCAGACCAGTTGTTTTGCTATACTAGAGTTAGCCAGCTCCTTCCTTGATGTAGCCGACGACCCATTCCGAGTACAGCGCGACTTCATTCGCGAGTGCTTGAAGGACATCGAAGAACAGAAAGAATGCATCCTGCAACTAGTCAACGACGCCGGTGAAATCCTAAACGAAATAATCGACAATGAAACTGACGTTGATAAACTAAAAGGAATACAGTTTGACAACATCGTTCGACAAGCACACGTTCAGATCGGCTCTTGCCGTCGGCGCCTAAAATCCGCCGAAGAGAAAATCAACGAACTTTCGACAAAGATGAGCACCCTGAAGTGGTTTTCACGAGCCGCCCGATTAACCGGCTGGGGAATTACAACTTATTTTTTCTACCAGAAGTACAAAGAGTCGACTTATGCTGTCCCGTTAGTTTTCGGCTGTTCGAGCATAGCCGGCGCGATATGGCTATCGCTCTTTCCGAGTCGCGTGTACGGCTTTCACGAGTCGATTTCGGAACTCGCTTCGACGCATTCTTTGCTCACAGAGAGACTTGAAGATTTGCGCGAAAAGTTGAGCAGCGCCAAAGATTTCAAAGATGGATTGATGAAGGATGTGGGCGACCCGGTGTGAGACGTTTTTCAAAAATTGTGCTTCAGTTGCATTCCCAAGTCTCGGTTTATAATATATTATATTTATAATTTTCGCAACGATACGAGACAAGTTGCAGCGTGTGACACCCCCACTGCAACTTGCAATATTTTTTTCGACAAAAATTGCGTTGCAAGTTGCAAGGAAAATTGCCTCGTCTGACATGGGCTTAACATTCTCTATTGTTTGTTACTCATATCATTAGTGGGTTTTTACAAGATGTTTATTTTCGGTGTATGTTTTGTTTTATACTACTGTAATTATATATTGTTGGACTGAAACCAGATTAGATGCATATATAACTCATAAGTAATAGACTGCTTGGTTCTATTCGAGTTTTTTTCTCCCCGAATTCTCCCGTTTTCTTTCCTCTGCAAAATCAATTTTGGCTTAATCAATCTTTATAACTATATTGTGTTTCTGATGAGTAGACCTTTAAGGTTTGGCTAGAAGCCTCGTGATAGTCACTGAAACCAACAAATTTAAGGCTCAATTGCATGTCATACATGCATATAAACATCCCGGATTTTAATTAAATAGAGAATAATACATGGTGTGGAAATATGAAATTTATTTCGAGTGTTGACCAGAATATCTCACAAATGAGCGAAGCGAACGAGTGAGATATCCCGTTCAACACGAGAAATAATTTCATATTTCCAAACATCCATGTATTGTTCTCATGTATTGTTCTGCTTATTATATAAAAATAGTCCTATTTCCCCACAAAAATAGAGCAGTTTACTCTAATACGTTTCACGATAATCGACACATGTGAGATTATCATGAATAATCACACATGTGAGATTATCGTTTTTATTAGTGGCGGAAAAATCAATAAAGCACTCTATTTTATATAATAAATACTGTTAAACTTTCAACTGTAATCCTAGCCCTAAATCTGACCCTAACTCTCACCATAATGCTTTATTTAAGAGAAACAGTTGACTTCAAATTTGTATTTTATTCCGTAGTCTATGTGACGTCAATTCGGGAATTGCCGAAAAAGTCAACCGAAATAAATCTGATGATTCTGAAATAATGCTGTCTAACAAAAAAAATACAATGGTCATGAGCAACAAAAGGTAAAGAAAATTATAAAACATGGGATTTCCCGTTCTTAGAAATCATGGGGAATCCCCAAGTATAAACAATGCAGAATACCTCATTGCCATTGGCTTACATATATATGACGTCGTGTATATACCATGGCTATAAAAAGCATATAATCTCGTGTCCCCGGCATAATTTATACCAATGATCGCATGATGGCGACAAGACAAGTTGACTTTCAACTACGAAGTGATTTAAGACTTGGCGATGAGTTTGAAAGCGGTTATATGGCATTAGCGAACAAGAAAGCAATAACAGAGAGTGGTCGTCTCTTGCTGGCCAAATTTGGGGTAAGTTGGAACGCGATATTCGTCCGACAGTTCAAGGTCAGTCACATCGGGGAACGAACCGACGCCAACCTGGAAGTTCGCCACTGAAAAGCATCGTGAACGTCGTTGACACGGTGTTGGAATGGCTCGAACATTCGGGAAAGAACGTCGTCACGAGCCTCAAGAAACAGGAAACGGTTCTCCGAGGGGTATTTCATTTAATTGGTAAGTATCGATCAGTATTTCTATACTCAGGAGTTCAGGGTATATATGTTAAAATAGAGGTGAGCCGATCATCGGCAAAACATCGGCAGAGCCGATTAACGGCTAGTTTTTCTCACAATCGGCCATCGGCCGATGGCCGATTGATTTTCACCATTGGATCGGCTGTCTCGTGACTCTCGTCCTCGTATTTCTGCTCTCTCGTCCTCGTTTATCATAGCCTATGTACAGCCGCAACCCTCCCGTCAAAATCGCGTATCGTATACTTCAATTCTTTACCTTGTTTGGCATTTTTGCGCTTGTTGAGTTGTTGATACAAAAATATTTTAAATAAAGGAAACACTGCTGACTACTTGACTGTTTTCTGTTTGTTTTGTTGCGCTCAAAATACGAGAATTGGCTTGATGACTTCCTCTCATTGCGAAACTTGAGATGAATAAAACGACAAAACGGGAGCACTGCGCATCAGGTTAGCAAACATCCGTTTTGCCGCTTAATCGGCCGATGGTGGGGAAATATCGGCTCTTAACAATCGGTATCGGCAATTGGCTTTTTTTTAACATCGGCTCACTTCTAGGTTAAAGCGTGAAAGTTCATCTACATGATACAGTGTTTCCTGTGATTGTCTTACCGTGAATAAATATAATAAACATTAAAGACAATCGAAAAAAACGTCAACATCGACGTGGGCTGAAACAATGTCAATGGAATGTTTCAACCAAAAATCAGGAACTAATTTTCCGCAGGACAGGAACGGACAGGAAATCCTTTGTGTTAAAGTCATTAGTTCCGACAGAGAGCTCACAAGACAAAGAAAATTTCCCTGTCCATTCCAAAATTTTCCCTGTCCATTCCAAAATTTTCCTGAGTCGAAACCAGCCTTTGATATTGCATATTTTTGTAATGTGAGTAACAAATTAGTATGGAATGTAGCCTGATTTGAGTGAGAGTATTTTAAGTGCCACTTCCAATTCGAGAAATTAAAGATGATTCGTTGGGTGATTCGAACCCGCGACCTTCGGTTTACTAGTTCGACACTCTACCGACTGAAATGTAGTTTCTTCAATATTGAGAGACTAAACTCTTCATCTTATTTTGTTGGAACATGTACAGCGAACTTATAGGTGAAGAATAATGATATTAGGTGTCACTCCAGTACTACTTTGGTTCCTTAACCCTTTTCCGGGCAGATTACCAAGAAGACGAGTAAAATCGTCTAGCGTTAGCCAAAGTACAAGTAATAAGTTGCCAAATGGCTAGAGGTGAGCCGATGTTAAAAGGAAGCCGATTGCCGATACCGATTGTTGAGAGCCGATATTTCCCTACCATCGACCGATTAAGCGGCAAAACCGATGTTTGCTAACCTGATGCTCAGTGCTCCCGTTTTGTCGTTTTATTCATCTCAAGTTTCGCAATGAGAGGAAGTCATCAAGCCAATTCTCGTATTTTGAGCGCAACAAAACAAACAGAAAACAGTCAAGTAGTCAGCAGTGTTTCCTTTATTTAAAATATTTTTGTATCAACAACTCAACAAGCGCAAAAATGCCAAACAAGGTAAAGAATTGAAGTATACGATACGCCGCACCACAGACGCTCGCTCCCCGATTTTGACGGGAGGGTTGCGGCTGTACACAGGCTATGATAAACGAGGACGAGAGAGCAGAAATACGAGGACGAGAGTCACGAGACAGCCGATGGCCGATTGTGAGAAAAACTAGCCGTTAATTGGCTCTGCCGATGTTTTGCCGATGATCACGGCTCACCTCTACAAATGGCAACCATGCTCAGCAGAGGGTTAAGGAAAAAGGTTGATAGGATTAAAGGGTTTTTAACCAAAGTTTTCTAAAATCTATCGAAACACACTCACCATTCCTGTATCATCGAACTTCGCCGCGTAAAACACTGATCTTTTCATGTTACAGATCTCGGAAACCAGACCAGTTGTTTTGCTATACTAGAGTTAGCCAGCTCCTTCCTTGATGTAGCCGACGACCCATTCCGAGTACAGCGCGACTTCATTCGCGAGTGCTTGAAGGACATCGAAGAACAGAAAGAATGCATCCTGCAACTAGTCAACGACGCCGGTGAAATCCTAAACGAAATAATCGACAATGAAACTGACGTTGATAAACTAAAAGGAATACAGTTTGACAACATCGTTCGACAAGCACACGTTCAGATCGGCTCTTGCCGTCGGCGCCTAGAATCCGCCGAAGAGAAAATCAACGAACTTTCGACAAAGATGAGCACCCTGAAGTGGTTTTCACGAGCCGCCAGATTAACCGGCTGGGGAATTACCACTTATTTTTTCCACCAGAAGTACAAAGAGTCGATTTATGCTGTCCCGTTAGTTTTCGGCTGTTCGAGCATAGCCGGCGCGATATGGCTATCGCTCTTTCCGAGTCGCGTGTACGGGTTTCACGAGTCGATTTCGGAACTCGCTTCGACGCATTCTTTGCTCACAGAGAGACTTGAAGATTTGCGCGAAAAGTTGAGCAGCGCCAAAGATTTCAAAGATGGATTGATGAAGGATGTGGGCGACCCGGTGTGACTGTGAGACGTTTTTCAAAAATTGTGCTTGCATTAATTCCCAAGTCTTGGTTTATAATAGATTTGCATGAGTGCATCACTGATCTGTATATATTACTCCTTTCACTGATATTAATCCTTTCACTGACATATAGACGACTTTTGTTATTTTACTTTCAACATTTCATTCAACATCGTTCAACATTGTTGAATTCAACATGTTGAAAACGTTTGGCCACCCCTGTTGAATGATGTTGAACGTTGTTGAATGCATGGTGTTGAATGCATGGTGTTGAATGATGTTGAACGAAATTTGAACATGTTCAAATTTTCGTTCAACACGCGTTCAACATTTCTATTGTTCTCAAAATGTTGAAAGGTGTTGAACGCATTTGGCCACATTTCATTCAACTTTGTTGAACAGAGACATGCGCCATGCGGGATATTGTCGATTCCAGCTTTTGTGGTAGCCCGCGTTCAATTAATTGTCATTCATTTGGCCACTCGTGCTTTCAACATTATTCAACAATGTTGAATGCGATGTTGAAAGCGTTTATGTTGGACGATTTTTACTCGGCAATGGGAAAATCTAGCAGTGAAAGGTTTAAACGGCTAAATGCATGTTTGCAGAAAAAGTAAAGATGTGCTTGCATCCTCAAGTCTCAGGCACACGCGAGCACGGGTGACGTGTGCTGTTAGGGCGCTGCCTCTCACAAATAGTTAAGCCCGATTGGACGGGGTTAGTGCTTGGATGGGTGACCGTCTGGGAACAACCCCGTTCTCGAGCTTGGGACTCATGTGAGTAGAGTTTAGTTGGTCTCTCCTGTGCTCCGAGGGTTTTTCACCGGGTTCTCCGGTTTTCCTCCCTCCGTAAAATCAACACCTAGGGCTTAGCTGGGATCTGTGGTCTGAACTGTGTCGTATGGCGGCTGCTTAAAGCGCCTTTGATATGTCTCGACACGGCCACATTGAAAAATCCTTAGGAGAAATTTGATTGTAAAGATGCACGTTTGATGTATTCTCATTAATAAAGACCATTACTAAATTACCGCTTAAATTAATCAGAATAGTTTCGTGTGAGAAAAAAATTATATTTGTGTGCAAAGAAAAGGAATATAATATTAATACAACGTCAAAATAGTAAGTCTTACGGCTATTGAGTCCAAGTTTTGACGTGTGTTATATTCACGTGTGTTATATTCACGATAATTTTAATCATGTGAACTTGAATTTGTCCGCAAAGTTTTTCAAGTTTGCGTCATGGTGACACTAGTGAGCTTAAAGTGTTTATGAAACGAAAATTAAGTTTGTCTTATTTGAAAGTACTTTTAAAATGACAAAGTAACATCTTTTGCAGTTTTTTGTTTCCTTGCTTTGTTTTTAAGATATCACAGTTTGTTTTATAAGCAAAACTAACCAGTGACGTCATTCACTTTGTCATTTTAATACAAACTTAATTTTCGTTTCATAAACACTTTAAGCAACAGACGTTTTACAGCCACGGACGGCGTTGTAATTCAATAGCATTTTTCATTCAAAACAATGATAATGAGCAATTTAAAATTCCAAGAGCAAAGTGAACGCCGTCGTCGTTCTACACAAGACGTCATTGAGAGCATTTTCACGTTCTTGAGACGACGGGAACTTCTAGAACGTTGAGGCCTGTCATCGTTGTTTTACTACAATGAGACATACTTTTAAAGTAGGCCGAAACTTGTATTTTAAGGGGGATAATTTCATTACATTACAATATAAAATAAAGGAATGAAGATGAAATTTAAGCTTATGAGCTAACAGTTTCGATATGGGATTATTTATAGCCTTTGTTTTGGGTAAAACATTCTTTTCAAAGAATACGCGGTTCAGTAGTTCTGTATTGTATTCCTGTTCTTCCGGTCACCGTCTGTGTCTCAAAAACGCCCAATATGCTTAAAGTGTTTATGAAACGAAAATTAAGTTTGTCTTATTTGAAAGTAGTTTTAAAATGACAAAGTAACACCTTTTGCAGTTTTTTGTTTCCTTACTTTGTTTTTAAGATATCACAGTTTGTTTTATAAGCGAAACTAACCAGTGACGTCACAACGTGCATAATGACTTACCGGGAAAGGTTATATATCTTTGCTATTATCAAACGGAATCACTTCGAAGCAATTATGTGTGTGTGTTTTTCCCTTACAACAACAGAAATATACATTCTCAACTGATTCCGTTTAATAATAGCAAAGATATATAACCTTTCCCAGTAAGTCATTATGCACGTTGTGATGTCACTGGTTAGTTTCACATATAAAACAAACTGAAATATCTCAAAAACGAAGCAAGGAAACAAAAAACGGCAAAAGATGTTACTTTGTCATTTTAAAAGTACTTTCAAATAAGACAAACTTAATTTTCGTTTCATAAGCACTTTAAGCTCTCTACCAGGGCGCTTATATACCGGGCGGTGCAACGGGAATGGGAGAGCTGATCGACGTGTGATGCGGGGCCTGGCAACGAGTAATTGATATTCACCGGTCAGCGGTTGTTACAATGGTTGATAACATGACTCTTTTCCTTATATCGATTCATAAGCAAAAAATTGTTGATAAAGCGGTAACATTAAAATAAAATTAAAACAAAACCATAAATATGGCTAGCAAAGTGGATTTAAAAAATATTTCAAGTTTGAGTTGGATGACACTAATAGTGAAGATAAGGTATCAAAGCATTCAACATTGAGAGTACAACTGGTTCAAGTATTTTCATTAAAAATTTAATAACTGTTTACAAACTCTGGCAACTATTTTTTACACAAAGCAGATAAATAAATAAAAAAATATTACATTGGCACTAGCACCAGCATTGGATTCCACTAAATTTGGTTTAAAATAAGAATTTGTGAATGGTACATCCCAGAGTTATTTCAAGAATTTCAAGCTTGTTTTCATGAAGTTGAAGGTGAAGAAGAAAGCAGTTGACTTGAAGAAAACTTTTGCAAAAACAAACCACTCATGGGAACAAATCATTTTCCCACCAATACCACAAATTCTTTAGAACTGACTGCTTTTCACTAAAAAACTATCCTCCAGCAAATTCTGCAGCATTTTTGGTCAACTGGAAGTAAACATTCCTAGAGACTGTAAAAATGAAAAGATATATGCTTGTCAGAGAGTAATTACTCAACCACTTGATAGACAGTTGACAGGGATAAAGAGGCAATAAGGCATAATAATCATATTGAGTATGCTTAGAACTGGTAACTCATTTCTTGGATTTAGGATTTGATAGTTATATATCATGTAATGTTTAACATACAGCACCTTGAATTAACATGTTACAGTTTGTAAATCTAATAATCTTCTGTTGAAGATTGGTTGGTATAGATTCAACAAATGCTGCAGGTTGATTGCTTTCAGATAACAGCTCGACCTAGGTTGTTTTTAACAGAAACAGGAAAGCAAAGTAAAAATTTCTTAAGAAATTTCATGAGCAAGTACAATTGATTCTTATGAATTGAATTGCTGGTCTTGTATAAGATAGATAAGGCCGTGCTTTGACCAATTGAAGAAAGAAGTTCTTTTGAGGATTTAGCTCGTTTTATATACGTGGAAGAATATGTGACAAGGTTGGTTTTCTTTTACTCTGAAAATTGCTGAAACTTGCTTACGACATTACAATCCTGACGCGACATATTTTTTTAAGTTTGCAAACGCCATGCATAAGCACAGGTCAATGTTCCATAGAAGAAACCTCTTGCTTTCACACAGTACACCAAGTTTCAGGGTCAAAATAAAAAATTGATCAATCACAAATTGTTTTATTTCTACCAAATATGAAAATGATACTTCTTACCTATGTCACAGTAAAATCTCACGGTGTTGGCAACATTTTAACACACAATGCGCCGACTATACTTCCAAAAACTCGTATTATAATAAATCGAATAAAGAAATGAATCTGTTTAGAAATTACAATCATTTTGTTTCAACAGTCCGGAAACTTAAGGAATACAATGACACGGTTAAAGAGAATCGCTGTATGTCAAAACAACACGTCTTGTTTATATTTCTTACAAAATTTGAAAGGTTAAACCGCTAGAAATCAAGCATTGATAAGGGTCGAGTTTCAGCCACGATATCTCAAAATGATCATCTCCGATTTTAACAAGAATTTTAACAAACAAGAGTAAGATAATAAACTTTAACATACCTGAATCTCTAGCCGTTGGTAGTAGAAGAACATACAATGCGCTCGTGGTGAAGTTTAGCCTCCATGAAAGGCATTAAAAGGCATGGACATTATCCAAAATAAATTCTCTCTGACACTAGTTTCTACACAAAATACATACTGCTGCAGTAATAGAAGTAATATTTTATCTGTAAATCCAATCAATTTCTTCTCACATGAAAAACTTAACGAAAAAATAGTGATAATCTTCGGATACACGAATTGCTGCTTTTGCTCGAATTTTCTTCAAAACTCGCTCGTGCCAGTCTACTTCCGCATCACACGTCGATCAGCGAATTGACTGGCGTTGCGCCGCCCAGTATATAAGCGCCCTGCTCTCTACTGTGCCTTTAAGCCCGGTCACCAATCTTGTTCCCAGAGCCCACGTTCCTCACCCGGGAAACGAGAGACTCTGGGATAATCCGTTTCACATCGATATTTCATTGGCTGATGAACGCAGTGAACTCTATATAACTCTTCTTCCGGATAACAAGAATCATGCATGTGATGGCGTGAACGGATTATCCCAGAGCCTCTCGTTTCCCGCCCGCTGGGTAAGGGGAACGTGGGCTCTGGGAACGAGATTGGCCCGGTCGAATGAGGTTAGTACTCGCATGAGTTACTTCCTCGAGGGTTTTTGACCGGGTTCTCCGGTTTTCCTCCCTCTGGAAAATCAACACCATCAGGGATAGGAGTAGCGCCCACCCCTGCCTTAGGGTAGTAGCCAACGAAAGATGAGCCTTCTGTCTGACACCGACTGCGCTCGACCAACTCAACTGCTCACCGGAAATGACGTCTTTTCGAAAGAAGCAACGTTATCTGTTTCGCACTTAATTCTCTTCGTAATTGCGTATACGTGTAATTCTATCGTAAAAACTCTTTCTTTCCAAAAACTCAAATAGTAATCACTACTCAGCGGTATTACGGCATGCTATTATTACCCCGCCAGAAGGCTACGTTTTCACCTGTCTGTCTGTCTGTCTCTGTCTGTCTGTGTCTGTCTGTCTGTCTGTCTGTCACCAGGATATCTCACAAAATAATGTACAGGTTTTCATGAAAGTTTGGGAAACGTTGATAAACAACAAGAAGAACATTACATCAACATCCTCATAATCATTTATGATTATTATTATTATTATTTATTATTATTGTTATTGTTATTATTGTCATTATTATTATTATTATTATCGTTATCGTTATTATTATTATTATTATTATTATCATTATTATTGTTGGTCAAATTAAACCATCGACATCGATATGCAATTGTCAATAATACAGTAAGCTTAACCAGGTTTGAAACGTTAATTATCATTTCAGCATACGAGCAACAGCAATTGCACAAGCTGCATTCAGCACGATTGATATAGCACGAAGCATCGCTATCCTTGTTTGGAATGATCGCTTCCTATTTGTCTTGAGGTACGTTGCCATGGTCTCGCAGTTATTCCAAAAAATATTAAACTTCGGCTGGACAAGCTTATTATCCGAAGCATGTAGTAAATCTTTGGCTTTTTGGATTGTCTGATGTGGTAGCAATATTTTGGAGCTGCCGTAATTCACTCGAAACAACGGTCCCTGCTCAGCGTTATGTGTATGAAAGCTACCCAAGCTAACTTCGCAAAGTTTGGTGTTAGCTTTATTTCGGCCATTGAACTCCACAACTTTTGACTCTCCCATGTAAATGCCATGATGAAAATAGTAGGGCTCGTTACTAATACACGGATAGAAACGTCCTAACCATTTGCCCAGATTTCCCCACGATTGCTCAACAGCAATTTGATCTCCAGGCTGCAGTTCTTTATAGTCTGTTATCAACTCGTATTTCATTTGAAACAATGGAAAACCAACTCTAAAAGTCCGTTTTGCGTTCGCTACCGTTACCCGATACCCGGCAAGCGATTATGCCTCTTTTTCTCAGAACTGGCAAAACATGCAGGTGTCCCAGCGCGCGATTAGCTAGGAACAGAAGCAATTAGCATTTCATTTCGCGTTAGCAACCGCTATTTTAATTCCATGGCATAGCAGGCGAGCAGCCGTTATGTGATTATTATTTTCTTTATCTAGTTTATTTATTACCACCCTGCGAGCAGACCCTTTATATAAATACTCACCGTAAAATAAGGCTCTGCCGAAATCAAGTCGAATCTTTTAAGTCGCCGCAGTCTGGACTAGTCAATCTCGTTTTCTTCCGTCAAACCGGTTTTTAGGTCGCACGCATTGAATTTAGGGGAAAACCGACTGCCAAATCTGAGCCCGTTGTACTGTATTTGTCGGGAAAGTGCTTAATATAAACTTTTGATATTCTTTAACAAATCACACGGTACAGTTGTTTTAGCTCTTGAATAGTTGCTCGTGCTTTCTCACGAATGTAATAAAGCTATGTAGTCTCTCCTTAGTCCTTTTCCCACGCGGTCTACCTAAAAATAACGTCTTAGGACCTGTTTATATGAAGGCGAATTACCCGTCCAGCCGAGTTCCTCGGCACATGGCGAGTTCCCGGTCGGTAGAACAAACACTGTTTTTCCCACCGCAGTGTTTATATGCGACAGACGAGTAACTCGCCTTGGCGAGAACTCGGCACTGGCAGCCGGGATCTCGGCAAAGCGGGATAAACATTTCCCCATATAAACACTTTTCCCCTTTTCGTTGTTTATGTCACTTTTGTTGATGAGAATCATCTCAAATATTACAACCCGCCAGGGAACTCGCTTTCATATAAACAAAACGTAAAGTTTATCCCAGCTAACCGGGTAACTTGGCTGACCGAGTAACTCGCCTCCATATAAACAGCCCCTAAAGGGCCTGTTTATATATATGGAGCCGAGTTACCTGGCTAGGCGAGTTACCCGGCTAGGCGAGTTGAAAAAAGATGAGTGTTTATATGAGACGAGTTACCCGACAAAGCCGCCCACGTATTATAATGGTTTCACATTCCATGAGTAGTTTCCGATTGTCTGAGGTATCATCGGTTTCAAATTATGAAGCTTAACCATCTAATAAAACCATCCCACAAGCGGGATGTTAAACTTGAACACATAAAGGTAAAAATCCTATAGGGGTGTTGTGGTCGGTGTATGAGCAACCCCGAGCCCATAGTCATCCCCTTTTTGGTCAGCGGGAGAGCGCGGGGGAGACTCTGGGGAAACTGGATTGATTCATTTAAATGTATTGGATTAATCGATTCAAAACATACAGATTGTGAAATAATGAAAGTCAAACATATTGCTTTATTCAATAATATATATATCTTCAAATTTAGACGCCTCATTTACACTTCTTCCCTTTGTTTAATTATATCTGGGTCTCATTCACACAAACAAACTTCATAGCAAAGTACAGACGAATTTCGAATAACAAATAGTCAAATAGTCGTAATGAACAAAACAAATCCCGTTGGGATTTGTCGTTATATTTGATGTATAAATGTAAAACAATTTAAACAACGAAAAAGCATATTTAAGACAATTAAAGACGGGATCAGCCTTCGCAATCGTAACTCGTATTTAAAAGGCTTGTGATCGTCTGATCGACGACGATATTGGCGTCGTGAATTGATATTTACCTTGCATTTCAAGAACGTTTATGTCAAGTGCCACCACCAGCAGTGCCAGTCTCTCTCCGACAATTTTAACGTGCATTTGATCTGCATTTTATGCAGGGTTCTGACAAATATAGTATTTGCGATTTCAAACAAATATATGAGAAACGAACTCATGAACACAACGCACATTCTGCACAGCAGCTGAGGCTACGATCATGCGCTTAACAACCGGAACCCCTCATTTCAGGGGTAATTAATCCAATTTCCCCAGAGTCTCCCCCACGCTCTCCCGCTGACCAAAAAGGGGGGTGACTATGGGCTCGAGATTGGTAAACGTCATGAATACACGACCGACAACTCACTTGAGCCAGCACGCACGTGGACTGAAAGTGGCCGATTTTCTATGCGATTTCCGATCGTGGCACTGCTACTAACTATCTGCTGATATGATTGTCTGTAATGGAGTAAAGGACTAGTTCTCACTTGTCGTAAGAATCGGGGACAGTAGTAATCACAGATTCTCGGCGATTCTTATAATGTATATATATATATACGACAGCCAGTTCACACTTGTCGTGGCTTGTCGTAAGAATCATATAAAGAATCATGGATTTTTCCTGTTCCCCATCGCGATCATCCCAGACCCAGACGAGTGGTTTCAGTGTTCGCACATGTCGTAACTAGTCGTAAGATTTCCCGATCGTCGGCGACCGTCTGGGATGCATTTTCCAAATAGAAATGATTCCGATTTTTGCGATGCCTCCGAACAGATCGGCGACTGTCTGCGTACTTCAACCATGTTCACGCTTGTTGTAACAATCCCAGACGGGCCAGACGATCGGGGACAGGAATCCCCCCCCCCCCCCCCCGATTCTTACAACAAGTGAGAACGAGGCTAATATTAAGTCTGGTTTTCATTTGTCGCATTATTTCATTATTTCATTATTTCATCTGAAGTTCTTTGTCTTCTTTTAGAGATGTGAGCTAACTGATTATATTTACAATTTTCCCTTTTTATAATCTGATGGTTTAAGCTTAATTTATAGGAGTCTACGCTGCAGCTTTTGACCTTGAGATCGAATGGGCTATCATCAAAGGAATCTCAGATTATGCCGACGGCACACAATCGGATACAAAGGTTTGGCAATCTTTTGCCAGCGTCATGGCAGCGTCTGTTGTTCACAATATGCTGAAAGAGCCTGGTGTTTTAGCAGGCTGGTCTCATTATCGAGGAACAGAAGAAAGAAATCCAAATGGAGGTGTGAACAAATTACACTATACAATAACAGTGTGGAGTGGGCATTGAAGTGTTTGTGGGTGACAGGCTGTGTGGTTGTGGGGTATGAGAAGTTGGAGGGGTGTGTGCGTGTAGCAGTCAAATGTTCAATAGTCGATTGCCCATATCAGTATACCCAATCATGCTGAGAACAGCTATGAACATAGAAATAGAAGATATAGATAGCAGATTTGGCTATGAATGCGTCACCATACACTATGGGGGGATCCAAGATGGCGGCTCAACCGGGGCAAAAGCTCTAGTGACCCTAACGAGACAAGTCACTTTATTTGAGTGACTCTCAAGAAAAACTAAGGCTAATTCAAGACCGGTTCCGAATTCGTCCGGTACCGTGTAAACGACGTTCCCCTTACCCAGCGGGCGGGAAACGAGAGGCTCTGGGATAATCCGGTTATAAATCCATGTCCTATCTTCACGAATTTTTCGGTTAGGTTAGGGTGTGTGTTGGGGTAAGGCTTTCATGAAGTACCTGGGTTATTTAGGACATGGAATTATTACCGATAATCCGTTCACGCCATCACAGGATTCTTGTTATCCGGAAGAAGAGTAATCATGTTCATCAGCCAATGAAATATCAATGTGAAACGGATTATCCCAGAGTCTCTCGTTTCCCGGGTGGGGAACGTGGGCTCTGGGAACGAGATTGAGCCTAACTGTAAATAATTCTTTCAAAAAAAACACGAGTTTCTATTCGTAATGTCCGAATTTTTGAACGGTTAAATCGATTTATTTTGAGTGATGGAACATCTTGCTTTTATTTCACTCGTTTTTTTGGCTTTAATTCCGGCTCAAGATAACCTAAACGTTTTGTAGAAATACTTTTGTTTATCGTTTAGATTGCTAAAATAAACAAAACACTGCCCCACGGCTGGTCATTAATTCCGGTGAATGGCTTTAATTGCCAGCCAAACTATCAAAAACATTTGTCTTGAATGCATTCTCCTTTTCTGTTAATTCAAAGCAGTAATTTTCTCAAAGAAGCACCCTCTTGGCTTTCGCCAACTTGTCCGCCACTAATTCAGCCGCCATCTTGGTTTTGCCCGGTTGGGCCGCCATTTTTGAGATCAAAAGTGGTCACAGTACTATCGAAACAGTGATCCTGTTGTGAGTCCGCAGTCTATAGCTATGAACCATCTATGGCAATGAACCACACTGATCAAACAAGTATACATAGCCCACAGGTGTAGAGTATTCACTTCACTACATTAAAGGGGCAGTGAGATGGAAAATCTTCTATTCAATTTTGATTTTATCTAGAAGTAATAATAATTTTGATTTTATCCTTCCGTATGAGGAAGTACAGCGTATTAAATTCCAGAGATATTCAGGTTTTTGTAACATGCATGCAAGTCAGATGCCTTATGATCTCATCTACTCCACACAGTTCAAACAAACTTCCCCAAGTGAGGAATATATCAAACAATAACTGTACATTGCAATTGCAATGTACCATTGTACTAGAACAGCTTCAACGTTTCAGCACAATCTACGTATTATTTCCGTAGATATTCCTCATTTACGGAAAACGACAAAAAATTCGGCTTGTTTCAAAATATGTTGTTAAAGTAGTTAGTTTGTGCCTTGTTGATTATCTGCTTTTATTATATGGCTGGGCTTGTTTTCGGGTCATTACGCCAAACGGCGCACGCTGATTGGTTGTTGAGAGGTCCGGAAAAAGCCGTAATGCCCTCTCGGCACTGTGAGAGGGCATTACGTCCTTTTTAATGACCTGCAAGTTTTGGCGGGAAAATTAGATTTGAGTTGATTTGAATGAAAATAAAAGCATTTGAACAATAATACGTCCTGAAACATCAGTGTTTCTTTTTATAAAAACTTCTTATTTAAAAGCGCGAAAAATAAAAGCCTAACAGGTGTAAACATGAAGCGAAACGAACAAGCTCAAAAGTAAGAACTAAAGTGAACAGCGACACCTGATCAAGACAAACGTAGAACTATAAAAAACAGATAAGAAAACAAACCAAAAGCCATATAATAAAAGGCTTATTAACGTCGTTTTCTCGGTCTGTACGGGAAAGTATTTGCCCTCGGTTTCTCTCGTACAAACCTCGCTCCTTCGTCGCTCGGTCTGTACGAAAACCTCAGGCAAATACTTTCCCGTACAGACCTCGAACTCGGTTAATTAGCCTTTAATAATTGTTAATTATACGACATTCAAAATTATAGAGTAGCGTATTTTCTAAAGCTGTATTATTTGTTGGGTTTTTTTTCGTGTAGAACGTAATGCAACAGAGGACATGGGTAGGCAAGAGACATCGTCTCTTTATGACCTGTTGCAATCGCTCGTTGGTGGCTCCTCGGGTCAGGTATGGCATATAGTAGAAATAATATACAGGGGAGGTAAAGGTTAGATATCATGGTTGTATTGCATTGTATTGCATTGTATTGCATCGTTTTGTATTGAACTACATTGCATTGCATTGCATTGTATTCTATTGTATTCTATTGTATTGTATTCTATTGTATTGTATTATATTGCATTGTATTGCGTATCCTGCTGTATCTTCCTATATCCTCATGTATCCTCTTATATCATATTACACCCTCATGTAACCCCCTGTATCCTCCTATGTCCTCCTGTGTCCTTTTGTATACTATTGCATCCTCCTGTATCTTTCTGTATCTTCCTATATCCTCTTGCATTCTCTTGTACCCTCATGTATCCTCCTGTATCTTTGTGTTCTCTTGCATCCTCTCGTATCCTCTTGTATCCTACTGTATCCTTTGTGATCACGTCATAGGTTGCAGCGTTTAACGCAACAAATATATTTTATTAACTTGTACCCCAACTGAAAAATTTCTGGCAGTGCCATTGCATGCCTTCTTAGTGAAATAAAAGTAGCGTGCTGCGTAGGCAGTGTTGAAACAACAATCGAAATATAGTAAGGTTAGATATACTGCCGAAAGTTTTAGGTTTAGAGAAACCCTTAGGTTTAGGGTTTCCGGGGGGCGTGATTACCGGGGGGTGGTATGGGGGTGAGGATTCGTTTTAAAAGGTTGTCCAATCAGATGGTGGTTTTAATGTTGGTTAAGCTTCATAATTTGAAGGTAATGATACCTCGAATTTGACGTTAACGTATATAGCGGACAGTATCTTTTAGGCCCTAATGCTTTTTGAAGGTCGAAACATATACATCAAGCCCAAGAAATTCCGTGTCAGTGATGCATGATTTCTTTTAAATGTCGTAATTCAGATTGCTCGCTTCATTCTAGCTTTGTCTAAAATCTTTGAAAGGTGGTGTTTGAAAAAATAGTTAACGTCAAACTCGCCCAACAACAACTTTCACTGCATGTGTATAATACGTCGTTCTGCGTATGACGTAACATGTACAACGAGGACGATGCATGAATTCATGATATTTTGGAGTTTACATTGTATGAATTGAAGGACGTCGTCACTGACGTTCCCGTTGTCTTTGCTAAAGGTCCCTACTAAAAATTTAAAGAGCGCCGCGGCGCTTAAACGAGTAAATACGGTAAGTTGTAATTGTCGTAAGACTTAGGCTACGTTTACATGCATGTACCGGATGAATTCGAGACCTGTCTTGAATTTGTCCTATTTCGCCGTGTAGACAGGCGGAACCGTACTAATTCGAGAACGGTTCCGAATTCGTCTTTCGTGTAAACAGGCGGAACCGTACTAATTCGAGAACGGTTCCGAATTTGTCTTTCGTGTAAACAGGCGGAACTGTACTAATTCGAGAACAGTTCCGAATTTGTCTTTCGTGTAAACAGGCGGAACCGTACTAATTCGAGACCGGTTCCGAATTCGCCCAATACCGTGTAAACGGGGTCTTATTAATCGGCGATAGTCGCCGACTGAAATTACAACAATTACAACTATACGGAAACCAAGCTTAAAAAACTATTTTCTGTTCTTTTTGCCAATTTGAAAATTTCGTAAAAATCGCTTGTCAAACAGAATCGGAATGAATGTTGTCTATTTTTATTTTTTAAAATCAAATTAAACAAAACTGAATTCGACAACAGTGTATAAGAAAGCCACCCGTTGGAAAATTGTAAACAAAACAATGTATACTCGCTTCTGAAAGAGACATGGTTTCTAGAGAACTGAGATATGAACGACCAGAGTTCAACATTTGTGACGATTATGACAACGATTGTTATAATCAGCATCATGCAATTGCCCAGCAGAAGGAAATCATTGAAACTGCTCGAAAATTAAACTCGCTTGGCGATGAATTTCTTCGAGATCTAACGGTGAAGTCGGACTCGAGGGTCGTGGGATATTTCGATGGAGGCCGTAGGTATACAGGATTGGATAGCGTTGTTGGGTCTGTTGATACTTTGTTAGTGTGGTTGGAACAGTCGGCGAACAACATGATGGAAGATTTGAGGAAAAGAGAAGCGGTTCTGAGAGGAGTTTTGCGTCTGACTGGTAAGCGCACGAGCGTCAAAATGTACAAGGCGTGAATGCAACATTGTTACATCAGCAACATTCATGGCTGAATAATGTACTGTAACAATATGATTACACTAGCTGAACAATATAATTGTTCGGTCATTATTCAACACTGTTGTTCGTCTATCACTTGTTGTTCAGCCATCACTTGTTGTTCAACCACAGTTGTTGTTCAACCATCACTTGTTGTTCAGCCATCACTTGTTGTTCAACCATCACTTGTTGTTCAGTCATCATTTGTTGTTCAGTCATCACTTGTTGTTCAACCATCACTTGTTGTTCAACCATCACTTGTTGTTTAACCATCACTTGTTGTTCAGTCATCACTTGTTGTTCAGCCATCACTTGTTGTTCAACCATCACTTGTTGTTCAGCCATCACTTGTTGTTCAGCCATCACTTGTTGTTCAGCCATCACTTGTTGTTCAACCATCACTTGTTGTTCAGTCATCACTTGTTGTTCAGCCATCACTTGTTGTTCAACCATCACTTGTTGTTCAGTCATCACTTGTTGTTCAGCCATCACTTAATTGTTTTTCAACCATCACTTGCATGCGCATGGTGTTCAGCCATCACTTGTTGTTCAGTCACCAGTGTTGTTCGGCTATGATATAGGCATTGGTCTAACTACGGTTAATAATTTGATTTGGACATGCCTAGAATTAGTTTTCCTTGTTTTTCTATTTTATATCTTGATCAACATAATTTATCTATAATATAGAACTTGGAAGTCAAGCTAGCCTCTTTGGAATGCTAGAATTAGCATGCAAGTTCCTAGATGTTCCCGATGATCCCTACCCTGCAGAACGTGAATACATAACAGGTTGCCTCACCGAGACCGAAAAACAAAAACAACGAATTTTCCGAATTATCGAAGACGCCGGCGACATTCTAAAAACCATAATCGAAACAGAAAATCTCGATGTTACCAAAATGATGCAATTTGACAACGTCTTGAGAGAAGCCCGACTAGAGATGGACTCGTGTCAACGTCGTTTGGACGGAGCGAAGCAAAAAATCGTTGAATTGGCACAAAAAATGCGAGCTGTTAAATGGTTCTCGCGGTGTGTTAGGGCCATCGGCTTGGGGATATCTTGGTACTTTTTGTACCACAAATACCAAGAGTCTTCCGTCAACCTGTCTTTGATGCTCGTTGGATTTTTCGTGTCTGCTGTTATGTGGTTGTCGTTTTTCCCCAGAGGTGCTCATGCTTTTTACGAGTCTCTTTCGAAACTAGACGCTAAGCATCGCCTGCTCAACGAAGGACTGGACGATATTCACAAACGATTACAGAGTTCAACCGACCATAAAGACAAAGTAGTTGAGGTGATAAGATCTGGTACTCGGGATAACTAGAGATTGACATTATACAATTATTGGATGCGGTTGAGCCGCGTGATGGCTTGTGTTATCAATGCCTTATCTATATTTTAAGTCTTATCTGCCGAAGCCGAAGCTTGATAACACAAGCTATCATGCGACAACCGAATTCAATAATTGTTTTATTATAGAATTATAAATGTAGAAGCCTTTAGAATGTTTTATACAAAGTTAGATAAAAATAGTAAATTCATACCGTCTTCAGTTTGAGGTTTGCTTAATACTCTTTTCTCTTTCAAATACAATTTTCTCTTTCAAATATACTGCTTTAAACTCTAACAGCTATTTGTGTAGCTCGCTTGCTTGTTCTTGGTGGTTTTAGCGTCAACAAAACGTCCCAAATCCGCCGGATTAATCCGTTTCTGATCTTCACTCCTACGGTCCGCCGCCATGTTTGTTTTGCTCAAACCGCTGTCCAGCTCGTACCGTTTATCTTTATCTACAGACAATTTTTGAAATTTTGTTATTTGTAGGTTTTTAGCCAATCACAGTCGAGATTGTATCAGTATTGCATAATAAAAAGTGTCAGACAGAAGGAGCTAATTTATATACACATAAAAGGATTTTACATCGTCGGCCATGATTGCACTTATGAATAAGGTCTGTATCGGCCGAAAATATTTACAAAGACAAAGCGCATATATATGACATGAAAATATAAGTCTGTCTTATTTGAGAGAACACTTAAAATGACAAAGTAACATCTTTTGCAGTCTTCGTTTTTGAGATATGTCAGTTGTCTGATATGTAAATGGACATGTCACATATATATATATATATATTTATGATAATCGCACATGTGACGATTATCGCTGAATCAGCATTATAGTTTGATGCAATTTTTGCAATAGGACAATTTTTTATATATACGTGTATTTATTATATAAAATAGAGTGTTTTATTGATTTTTCCGCCTCTAATAAAAGTGATAATCTCACATTTGCGAATCTCACATGTGCGATTATTTATGATAATAATACATGGATGCTTGGTAATATGAAATTTATTTCTCGTGTTGAACAGGACATGTCACTCGTTCGCTTCGCTCACTCGTGAGATATCCTGGTCAACACTCGAAATAAATTTCATATTTCCGCACATCCATGTATTATTCTCTATATAATGACTTATCGGAAGGTTTTTTATCTTTGCTATTATCAAAATAAATCACTTAAAATTCTACATGTTTGTTGTTGTGGGACAAACACACGCACTCTCGCAGTCGGAATTTGGAACATCAATTTCGTCTTATAACAAGGCTTCCGATTTCAATTTTCCCGAGGAGGCGTCACATTGGACCTTGAGCGCTCTGTGGCCCCGAAAATAAGGAATTAGGTCATATCACTACGCAACACTCTACTTTTAAATTAAACCCCGTGCCTTCGTCACGGGTGCCCTAGCCAATTTGATGAGATGGTATTTTAATTTGTTTGATGCGCTGCTCAACATGATCTCAGGACATGCCTTAACTCGTGCTATCACCGTTGAACTGTAGCTATTGTTGTCAGTAAGATATTCGTTAACGTTTGCAGAATCAGTAAAGCGCTCTCAATTCGTCAGAATTTATGCAACAAAATTAAAATAGACATCGTTAGAAAGCTATTAATTTGTAGAATACAATGTTGTCTTTGATTTTGCGATAAACACAAACCAATAATAGTTGTGAATTTTTAAATTAAAACCAGAGGGCTTCGACTCGGGGCGACTCAAGTACAAAGCGTTTCATTTTGTTCCAGCAAAACGGTGTCAGCGTGGTTTTTTTTGATATGTCGAGTTTTGCTGATTTTATTGACGACCAAAGTTGAAAATGCTGTTTTTCGACAAACATTCGGACGAAATAAGTCATAAAATCGACACCAGGCAATGAATAAAAAAACGCTGACACGTCGGTTTTGCTGGAAATTTATCTCGCTTGAGACGAACAGCGAAAAATTGTTTTGAACAACATGAAACGCTCTGTTCCTAAGTCGCCCATTGAAAAATTCGTAACTATTATTGGCTTGTGTTTATCGCAAAATCGAATACAACATTACAACAGACAATACAGTAAAAACCCGCTAACAAGAACCTACATTTTACCAAATCAGCCTGGGATAGGTTCTTATATTCTTATATATTCTTATATAAATAAATTCTTAATTTCAGCCTGAGGTTCTTAATAGTGGTAGGTTCTTGTTAGCGGGTTTTTACTGTACAACATTGTATTCTACAAATTAATAGCTTTCTAACGATATCTATTTAATCCTTGCGGCATAAATTCTGACGAAATGAGAGCGCTTTACCGCCGAAATGACCCTGCAAACCTTAATGAAGACCTTAAATAAGAGGGTACCTATAGGTTCCTAGGCTACCATTTTTAACCGCTACTTAATCAGTTCTCGCGTTCTAGAATTGGATTCTAGAAATTCAAAACTCAAAATAGTGGCTGACTATATTTAGCAGGGAATCCCGGTGGAAGAGTTTGTCGGCGGTCCACGCCGAATCATGCATTATCGGTCTCGTGACATCCAAACTAAGAATTGCTGACACGCAACTATATAACTGACTCCCTTGAAATTCGGAAGACAAAGATACGACGACCATGCCGTGCCACATATGCACCAGCAACTAATATAACCAAAGTTTTATAGTGAAATTGCTCAAAAGCCCGCTCAACATAAAGCCTATGTACACATTATAAATATATATCTTTAACGTGTCGGGGGCAAACCCCTGGCGTATATACATATATATATATATACAGTATATATATTAATAATATACATGACAAAATTACTGCGTCCTGATTGGTCGAGAGGAGTACAATTTCAGTGTAACACAGTGCAGAAAAAGTGTATACAGTGCAAAATTTTCCGGACTCGTGCATTTTGATAATCTTTGAAAAACTCACTCGTGTGCGTATATATATATATAGTTAAAAGTTAAATATTACATAAATGATAATTGCACAGCTGTTGCACAGCTTGTGGTCATCTATACATCATTTTCGCTGACATCTATACATCATCAGCTTACTTTAGTGTAACATCATTTTATGTTGCGAACAAAGCAGTCAAAAATATACCGAGAGCCAAAATTGGGAGCGAGCGTTTCTTTGTACAGATACAAAAAAAAATATATATATATATATATAAAATTAATTATATCAGAAACCATAACCAGCCGATAGTTTGAAAAAGTATGAAATAAAACATACACCGAAAATAAACATCTTGTGATATGAGTCATGCATTTAAAGCCATGTCACACGAGGCAATTTTCCTTGCAACTTGCAACGCAATGGCGTTGTATTGCAAGTTGCAAGAAAGATTTCCTCGTGTGACACCCCATGATTGCAACTAGTCTTGCAACGAAAAATTGCGTTGCGAGTCGCAGAGAAAGTAGAAGCAGCTTCTACTTTTCGCAACGCTACGCGGACAAGTTGCAGCGTGTGACACCCCCACTGCAACTTGGAATATTTTTTCGACAAATATTGCGTTGCAAGTTGCAAGGAAAATTGCCTCGTGTGACCGAATATGGCTTTAACATTCTCTATTGTTTTTGACTCATATCATTAGTGGGTTTTACAAGATGTTTATTTTCGGTGTATGTTCTTTGATACTACTGTATAATTATATATTGATGGACTGACTGAAACCAGCTAGAAACTCGTCAATTACCCACATATAACTCATAAGTATAATATAAGTAATATTGGGCATTTCACCCGATTACATAGCATGGGAAGGAAAATTCGAGTGTAGAATATATACATTTTAAGACCAGACCGGGACCAGTTGCGAAAAATGCAACTACACAGGCCTTCCGGCAGGAATTGAACCCACGACCTTGCGATTCTAGTGCAATGCTCTGACCACTGAGCCACGGAGGGTGTTGCCGAGAGCTTGATTGCGAGTTCTGTATATATATTAAGGTGGTAATGCCAGGAGAGAATTGGGTATATTATAAATAATATTGGGCATTTCACTCGATTACATAGCATGTTCTAGGGATTTTTGGTGAAGGAAAATTCGAGTGTAGAATATATACATTTAAAGACCTTCCTTCACCAAAAATCCCTAGAACATCATAAGTATATAATAGACTGCTTGGTTGTATTTCTATTCGAGGCCGTTTTTCTCCGAATTTTCCGGTTTTCCTTCCTCTGCAAAATCAACTTTGGCTTAATCAATCTTTATAAATATATTATGTTTCTGATTTGTAGACCTTTAATTATAGGTTTGGCTAGAAGCCTCGTGATTAGTCACTGAAACCAATAAAGTTTGCTCAATCGCATGCCATACATATAAACATATTAAATACTGTTAAACTTTACTGTAATCCTAGCCCTATAAATCTGACCCTAATGCTAACTCTCACCATAATGCTTTATTTAAGAGAAACAGTTGACTTCAATTTTGTATTTTACTCCGTAGTCTATGTGACGTCAATTCGGGAATTGCCGAAAAAGTCAACCGAAATAAATCTGATGATTCTGAAATAATGCTGTCTAACAAAAAAAATACAATGGTCACAAGCAACAAAAGGTAAAGAAAATTATAAAACATGGGATTTCCCAGTTCTTAGAAATCATGGGGAATCCCCAAGTATAAACAATGCAGAATACCTAAGTATAAACAATGCAGAATACCTCATTGCCATTGGCTTACATATATATGACGTCGTGTTATACCATGGCTATAAAAAGCATATGATCTCGTGTCCCCGGCATAATTTATACCAATGATCGCATGATGGCGACAAGACAAGTTGACTTTCAACTACGAAGTGATTTAAGACTTGGCGATGAGTTTGAAAGCGGTTATATGGCATTAGCGAACAAGAAAGCAATAATAGAGATTGGTCGTTTCTGGCTGGCCAAATTTGGGGATAAGGTGGAACGCGATATTCGTCCGACAGTTCAAGGTCAGTCACATCGGCGAACGAACCAACGCCAACCTGGAAGTTCGCCACTGAAAAGCATCGTGAACATCGTTGACACCGTGTTGGAATGGCTCGAAAATTCGGGAAAGAACGTCGTCACGAGCCTCAAGAAACAGGAAACGGTTCTACGAGGGGTATTTAATTTAATTGGTAAGTATCGGCAAATATTTCTATACTTCAGGAGTTCAGGGTATATAGGTTAAAATAGAGGTGAGCCGATCATCGGCAAAACAGTACATCGGCAGAACCGATTAACGGCTAGTTTTTCTCACAATCGGCCATCGGCCGATTGTCTTTCACCATCGGATCGGCTGTCTCGTGACTCCCGTTCTCGTTTATCATATATAGCCTATGTACAGCCGCAACCCTCCCGTCAAAATCGGGGAGCGAGCGTCTGTGGTACGGCGTATCGTATACTTCAATTCTTTACCTTGTTTGGCATTTTTGCGCTTGTTGAGTTGTTGATACAAAAATATTTTAAATAAAGGAAACACTGCTGACTACTTGACTGTTTTCTGTTTGCTTTGTTGCGCTCAAAATACGAGAATTGGCTTCATGACTTCCTCTCATTGCGAAACTTGAGATGAATAAAACGACAAAACGGGAGCACTGAGGATCAGGTTAGCAAACATCGGTTTTGCTGCTTAATCGGCCAATGGTGGGGAAATATCGGCTCTTAATAATCGGTATATGCAATCGGCTTCTTTTTAACATCGGCTCACCTCTAGGTTAAAACTTGAAAGTTCATCTACATGATACAGTGTTTCCTGTGATTGTCTTACCGTGAATAAATATAATACACATTAAAGACAATCGAAAAAACGTCAACATCGAAGTGGGCTGAAACAATGTCAATGGAATGTTTCAACCAAAAATCAGGAACTAATCTTCCGCAGGATAGGAACGGACAGGAAATCCTTTGTGTTAAAGTCATTAGTTCCGACCGAGAGCTCACAAGACAAAGAAAATTTCCCTGTCCATTCCAAAATTTTCCCTGTCCATTCCAAAATTTTCCTGAGTCGAAACCAGCCTTTGATATTGCATATTTTTGTAATGTGAGTAACAAATTAGTATGGAATGTAGCCTGATTTGAGTGAGAGTATTTTAAGTGCCACTTCCAATTCGAGAAATTAAAGATGATTCGTTGGGTGATTCGAACCCGCGCGACCTTCGGTTTACTAGTTCGACACTCTACCGACTGAAATGTAGTTTCTTCAATATTAAGAGACTAAACTCTTCATCTTATTTTGTTGGAACATGTACAGCGAACTTATAGGTGAAGAATAATGATATTAGGTCACTTTAGGTGTCACTCCAGTACTACTTTGGTTCCTTAACCCTTTGCCGGGTAGATTACCAAGAAGACGAGTAAAATCGTCTCGCGTTAGCCAGAGTACAAGTAATAAGTTGCCAAATGGCTAGAGGTGAGCCGATGTTAAAAAAAAGCCGATTGCCGATACCGATTGTTAAGAGCCGATATTTCCCCACCATCGGCCGATTAAGCGGCAAAACCGATGTTTGCTAACCTGATGCTCAGTGCTCTCGTTTTGTCGTTTTATTCCTCTCAAGTTTCGCAATGAGAGGAAGTCATTAAGCCAATTCTCGTATTTTGAGAGCAACAAAACAAACAGAAAACAGTCAAGTAGTCAGCAGTGTTTCCTTTATTTAAAATATTTTTGTATCAACAACTCAACAAGCGCAAAAATGCCAAACAAGGTAAATAATTGAAGTATACGATACGCCGCACCACAGACGCTCGCTCCCCGATTTTGACGGGAGGGTTGCGGCTGTACACAGGCTATGATAAACGAGGACGAGAGAGCAGAAATACGAGGACGAGAGTCACGAGACAGCCGATGGCCGATTGTGAGAAAAACTGGCCGTTAATTGGCTCTGCCGATGTTTTGCCGATGATCGGCTCACCTCTACAAATGGCAACCATGCTCAGCAGAGGGTTAAGGAAAAAGGTTGATAGGATTAAAGGGTTTTTAACGAAATTTTTCTAAAATCTATCGAAACACACTCACCATTCCTGTATCATCGAACTTCGCCGCATAAAACACTGATTTTTTCATGTTACAGATCTCGGAAACCAGACCAGTTGTTTTGCTATACTAGAGTTAGCCAGCTCCTTCCTTGATGTAGCCAACGACCCATTCCGAGTCCAGCGCGACTTCATTCGCGAGTGCTTGAAGGACATCGAAGAACAGAAAGAATGCATCCTGCAACTAGTCAACGACGCCGGTGAAATCCTAAACGAAATAATCGACAATGAATCTGACGTTGATAAACTAAAAGGAATACAGTTTGACAACATCGTTCGACAAGCACACGTTCAGATCGGCTCGTGCCGTCGGCGCCTAGAATCCGCCGAAGAGACAATCAACGAACTTTCGACAAAGATGAGCACCCTGAAGTGGTTTTCACGAGCCGCCAGATTAACCGGCTGGGGAATTACCACTTATTTTTTCCACCAGAAGTACAAAGAGTCGATTTATGCTGTCCCGTTAGTTTTCGGCTGTTCGAGCATTGCCGGCGCGATATGGCTATCGCTCTTTCCGAGTCGCGCGTACGGGTTTCACGAGTCGATTTCGGAACTCGCTTCGACGCATTCTTTGCTCACAGAGAGACTTGAAGATTTGCGCGAAAAGTTGAGCAGCGCCAAAGATTTCAAAGATGGATTGATGAAGGATGTGGGCGACCCGGTGTGACTGTGAGACGTTTTTCAAAAATTGTGCTTACATTCCCAAGTCTTGGTTTATAATAGATTTGCATGAGTGCATCACTGATCTGTATATATTACTCTTTTCACTGATATTAATCCTTTCACTGACATATAGACGACTTTTGTTATTTTACTTTCAACATTTCATTCAACATCGTTCAACATTGTTGAATTCAACATGTTGAAAGCGTTTGGCCACCCCTGTTGAACGATGTTGAATGCATGGTGTTGAATGATGTTGAACGAAATTTGAACATGTTCAAATTTTCGTTCAACACGTGTTCAACATTTCTATTGTTCTCAAAATGTTGAAAGGTGTTGAACGCATTTGGCCACATTTCATTCAACTTTGTTGAACAGAGACATGCGCCATGCGGGATATTGTCGATTCCAGCTTTTGTGGTAGCCCGCGTTCAATTAATTGTCATTCATGAATGTTGAACGATGTTGAATTCATTTGGCCACTCGTGCTTTCAACATTATTCAACATCGTTCAACAATGTTGAATGATGTTGAATGCGATGTTGAAAGCGTTTATGTTGGACGATTTTTACTCGGCAATGGGAAAATCTAGCATGCAGTGAAAGGTTTAAACGGCTAAATGCATGCATGTTTGCAGAAAAAGTAAAGATGTGCTTGCGGTTTATAATAGATTTGACTTGTATATATTGAACTGAACTGCTTGCAGATAAAGTAGTGAAATTAATATTCTAATAAATTGTATTTATAAGAAGCATGGAGCCATGACTTCAATTTCATAAATTAAAGTGCCTAAATTGTTTAATAAAATAATAGATTGGATATGCGGATATGCCAGCTCAATCGTACATGAGAATTTAGTGTAGCGATTTTACATATTAGTAATCGTGGGGTTCTTCTGAGCAAAATTGAAATACATCTTGCCGTTCAAAAATTTCATCTTCATGGACTTTTTCGCTGTCAAAGTTGGTAACTGCCTACCGGAGCACAGTGGCACAAGCTGTTAGCGGCTGCCTCTTTAATACCACTGAAGATAAAGGCACACGCGAGCACGGGTGACGTGTGCTGTTAGGGCGCTGCCTCTCACAAATAGTTAACCCCGTTCTCGAGCTTGGGACTCATGTGAGTAGAGTTTAGTTGGTCTCTCCTGTGCTCCGAGGGTTTTTCACTGGGTTCTCCGGTTTTCCTCCCTCCGTAAAATCAACACCTAGGGCTTAGCTGGGATCTGTGGTCTGAACTGTGTCGTATGGCGGCTGCTTAAAGCGCCTTTGATATGCCTCGACACGGCCACATTGAAAAATCCTTAGGAGAAATTTGATTGTAAAGATACACGTTTGATGTATTCTCATTAATAAAGACCATTACTAAGGCCCCGTTTACACTATTACGGCACGGTGGTGGTCCGGATTGGGGTGAGCGTTCCGTAACAAAAAAATCGTCTGTTTACACTATGACGGTACGGTAAATTTACCATAGCGTAGTGATTTCCAGCCGGAGTGCTAAGCGTAGTGACTACGCTACGGAAAACCACTCCGGAGTAGTGTAAACACAACAAAGAAACGTAGTGCTTTTTCAACGGAAGACTGACCGTACCGTAATAGTGTAAACGAGGCCTAAATTACCGCTTAAATTAATTAATAGTTTCGTGCGAGAAAAAAATTATATTTGTGTGCAAAGAAAAGGAATATAATATTAATACAACGTCAAAATAGTAAGTCTTACGGCTATTGAGTCCAAGTTTTGACGTGTGTTATATTCACGATAATTTTAATCATGTGAACTTGAATTTGTCCGCAAAGTTTTTCAAGTTTGCGTCATGGTGACACTAGAGAGCTTAAGCAACAGACGTTTTACAGCCACGGACGGCGTTGTAATTCAATAGCATTTTTCATTCAAAACAATGATAATGAGCAATTTAAAATTCCAAGAGCAAAGAGAACGCCGTCGTCGTTCTACACAAGACGTCATTGAGAGCATTTTCACGTTCTTGAGACGACGGGAACTTCCAGAACGTTGAGGCCTGTCATCGCTGTTTTACTACAATGAGACATACTTTTAAAGTAGGCCGAAACTTGTATTTTAAGGGGGATAATTTCATTACAATACAATATAAAATAAAGGAATGAAGATGAAATTTAAGCTTATGAGCTAACAGTTTCGATATGGGATTATTTATAGCCTTTGTTTTGGGTAAAACATTCTTTTCAAAGAATACGCGGTTCAGTAGTTCTGTATTGTATTCCTGTTCTTCCGGTCACCGTCTGTGTCTCAAAAACGCCCAATATGCTTAAAGTGTTTATGAAACGAAAATTAAGTTTATCTTATTTGAAAGTACTTTTAAAATGACAAAGTAACACCTTTTGCAGTTTTTTGTTTCCTTGCTTTGTTTTTAAGATATCACAGTTTGTTTTATAAGCGAAACTAACCAGTGACGTCACAACGTGCATAATGACTTACCGGGAAAGGTTATATATCTTTGCTATTATCAAACGGAATCACTTCGAAGCAATTATGTGTGTGTGTTTTTCCCTTACAACAACAAAAGTATACATTCTCAACTGATTCCGTTTAATAATAGCAAAGATATATAACCTTTCCCAGTAAGTCATTATGCACGTTGTGATGTCACTGGTTAGTTTCACATATAAAACAAACTGAAATATCTCAAAAACGAAGCAAGGAAACAAAAAACGGCAAAAGATGTTACTTTGTCATTTCAAAAGTACTTTCAAATAAGACAAACTTAATTTTCGTTTCATAAACACTTTAAGCTCTTTAAGCCCGGTCACCAATCTCGTTTCCAGAGCCCACGTTCCCCACCCGGGAAACGAGAGACTCTGGGATAATCCGTTTCACATCGATATTTCATTGGCTGATGAACGCAGTGAACTCTATATAACTCTTCTTCCGGATAACAAGAATCCTGTGATGGCGTGAACGGATTATCCCAGAGCCTCTCGTTTCCCGCCCGCTGGGTAAGGGGAACGTGGGCTCTGGGAACGAGATTGGCCCGGTCGAATGAGGTTAGTACTCGCATGAGTTACTTCCTCGAGGGTTTTTGACCGGGTTCTCCGGTTTTCCTCCCTCTGCAAAATCAACACCATCATGGATAGGAGTAGCGCCCACCCCTGCCTTAGGGTAGTAGCCAACGAAAGATGAGCCTTCTGTCTGACACCGACTGCGCTCGACCAACTCAACTGCTCACCGGAAATGACCTCTTTTCGAAAGAAGCAACGTTATCTATTCCGCACTTAATTCTCTTCGCAATTGCGTATACGTGTAATTCTATCGTAAAAACTCTTTCTTTCCGAAAACTCAAATAGTAATCACTACTCAGCGATATTAAGGCATGCTATTATGACCCCGCCAGAAGGCTACGTTTTCACCTGTCTGTCTGTCTGTCTGTCTGTCTCTGTCTCTCTGTCTCTTCTGTCTGTCTCTCTGTCTCTTCTGTCTGTCTGTCTGTCTCTGTCTGTCTATCTCTGTCTGTCTATCTCTGTCTGTCTGTCTGTCTGTCTGTCTCTCTGTCTGTCTCTGTCTGTCTCTGTCTGTGTCTGTCTGTCTCTGTCTGTCTGTCTGTCGCCAGGATATCTCACAAAATAATGTACAGGTTTTCATGAAAGTTTGGGAAACGTTGATAAACAACAAGAAGAACATTACATCAACATCCTCATAATTATTTATGATTATTATTATTATTTATTATTATTATTATTGTTATTATTATTATTGTCATTATTATTATTATTATTATTATTATTATTATCGTTATTATTATTATTATTATTATTATTATTATTATCATCATTATTATTATTGGTCAAATTAGACCATCGACATCGGTATGCAATTGTCAATAATACAGTTAAGGTGGCTCCATACAGTTTCTTGAAAAGTGTAAAACACATGTTCTAGATCCAAACTCTTGTACATTGGTTACGTTTTAAAAAACTAGAACTAACTCACCTGTATAGAACAGCATTTTGAGATTCAGAAATTGTAAAGGAAAAAGTGCGTAACTATGGTTGCTATGGCAACAATGACGTTTCAAAATGGCTGCTAATTTGCGTTTAAACCATTGAACTAAAAATAACTGGAACGCTACGTTCAGTAAACTGCGCATACAAATCTTGAAGCCAAAATTTGACTCCCATGAAGCCAGTTTTGACTCCCAGACACGCACTTCCACGCGTGTTTCTACTTTTTCGTTTTGGCCGTGTTTGTTTTTTTCGTGGAAAGGCTGGGTACGACTTGCATAATTTGGCTTCAAACTTCCGGTTGAACGTAGCGTTCCAGTTATTTTTAGTTCAATGGTTTAAACTAGTTTAATTGGCAAAAAACCTCGGTGACCCCCATTTTTTATTTTATTAAACGTTTTCTTCTAGTATGAGTAACCATTAGGTCAATTTAAAAAAAATTCTGTAGATGCAATAAAATTTTATTAAGAATAGTAACGTTTTTTTTTATTTGAAAAATTTTGGACCTACAGAATTTTTTTAAATTTGGCCTATTGACTACCCGTACTAGAAGAAAACTTTTAATGAAATAAAAAATGGGGGTCACTGCGGTTTTTTGCGAAATAAACTAGTTTAAACGCAAATTAGCAGCCATTTTGAAACGTTATTGTTGGCATGGCAACCACGGTTACGCACTTTTTTGTTTTAGTTTCTGTTTCTGAAAATGCTGTTCTATACAAGAAATTTAGTTTCATTTTTCTAACAAAATATCAATGTACAAGATTTTGGGTCTGAAACGTGTGTTTTCCACTTTTCAAGAAACTGTATGGAGCCACCTTAGCCAGGTTTGAAACGTTAATTATCATTTCAGCATACGAGCAACAGCAATTGCACAAGCGGCATTCAGCACGATTGATATAGCACGAAGCATCGCTATCCTTGTTTGGAATGATCGCTTCCTGTTTGTCTTGAGGAACGTTGCCATGGTCTCGCAGTTATTCCAAAAAATATTAAACTTCGGCTTGACATACTTATTATCCGAAGCATGTAGTAAATCTTTGGCTTTTTGGATTGTCTGATGTGGTAGCAATATTTTGGAGCTGCCGTAATTCACTCGAAACAACGGTCTCTGCTCAGCATTATGTGTACGAAAGGTACGCAGGCTAACTTCGCAAAGTTTGGCGTTAGCTTTATTTCGGTCATTGAACTCCACAACTTTTGACTCTCCCATGTAAATGCCATGATGAAAATAGTAGGGCTCGTTACTAATCCACGGATACAAACATCCTAACCATGGCCATTTGCCCAGATTTCCCCACGATTGCTTAACAGCAATTTGATCCGCAGGCTGCAGTTCTTTATAGTCTGTTATCAACTCGTATGTCATTTGAAACAATGGAAAACCAACTCTAAAAGTCCGTTTTGCGTTCGCTACCGTTACCCTATACCCGGCAAGCGATTATGCCTCTTTTTCTCAGAACTGGCAAAACATGCAGGTGTCCCAGCGCGCGATTAGCTAGGAACAGAAGCAATTAGCATTTTATTTTAATTTCATGGCATGGCAGGCGAGCAGCCGTTATGTGATTATTATTTTCTTTATCTAGTTTATTTATTACCACCCTGCGAGCAGACCCTTATAAATACTCACCGTAAAATAAGGCTCTGCCGAAATCAAGTCGAATCTTTTAAGTCGCCGCAGTCTGGACTAGTCAATCTCGTTTTCTTCCGTCAAACCGGTTTTTAGGTCGCACGCATTGAATTTAGGGGAAAACCGACTGCCAAATCTGAGCTCGTTGTACTGTATTTGTCGGGAAAGTGCTTAATATAAACTTTTGATATTCTTTAACAAATCACACGGTACAGTTGTTTTAGCTCTTGAATAGTTGCTCGTGCTTTCTCACGAATGTAATAAAGCTATGTAGTCTCTCCTTAGTCCTTTTCCCACGCGGTCTACCTAAAAATAACGTCTTAGGACCTGTTTATATGAAGGCGAGTCACCCGTCCAGCCGAGTTCCTCGGCACCTGGCGAGTTCCCGGTCGGTAGAACAAACACTGTTTTTCCCACCGCAGTGTTTATATGCGACAGACGGGTAACTCGCCCTGGCGAGAACTCGGCACTGGCAGCCGGGATCTCGGCAAAGCGGGATAAACATTTCCCCATATAAACACTTTTCCCCTTTTCGTTGTTTATGTCACTTTTGTTGATGAGAATCATCTCAAATATTACAACCCGCCAGGTAACTCGCTTTCATATAAACAAAACGTAAAGTTTATCCCGGCAAACCGGGTAACTTGGCTGACCGAGTAACTCGCCTCCATATAAACAGCCCCTATAGCCGAGTTACCTGGCTAGCCGAGTTACCCGGCAAGCCGAGTTGAAAAAAGATGAGTGTTTATATGAGACGAGTTACCCGACAAAGCCGCCCACGTATTATAATGGTTTCACATTCCATTTTTCCGGAGGGTTGTGATTAGGTTTAGGGTTTCCGGGGGGCGTGATTTCCGGGGGTTATGGGGGTGCGGGACATTTTTCCGGAGGGTTGTGATTAGGTTTAGGGTTTCCGGGGGGCGTGATTTCCGGGGGGTGGTATGGGGGTGAGGTTTCGTTTAAAAAGGTTGTCCAATCAGATGGTGGTTTTAATAGTTGGTTAAGCTTCATAATTTGAAGGAAATGATAGCTCATTGTCTTCATAAGTGGCGCGTGCGCTGTTGTGGCAAGAGACTCGTAGAGGTGTGCGAATCCGATCGGATTCGGATCGGATGCGGACTAAACTTTTATCGTTCGGATCGGATTTTGTTCTTTTTTTCTCGGATCGGATCGAATCGGATTTTGCACTTTTTTACCCGCATCAGGTTCACTTTTGTCATTGTTTTTGTCACAAATTAACAAATTCACTAGTTGTATGCACGTTGCACAATATATGAAGGCTATTATTACATAAGATTATTATTGTATAGTAGTTTTCTTAAATTTATTTGTTCATTGGTTTTCTTTTTGGAAAGTTTGCGCAACTATAGCAACATATATCCGGTGTTTTAATTTTTTCGGACCAGATCGGATTGGATTTGAGCAGCTGTTTTCGGATCGGATCGGATCGGATCGGACTACGATTTCTTGGCTTCGGATCGTATCGTATTCGGATCGACAGTTTTGGCAAACCCTCGGATTACACAGCCCATTCTCTTCCTCAAATTGACTGTATATACTAATTGTAATCAAGCTCTCAAATTGAGTGTGGGGGTCAATTTCAACGAATTAAAAAACTAATTCCTAACCCCCCACCCCAACCCACAATCCCCCGGAAACCCTAAGCCGAATCACAACCCTCCGGGAAAATGTCCCACCTCTCATACCCCGACCACTACAAGGTCAATCCGATCCGATGCACACCACTACAAGAGACAACCTCGTACCCAGGGCATTTTGCCTCCACGTCGGGAGGTCGGCGAAAATAGCCCTGGCATCGGCTGGTCGATTCTATAATCTGATTGGCCGGTTTAAGAACCCGATTAATTCAGATAGAGTATAATTTATTCAGGAAATTTGAATTGCAATGGGATCCACTCTGCAAAGTTTACTCAAAGAATGGAAACGATAGCTTTGGTTATAGTCAAGAACAACATTAGATGTATGTTTGTTCATGACATTTACATGTCTTCTGGATAATCGTGGGAGTATCATGATGAATAATGCTAGCCCAGTTGCTTTTCTGGTGAAGGCTTCACATGAGTGACTCGACAAAGCGTTGAATATTTCTATTTATTATTCATGCATACGTATTATACAAAGAGCAAAACACAAAAGCCGCATAAATTTTCTTGCCATAACAGCCCAAAATTCTGGGTGTCACGTGACCAGCCGATGCCAGGGCCATTTTCGCCGACCTCCCGACGTGGAGGCAAAATGCCCTGGGTACGAGGTTGTACAAGAGAGTGTTTATATGGGAATATTTTCATCCCGGCATGCCGAGATCTCGGCTGTTTTGCCCGGATCTCGGCTAGCCGAGTTACCCACCTGCATTTTTATACATGGCGGGTAACTCGGTTTGCCGAGTAACTAGGCTAGCCGGGTAACTCGGCTCCATATAAACAGGCCCTACTTGAAGTAGAATTTCGTATTGAGCAAGGTAGATTAGTCCAAAGTTTAGATATTCGGTTAAAGTATAAACTAGCTTGAAAGAGTTTTTTAAAAAAATAGTCGGACTCTATTGGAGTGTTTAAGTTTGGAAAAGTTATAAAGATTGACGTTTGCAGCTCTTTCATATCTCACTTCGTTCTTTAGAAATTGAGATTTGCGTGATATGCAAATAACGTAACACTGTATAATGACTTGTTGGAAAATCATGCCTATTCTTAGAATAATTCAAGTAAATCACGTGAAACTTTTCATGTATAGTGTCCTGCGATACACAGAAACATATGCACAGTTAAAAGTGAGTTCGTTAAATAATCTCAAATTGATATTCAAGATTTTCCAACAAGTCATTATGCAGTGTGACGTCTAAGTGATGTTATTTACGCATAAAACAAATCTCAATATCTAAAGAACGAAGTGAGATATGGAAAAGCTGAAAATGTTTAAAGTGAGAGAGTCGCTCCCGAACTTATTTTTCGCTGCATATAAAGCCCTTTAACGATGCCCTCCAGTCTGTTCTGCGTATGTACGACAAATATACTATTTTATTTATTTTATTTAACTTTACCTTGACTAAGTAAATACAGTACAAGGTTATTAAATAATATGTGATATAAATATATATGATATAAACATAACAAGTAAAAACATTTAAGATGAAGCTAGCTGAAGGAGGACTAAAAACAAGAAGTAGGGGAAACACATAGACTACAGACAGAGTTACATTTAATACAAATTGATTTCCAGGTGTGTGTCTTCAGAATGATATGTAGATAGAATAGCAGAGTGGTAGTATTCTTTTAGTTTGTTTTTAAAATTCGGCGAAAGATTGGTAGTCCGGGTTATTTCCTGAGGCAGCACATCCAAATTCTTGTAGCTTTTATTGATTTACCTTACGTAGATGTTCTTATACGATGGCTGTTTGAAAGCGTTGCCGATACCTTATTACCTTGCTACTGAAGAAGCTTTTCTTGCTTCCTCTGCATTACTTGTACCCAAAACAAAACATTTTCAAAATAAATAAAAGAAATCCAAAGAGATATCTTCGCCGAATTGCTTGATTTTCTGCCATGTTGCTCTTAACGGTTCACACTACTGGGCTGGGTACTTCATGTAATTATCTACGAATGTAATGTTTGAGAGCCCTCAAAAACAAAGATGGCGGATCGGCATGCGCAGAACGGACTGGACAACTAGCACCTCTAAGTTCTTGAACTATACGCTGAATTTCTCAGAAAACTTTATCAACTTAGTTATTTCATTATACACTTTAACATAATTGAAGTAAAGTTGTTTTGACTTTGCATTTCACCTTTAAAATGTATATATCATTACACTTAAAATGTAAGTTGTTATTTATTTCAAATAAAATTAAAAAAAAGTGTCAGATTCTTACAAACGTATAGAGTAAAGTAAGATATTCTCATAAGATCGTCCGGTATAACTATACATCTACACTTGTGAAGTACCACAGTAAGATTCTAGCCATATTTTCCTGTGAATTAAAGGGCATTGGCAGCAAAAATTAAGCCTGTCTAATTTGAAAGAACTCGTGAAATTGTAATAGAAGATCATTTACATTATTTTCGTATCTTTCTTCCTTTTTTAAGATATTTCAATTTATTTAATATGTAAATGAGATGGTCTCTGACGTCAGGAGCAGGGTACAGTATTTTCACACGTAGCAAAATCAGTTATATCTCCAAATTTGTTCAACAAAATCACTTTAAACTGTGCACATAAAAACGCCTTGTGACACTGAACATTTCATAACTGATGTTGCTTTGTGTAAAAATACTGTACCCTGCTCATGACGTCAGAGCCCATCTCATTTACATATTAAACAAATTGAAATATCTTGCAAACAAAGAAAGACAGTCACGAAAAAGTTGTAAAAGATCTTCCAATACAATTTCACGAATTCTTTCAAATTAAACTAACTTAATTTTTATTGCCAATACCCTTCAAAGACACTATACTAAAAGTAACCTGAATGGTGTTGCCAAATACACGTTATAGGTTTCCAGAAGAAATTTTAACTTTAAAATTTTTAAACTTACTGTAATTATACAATAAAGAAAAAAATGAGCGCCTTCAGTCTAGTAAATGTGTTCCTCAGTAGCATTGCATGTACAAAAGGTAAAAATCAAATAAAGCCGCGGGCTACTGTAAGAATTTAAAAGTCTTTATTTAAAATGTCTTAGTTTTCGTCGATCAACGACATTATCAGAAACAAATGCAAAAAAGATATAGAATGAGTTAATCTAGGCTAGCTATATGTGCATATATATATAGGGAGTTAAAGTGCTTATTATGAAACGAAAATTAAGTTTGTGTCTTATTTGAAAGTACTTTTGAAATGACAGAGAAACATCTTTTGCAGTTTTGCAAATGTGTCGTGTTTACACTGGTGAACAAGTCTGGCCAAGCCGCCAAAGCATAGGCCAACAACATTCTCGTACCCAGACCCACGCGCTGATGCGTGAAGTGGCTCTGGGAATCTCTGGAAATATGAGCGTTCTGATTGGCTTTACGAAACAATGAAAAGATCGAATTCAAACAAATTCAACAAAATAAGAATTTCACAATGTACACTCTGTTTGCCATAAACGTACGTTTGATATAATTTGACAAATCAAATAACAGCAATACACCACATTTAAATTCGAAAATATAATACTATAAACTAATATTTATCATGTTGCGATCGTCTCTCAAAACAACAGTCTTCAATCCCATATTCTTTCGTTTCGCCAGTTGGTCTTCGATGAGTACGTTTAAAACTGAGTTGACCAAAACACTTTCTTCCCAGAGTGGGCTGATGTTCCTCGTTTTAAATTGTAGACTGTCAAACACCAGGGGAAGAAATTGATAAATATTGAATTTGCCAAATCCGCTTGGTAATACAGCTGTGATGTCTTCGACTCCGCGGACGTCGAACGGTGTCGATGGCTGTTATGGCATCTTTCTGTTATCTCTTTAACACTAAACTAGATCGTCCCGTTCTTTCCAAACGCATAGCTTCGTTTACCTCGCGATTCATGATGGATACGATACGATTTACACGAGATTTATACACGAGAAAGGGGGGAAATGACAAGCCGTTTATCATGAGTCTGGGCACGAGAGTTTGGAATGTTTCGAATGCGCCTGATGTCACTGCGTCCGGGAATCCGACGCAGAGATCCAGGGTTTCCCAGAGCCTTCGCGAGTGGGGGAGCGCGAGGGTCTGGGTACGAGAATGAGGCCAACAAAATAAGTAAGCCCAGATATATTCTGGCCTAGGCCAACCCAGGACGTGTTTACACTGCCAAAAAGTAGACCAAAGTTAGGCCAAGGCTTGCAGTGTAAACACGGCTTTTGTCATTATTAAACGGAATCAGTTGAACTGTATATTTTTGTTGTTGTAAGAGAAAAACACACACACACACATAATTGCTTCGAAGTGATTCCGTCTGATAATAGAAAAGATATATAACCTTTCCCGGTAAGTCATTATGCACGTTGTGACGTCACTGGTTAGTTTGGCTTATAAAACAAACTGTGATATCTTAAAAACAAAGCAAGGAAACAAAAAAACTGCAAAAGATGTTACTTTGTCATTTTAAAAGCACTTTCAAGTAAGAAAAACTTAATTTTCGTTTCATAAGCACTTTAAAATGAAATGCAAATGTGATGATGAAATGCAAAACATAAACGTGGACATTATCAGAACTAGTAATCCAGTTAATATCAGGCTGTTGAAACATAACTGGGATCCTGCGATTTGAGACCCCGGCTTGAGAGGGACAATTTTCGCCATATAAATGCTCTGTCTCGTCTAAACGGGACGATATGACGGATACCGTTTCGAGTATTTATTTTAAATCTTAAGTTGTTTATTCGATACAAATGAGTGATAACGGCTAGTAAGAGGACAGCGGCTCTTTATAATACGTCAAATTCTATTTATTTCTCTGTTATTCTGTGGTTTTTACAACTTTCTGCCTGTGTTGTGAAACCTCCCGGTCGTAATTGTCCCGCCTGAAAACATTCTCATATATTAAAAACCCGGGATGAAAAACGCCCCGCCCCGCTTACTTGTCCCGTCCCAGGTCCCATGTAATAAACAGCCCCTTAACCGTTTTTGACCCTAACTCAAAAGTTTCAAAAGTGACCAAAATCGGTCAAAAAGTAAAGCCTAACCCCTTTACTTTTTTTCCCCTGGATTTTTTTCAAAAAATCAAAAGAAATATTTTTAGCCAAAATACAGCCTTCTCCTTTTCACAGAAGGTCTAAAACGACTTTATTTAAGAGTGCATTATATAGAACTTTTATGCCCCTCGACCGCGCTCCCCTAACTCAGAGCATTATTTTAATTTTTAGTCTAATTTTTATTTTATTCCACTCGTGTACAACCTATATACGCCTATAGTATACATTCATGCATGTTTATATTCTTATGGCTAGGGTTGTTCTTACTCAAAATTTATTTATACACCCTACTCTTGTTTTCCATTTGCTATCACATTTGTATTCATTTTAACGAGATTTGTACATAGCTATATATCAAAGAGCCTATGAAACGAAAATTAAGTTTGTTTTATTTGAAAGAACACTTAAAATGATAGAGTAACATATTTTGCAGATTTTCGTTTTCTTGCTTCGTTCTTGGGATATTTAAGTTTGTTTGATATGCAAATTTGACTTATAAGATAACTTTATGTCACAGTTTGCATAATGAGTTATCGCAAAGTGTTCTATATCTTTGTTATTACCGAACAAAAGCATTTGGCAAATTAGGAAGCATGTGCGAGTGTTTCTCCTACCGACAGAGTCTGTAAATTTTACGTGTTTTTGACAAAGCAAGGAAACCAAAAACTGCAAAATATGTTACTTTGTCATTTTAAGTTTTCCTTTAAATAAAACAACCTTTAATTTTCGTTTCACATAGGCAGTTTAATTCACTCGATCTTTTTGCATTCGTCTTTGATGATGTCGTTGAACAACGAAAGCTAAGACATTTAAATAGAGATTTTTTAATTCTTACAGTAGCCGCGTCCTCGTTTGATTTTTATCTTTGTAAATATAAGCACGGTCACCTGTATGTTTGGGTGTTGCGTTCTGTTGGCGCAAAAGCATATAAACAATTCGATAACATGAGGTAAGTTGCAATAAACATTGAAGATGACAACAAAAGATTGCGTTTGCAGGTGTTGTCTCGCTTTAGGGAGACGCCAAAATTTTAAAGTTAGTTTTTAGACGGTAGTTTAAACCTAGTTTTTATCAGATATATCCATTCCCAAAACGTCTCACTCGAATTCGATACGAAAAACGAAAGAGATAACATACATATTACGGCAATCTAATCATTTTAGGAAAGAAATCCAAAGAAAGATAAAAAATGTTGCGAAGATAATTAGTATAGCGACGATTCTCAGTATACCGAGGTGCATCGATACCAGGAAATCATATTTTGCAATAATCCATCTTTGTATTCTTAGCAAACAGCACTTTTCCAGTTAATTCAAGGATCATATATATTAACACTAAGTCATCATTATCAACTCTATTTCAGTGTCTATATAATCATCTCAAACTCATGTAGAAAGGACCAGCCTCATGTAAACACCCGCTCAACTTCGGTCCTGAGCGCCGAGAAGCGGAGCGCTAACAGTAAACATAACATCCACTATTCCGTGAATTCACCTGTTGAATATTGCCATTTCAAGAAATTCGTTCATTTCCAATAACTATAAGTATAGCCATATAGGTCTTATTCATTTTATCATGTTAAATATGTTAACAATTATGAATGGAATTTTTTAAAAAGACAAATTGTTTCAAGCGAACAATAAGTGAATAACACAACTTATAATTCGTGATGTTTGGGAGTAATAAATAATTAATTGGTACCAAGAAACCCCGATTCCCAAGTACTAGAAAATTAAATTTTCTATAGAATTACCTTTCAATACTCAGCCAGTAGTACTGTACATATACATTGATTCACTCGCAGTATTAGGTAACTACTTGTTGTTTCTTCCATCACGTTAACTTTGAATAATCCAAGAATCATCTATAACTAGAAATACATGTACGCAATAACCCCTCGCCCGCTTTTGCATGAATTTTTGTAAATACCCCCTGATATTCCCTCTGATTAGAAACACTTGCACTCTTTTTTATTGTAGGCCTGGAAATAGGCACTCCTGTTGATCAAAGTATAGTCTTAATTCTAGTAGAATATTTGAAATAAAAAAACTGCAGTTTTAATAACTCTATTTTTTTGAAGAAAAAGGTAACGAGGAACAAAGAAAAATTTAAGGATGATATTTCGTGAAAAATATTGAGATGAAGAAAATTGCAAGTCGCATCCACGGTTTGAACTCGACCATGTTACCGTGCAAGCTGACTATGTTAACCACCAGACTACCGAGGCACGCGGAAAAAATTTGTCAAAATATTAGGGTTATATTTTACATTCTTTCTTTCCATGCATGTTTACAAAAAAAAACATCGCTACAGCATCTGAAAACATTTTTCAAAGGCACTGGCTGGTTGCCACGGCAATATTCATTTATGACATTTCAAAGTGCTGAAATTGTTTTCACCTACATGTTAATAAATATTTCAACAGCATTTGTACGTTTTATAAAAGAAAAATTGCTCCTTTTCCGTTTTTTATGCCAAATTATGGACAAGCTACGTTAGCCACAAGTGGTTTTACAATAAGAAAATTATTTGAAAAAAGATATTAAGGTGGCTCCATACAGTTTCTTGAAAAAATGAAAAATACAAGTTTGAGAGTCCAAAACACGTGCATAACCCATTCGGAAAAAGAATAAAACTAAATGTTATGCATAGTTAAACAGTCTGACAATGAAAACCTGTTGCCAAATAAATAGCAACAGTTGTTGCTATGGCAACAATGACGTTTCAAAATGGCTGCCAATTACCCTTCAAACTAATTTAATTGGAAAAAAACTTTGGTGACCCCCATATTTTTTTTCATTAAAACTTTTCTTGATGTACGAGTAATCAATAGGCCGATTTAAAAAAAATACTGTAGAACGAACACTTTTTTCCCCGGAAAAATCACGTTTGTTAATTTTTAAAAAATTTCGTTCTACAGAATTTTTTTTAAATCGGCCTATTGATTACTCGTACTATAAGAAAAGTTTTAATGAAAAAAAAATTGGGGGTCACCAACGTTTTTTTCGAATTAAATTAGTTCGAAGGGTAATTGGCAGCCATTTTGAAACGTCATTGTTGCCATAGCAAGAACTGTTGCTATTTATTTGGTAACAGTTTTTGATTGTCAGACTGTTTAACTATGGATAACATTTAGTTTTATTCCTTTTCAGAATTGTTTATGCACGTGTTTTGGACTCTCAAACTTGTATTTTCCATTTTTCAAGAAACTGTATGGAGCCACCTTAAGACGGCAGCCACAGATAAAAAATACAACAGGCAAGCAAACCAACATGCAATGGCCCAATGGATAAGTTTAAAATACTTTAAGGAGACACAAGAGAAAACAAAATTAACAGTGATAGGATATACATGGGGAAACTCGAACAGTTTTACTACCCTCACCGTGCTCCGGGCCTTCGGCCCTACGCCCGGGCTCGGGGAAAAGAAAACTGAATTAAACAAGCACATGAAAGGCAGGACTCGACGTTTGCCGAGATGGGACGTTAAGCAGAATCGTATCGCTATTATATATTTTTCCTTCATTTCATTTTTTTAATATAAGGAGAGTTTTTTTGGGACGTTTTTTGTCCCATCCCGCCTAACCGAGATCCCGGCTTGACGGGACAATTTTCAGAATAACGCGGATATCGTTTGAAGTAATTAATCTTATTCTTAACACTTTGAAGCCTGACGACGAGTCTCTAAGGTTTATTCTGGCTAACGCCAGACGATTTTATTCAGCGCAGGGAGAGGTCCAGGCCTCAAAGTGTTAAGCTGTTTATTCGATACAAATAAGTGCATGATAACGGCTAGTAGCTAGGACAGCAGCTTTTCATATACGTCGCATTTTGTCTATTTCTCTTTTTTTCTCTTTGTTCTTTACAACTTTCTATAGCTATGTTGTAAAACGCCATGACAGACGCAATTGTATATCGCCTGAAAACATTCTTATATAAACAACAAATAAGCCATTGTCAAGTGAGACAAGATACATCTTGGTGTAGTGTGATGAATGTAAAACGACTTATGTTGATCGGGCTCGTCGACACGTCGACAGGTTCGAAAATGTTCACTACGTTGTCGACAGGTTAGAAGAGTTTCACTACGATGTCGACACGTCGACAGGTTCGAAGATGTTCACTACGATGTCGATCGAAGATGTTCACTACAATGTCGACACGTCGACAGGTTCGAAGATGTTCACTACAATGTCGACACGTCGACAGGTTCGAAGATGTTCACTACAATGTCGACACGTTCGAAAATGTTCACTACGATGTCGACACGTCGACAGGTTCGAAGATGTTCGCTTTCTCTTTTTTTCTCTTTGTTTTTAACAACTTTCTAGCTACAGTATGTTGTAAAACGCCATGACAGTCGCAATTGTATATCGCCTGAAAACATTAACCTTATATATAAACAACAATTAACTTGTTATTATAGTTAACAATTATGAATGGGAAATTTTTAAGACAAATTGTTTCAAGCCAACAATAAGTGAATGACACAACTTATAATTCGTGATGTTTGGGAGTAATAAATAATTAATTAGTACCAAGAAACCCGATTCACAATTACTAGAACTGAATTATATTTTCTATAGAATTACCTTTCAATTTTCAGCCAGTAGTACTGTACATATACTACTTTTACAGATACTACTTTTTGTTAAATAACGACGAGTGTCATGCCGTGAATGAATTAAGTAATCCATTCGAGCCTCGGTAACTAATATATACATAATTTTAAAAATTTCATGTTGTGTGGACGCTATGAAAAATTAATTAGTACGCGGAGACTAGGCTTTCAATCCACTTCCCGCGTCTCGCCCTTACATTTTTTTAATATATGGAGAGGTTTTTCGAGACGTTTTTTGTCCCATCTCGCCTAAACTAATATATGACTAACGATATTGTTCTAAAACTAACGTCTAGAATACTACTTTTTGTTAAATAACGATAAGTGTCATGCCGCGAATGAACTAAGTATGAACACTTTGTTTAAGAGTCGTAGAAAAGGTTAGATAAGATCATTTACAGTCAGAAAAAGCTCAATTTTAGGCACTAGTGCCTATTAACATTGATAACTAACCTTGATGTTTTATTAATCAATGTTTTATCCGTAGTTAAAGATGCTTATTAAACATTCATTTCTTTTGAATTTTCTTCATGAATTATTAATGATTTGATAAATAATTTTAAAAATTCCATGTTCTTTGGACGCTATGAAAAATTAATTAGTACGGGGGAAACTAGGCTTTCAATCCACTTCCTGCGTCTCGCCCTTACATATATATATATGGTAAGCGTCGATATACTTTTAGCCAAAACGCATTTTACGACTGAGGAGCAAAGAACACCTTAAAGGTAAGCCTGTAAACACTTATAAATAAAGTTTAATATGAAACACAATGAACATCGGTTCATAAGAAGATACATTTAACAACACAGTCTGTAATAAGTTCTTATTTAATATCTAAGAAAAAATTAAGACGGTATAGTTTTTTGGTAAGAAAGTCAGTCTTCAATATTCACGTGTAATTGCATTTAAAATACGGGATTTGATGCCACTTAAGGGGTGTTTATATGAAAGAGGGTTCAGCCGTCTTTGTCGAGATCTCGGCTGATCAGTCAGATCCGTTGTAAAACCTGTTTTAGTTTATATGAGAAGAAAGCCAGCCCTCTTGAGCCAGATCTCGCTCTTGACTTTTCGAGATCGCGCCAAAGAAGGCTACAAGGTTTCCATGTTAACGACGCTCAAAACAACTGGCCCTTATATGCGAGGCTACCGTCCTCCTCTTAATCTTCAGGCTTTTCCCTTTGAGGAGTCGCCATCGGCCACACGAGTTGCTCACTAGTTCTCCAAGCCTGTCTGTCCAACGCCAGATCTTTTTCAATTCCTTTTCCCTTCAAGTCCTCCTTCACTCTATCTCTCCATCTCTTGTTTGGTCTGCCCCGGTTCCGTTTTCCAGGAGCTTCCATTCCAAGGGCTTAGCGAATCGGTTCAGTGGCTTGCCTCACCTCCATATACGTGGCCAAACCACCTTAGCCTCACCTCTCTCGCCTTCTCCTCGATCCCCTCTTACTCCAGCTAAGGCTTTCACTTCGATATTTGTTCGAAAGGCTAGAAAATTCAGATGTAAATGCGAGGTGAAATCCAACTCTCTTACTATAGAGCTATAGCACTCCTAAAAAGCCTGTTTTCCATATATAGTTGCAGTTGTAATCCAGTCGGCAATTAATCGGCGATTGTTTGCGATTTTTACAACAGCCATGTTTCCATGTAGTTGTATATATAATTGTTGTAATTCATATCGCTGATTTTCCTCGGTCTTAGGACTTCTTGTAAGATCTTGTAACGTTCAGCATGCATGGTTAAAACATGGTATTCAAAACAAACTGGCCGATTATAAAACTGCGTTCGTGATCTCTCCCATGCACTGTATATATAAGAATAGCATGCGTTATTTGCACATTCAAAAACTTTGCCGCTTGAGACTCGTGTCTTTTGAACATTCAACGACATTTGCAAATGTTCAAATTGGTGTACGACACTCAAGTCTTTAAGGGATTCATTACGTATAGACTCCTTCAACAAAATTGAAGATTTTTGGTACGATGTAATCAATTTGGCTTTTTACTGTCGCGAAGAATCTCGCAAAAAATCGCAGACTGTCGGCTATTAACTGTTGTCACATGTAGGCGACTGTTGTAATTGTTGTAGTACTACTCCCGAGTGGAGCACGGGTGGCGAGCGCTGTTAGCGCGCTGCCTCTCACCAAAAGTTAAGCCTGGTTAGACGAGGCTAGTACTTGGATGGGTGAACGCTTGGGAATGACCTCTGTCAGTCGAGCTTGGAACTACTGTGAGCAGAGTTGTAGTTGATCTCTCCTGTGCTTCGAGGGGTTTTCGCCGGGTTCTCCGGTTTTCCTAGTTCCCTCCGTAAAATCAACACCTACAACATGGTAGTCATGTCAATTGGGCATTTCACCCTGCTTGACCACCAGTTGCTATAAGCAATGAAGTTATTAAATCAAATCTTAAATCATAGTGCTTTTTTTATCACTATAGGTTCTTATACACAGGGTTTTACTGTACTCTAAATGAAATGAAGCTAGCTACATCCCAACGTGTAATTTCCATATTCTTATGTAGTCGTAACGACAAACTCATATATATATATATTTTTAATTTGATAGCAACAGACGCAGTGTGGATGAGATGGCGGATCTTGGTAAACTGATTCATTGTACATGCGATCCAATTTATCGAGATCAGCATATTGTAAGACGTGACGGAGTGGAACAAAACCTTGGTTCTAAAGCTCAGTTCTGTGGAGCCTTCTACCATGTTCATAAGTGGAATACAAGAGAACAGGAATGTCTAGATGAAGATGATTGCGAGATTGCTGGTAGAGCATGGCATAAAGATAAATCCAAGAGAGATTGGACAAAACAACCCAGAACCGTAGTTGCTGTTGTAAAATTTGAAGATAGTAACGGACAGGTCAGATACGAAGCAAGGTATAGCAATTGTAAAAAAAAACAATAAACACGCCGAAGATTTCTTTGCTTATGATGTACAAAACCACGGACAAAACGGAGATCTAAGCCAAATCTTAAAAGAGAACCAAAATGGAACAATAACAATGTATCTCACATACCAGCCATGCAATAGATCTACTGTTAAAAGGACTGGAGATAATGAATCGTTAGATACTAGCAAGAGTTGTTGTGATGTGCTAAAAAATCTGTTTACCGGGGAAGAAAGACTACCTCAACACTTGCACATAAAGGTCACCCATTTACGTAACGCAGACCAGGCTGATAACCCTGATCAGAGTGAAACATATATAGAGGCATGCCAAAATGCTAAAAAAGGCATCAAGCAGCTAATGGCTGAAGGAATCAAAATCAGTGGTATGGATAAAGATGATTGGGACTATCTGAAAACAATGGTAGCAACGCCAAGAAAAATGCTAGATGATTACAACTCAAGATTTCTAGGAAACCTAAAATGAGAAGCTCCAGCACCTCCTAAACAAACTATGTTTGATGCACAAGTGGTTGGCAGTATCTTTTCACAATAATAGATGGCCTGACTCCCGCTGGCCTTCATCCTAGTCAACAACCAATAAAAATGTGATAGATGAATAAGATCAAATCTACGCTGATATGTTTGAACTGAGCTATATTTAATCAAGTAATCCAATACAAACCATTGTTAACCGCATTTTCAACAACCTGTTAGCTTAGAGAAAGTGATAACTTAATTAATGACGTATAAAGCAACTTTGTCATTCGTGTAATTTGATTATCTTGTGACATGGCTCGACTGTTAGATTTATAACCATAACCATGTTTCCTATTTCTACTACAATTACTTCGACTGCTACTGATTGCATTTTAATTATATTGTAAGTTATATACTTATCTGTACTTTATCCATATATCAGTACGTTAATGTGTAGTGAATGCTATATTAAATTTTATTGTATTCTACTCCTATTTCATTCCTATTCCATTCCTATTCAATTCCATTCCTATACCATTCCTATTCCATTGCTATTCCATTCCTATTCCATTATTCTATTCGCCCCTGGAGTCCATTTGGGATTGATCCAGTTTGACATTAGGCGAGTGTCCGTGACAGCTACGAAGTGCTATATTCTTAATATGTGTATATGAAGTAAATAGAATAAATAAAATTAAACAAAGAAATTTTGTCGCATTTAATTAGCACTTAACTCCTAGTATCTAGTTGATCTGAATCAAATAATGAGTGATTCTTTTAATGAAATTTGCGCAATAACATACCACTAAGGCGACATAAAGAAAATTCCTTCATTATCATCACCGCCCAACTAGATTTTCAGTCCCTCATAAACAAATATTTCTTTTCCATTTTGTTTAAGAAAATGACCGCCCGTGTTCATATGGCCTGACGCAAACACGTGAGTTGGGAGAATTCGAAAGTTTATCTGAACATGAGCCATAGACAAAAGTTTACTTATAAGTACATGTACTTTCGAATTCTCCAAACTCACTTGAGTGTTTCCATGAAGGTTATCCATCCAAGTACTAACCCCGTCTAACCGGGGCTTAACTTCGGCTCTGAGCGCTGAAAGGCGCAAGCACTAACAGTACATAGTTCAAGATCACCTCGGTTTTCTTTGATATCCAACCACGCATGAATCAAGTTATAATTGCCCCGGGCAAATATATATTAGCCCGGGGCAATTAACTTGATTTCTGCGTGGTTGAGAAAATAAGCGTTAATCAACGGTCACGAATGTGATACAGGATTTATCATCGCGACCAAAGTGTTTTTAGGCAAACTCTGTGATAACCAGTGGTGATAACGAACTCAGTATCTCAGTTTTCGTAGGCAACCTTTGTGATCTTGAACTATAAGTAGGTTAGTTATCTCAACCTTGGTAACTACGTAAGTTATTTACCTCGGACCTTTGGCCCTCAGTAAATATTCGGCCCTCGGTAAATAACTGACGTAGTTACCTCGGGTTCGGTAACTAACCTATACCTAACACCCGCTCTTCCATGGATTCGCGTGTTGAATATTGCAATTTGCACGGATTCGTTCATTTCTAACTATAAGTATTTAACAATTATTCGCCGAAGGCGAGGTGAATATCGGTGAACAAAACCGAGACGAAGTCTGAGGTGAATAATTGTTTTAGTATAAATACATATTTCGTACTTTTAGGAACAACATTTTCTTTGAAATTGTTTATTTCCTCGTCTGCCGAATTGAAAAATTGGCTTTTTCTAGCTGTGTTGTGAAACGTCCCGGTCAAAATTGTCCGGCCTGAAAACATTCTCATATAAACCCGAGATGAAAAACGTCCCGTCCCGCTTACTTGTCCCGTCCCAGCTCCCATGTAATAAACAGCCCCTTAAGAGTGCATTATATAGAACTTATGCCCCTCGACCACGCTCCCCTAACTCAGAGCATTATTTTAATTTTTAGTCTAATTTTTATTTTATTCCACTCGTGTACAGCCTACGCCTAGTTTACATTCATGCATGTTTATATTCTTACGGCTAGGGTTTTTCTTACCCAGTATTAATTTATACACCCTACTCTTGTTTTCCATTTGCTATCACATTTGCATTCATTTTAACGAGATTTGTACATATAGCTATATATATGAATTCACTCGATCTTTTCGCATTCGTCTTTGATGATGTCGTTGAACAACGAAAGCTAATACATTTAAATAGAGATTTTTTAATTCTTACAGTAGCCGCGTCCTCGTTTGATAATTTACATGAGGCCGGCCTAAACTCGGACCGGCCTGAATTTTGCATTTCGATGAGGCCGCGGCCTTGAAATTACATTGTCATTCCGCTCGTGACCGCCAGAAAAGCATTATTTTATGTGGATTTAACACCAATCTTTTTCAAAACAACGTATTGAGCTAAAAAGCTTTTTTTCGTGGCCCGAATCGGTACGAATTAAACTCAAAATTTTAGTTCGGTCTAGCAGGTGACCTGAGATTAGGCCGGCGTGAACTGAATCTCAGGCCAGACTTATGATGAAAACGATCTATATAGCGAAAAACACTACAACCGACCTAAAGTCAGTCCGGCCCGAGTTTGGGCCGGCCTCATGTAAACACCCCCTCAATTTCGGTCCTGAGCGCTAACAGTATACATATAAACATCCACTCTTCCGTGGATTCACCTGTTAAATATTGCCATTTGCAGAAATTCGTCCATTTCTAAAAGTGAAGTAATACGAGTAAACAATTGCAGCAACATTGTTGCGTTGCAAGTTGAATAGCGTTGTCGCACGTATTGCCACCCACCTTAAACATTAATGTCACGCAACAAAATTTCGTTAACAAATCAGCATGTTGCAGCAAGTAGAACTGAAGTTTACTTTTTCCAACAAATGTTTTCAACTTACAACAATGTTGCGTTGCAAGTTAAAGAAAAATGTTGCCCGTATTACATCACCTTAATAACTATAAATATATATAGCCATATAGGTCTTATTAATTTCAGCATGTTCAATATGTTAACAATTATGAATGGGATTTTTTAAAAAGACAAATTATTTCAAGAGAAACAATAAGTGAATAACAATTTATAATTCGTGATGTTTGGGAGTAATAAATAATTAATTGGTACCAAGAAACCCGATTCACAAGCACTAGAAAATTAAATTTTCCATATAGAATTACCTTTCAATTTTCAGCCAGGTACTGTACTGTACATATACATTTATTCACTTGCAGTATTAGGTAACTACTTGTTGTTTCTTCCATCACGTTAACTTTGAATAATCTGGGAATCATCTATAAGAAGAAAACGAGCACATGAAAGGCAGGACGGGACGTTTGCCGAGATGGGACGTTAAACAGAATCTTCAGACATTGCTTTAAATTAAGGAAAACTGGAAAAAAAACCCAACAAAGACAAACTACAATTGATCATCTACTTCCGGTTTTCGAGTAATTAAACTAACTTAGTTACCGACACGGAAGTAACTAACCGGTATACATAATTTTAAAAATGTCACGTTGTTTGGACGCCATGAAAAATTAATTAGTACGAGGAAACTAAAGCGCCGACATACTTTCAAGCAAAACGCATTTTACGACTGAGGAGCAAGGAACATTTTAAAGGCAAGTCTGTAGGCTGTAATAAGAAGTCAGTACGTTTACCAACACAGCTTGCCGTCTGTCTTAAGTTTTCTTTATTTGATATTGATACACGCATCGCACGCCTATTTTTTAGTGGCTTAATTGAATCACGTATTTCACCCCGAGAAACTTCTTCCCAAGAAATCCTTGTCACTTCTCATGTTATCTTCGCACTCAAAACGTTGCTAGCATATATGTAAATGGAAGATGTTTTGTGTTTTTCTAAGGATGGCAGTAAGAGTAACTGGTGGAAATATCTGTGTTATTCGTAACAGCAGAAAACCAATTTCACGGTATAGATCTTGGAAACGGTTATGGATGAAAAAAACAGGAAACGAGTTTCCAGACCGCTGCAGCTTTCATCCATGCCCAAATAATGCTGAGTATGGGGCACATGTACAAGTTGACAGCATGGAGAATAGAACGTTTATTATGCCAACCTGCGCAGAATGTTTTAACACAAAAAGAACTTTCACAAAAGTCAATGTTGAAGTTACTCTTGCATTTGTTGAAGAAAGTGACCATAAACCTGCAGTTGTTAAAAAAAGTGACCATCAAAGTCAGTATAGCTAAATTCAGAACAAAGTACTACCAAAATCAGTAGAGTGCTCGTCGAGCCCAAAAAAACGACGCGTCAACAACAAGCCTAACGCAAAGGAATGTAATCACGCGAGTGAAACAATGCAGTCTTTACCGCAGGACGGTTTCTTTCATATGGTTCTTTAGTTATTTATTATGGCAGCGTTCGACGTTACATCTAAATGACGCAAACACTACGGTGGGAAGTCCACGTCATATTTACATCGTGTACATATAAAGCGTTGACTTGCGAGACTTTCTCAACTTTTTTGCCAGGCTTGTCATTGACGCGTCGTTATCTTATAGGGCACGACGAGTACTCTACTGAATTTGGTAGTATAACAGAATACTTTTAATCAGTTCTAGATCTTTATAAAATAAATAGAGAAACATCATAAATATGTAACCAATGAAACGATATGAATGTTACAATGTTAAAGCTACTGTTACACGATGCGGTTTTTCTTGCAACTTGCAACAAATAGCCTGAATGTTGCAAGTTGCAAAAAAAATCGCACTCTGTAACACCCCGTAGCAACTTGCGATTTTGTTATTTTTGCCGTGTTGCAAGTTGCAAGAAAAGTTGGATGGGTTCTACTTTTTGCTGCAACTTGCAACAAAGTTCGCAAGTTGCTGAACGTGTAGCACCCTTCCCGCAACTTGCGAGTTTTTTTTTCATGGGTAAATTTGTTGCAAGTTGCAAGAAAACGCGCATCGTGTAACAGCACCTTATAAAATCATAATATAGAATCATAATATAGAATCATCTTATAAAATGTTTTTCTAAAACAATTACGTATGCCATTTTAAAAGCAATATCAAGGAAATATTTGTGCCAGTCATGGCCATTCTGTATTTGACTTCTAGTGATAGATCCAAGCAAAAATGGCCGAGCAGGATTCACACATTCCTCAAATTAACCGTAATTAAAAAAATGTCATTTTATTTTATTCGTCCTGTTGTAGAAGTCAATGTGAGATTGATTCAATTTGACACATTTTATCACGACAAAGGCCTACGGTTACAATGAGATGAAATTTCCAGCTTAAAAAGAAAAAGGTGGAATAACGAAGCTAATATTCAATAAATATCGCCACTGATTCGGTATTTAAATCACATGACACGATGAAGACTTTTAGATTCAATTTTGTGGCACCCCGCCTTCGAGGTACTTGGGCATCTTCAGACTAAATTTGGTGTTTTTACTCAACTTGTAACGATTCTTTGCTCCAAGAGACCAGATTACAATCTATAGAAACCAGTTTCCTTGCATTCAATTGATATATGTTTAATGTATAATGTATAAAGCGGAAAAGTAGTTGACAAGAGTGACTAAAAACTGTTTGTTATTATTCCAATACTAATATAGGGCCAGTGTGTGGATGCCTCCTTAAATATCAAATATATAAAGGTGATCATACGAGAAAACGTACAGGCACGGAAAAGCTCCTTGGTAATGCAAGGCAATTCTGTGCTGCGTTTTATCATGTTTTTCAATGGAAACAGGATAAAAACCAAATTACATCTTATGAATGCCTTGATCAAAGCAACTGCAAGATTTCCAATGATAAAAAGTCGGAAAAGGAATTGGAAGGGCGACAACCCAAAACTGTAGTTGCTCTTGTAAAATTTGAATATGGTGATGGTAAAGTATACGAGGCCCGATATACCAACTGCTATGTAAAGAAAATGCACGCAGAAGATTTTTTTTCTGAAGATGCGCAAGAAAAAGAACTTAAGAAACTTCTAGATTCAAAAGAAGGAAAAGGAGGGAAAATAATCATGTATCTCACACTCCAGCCATGCAACAAATCTACTGTAGATACAAAAGGCACAAGACATGACCACAGCTGTTGTAAGACGCTGAAAGACCTGTATCGCTCTAAACTGCGTGACCGCCAGATAGGCTTACACATAAAAGTCACCCATTTACGTGGAACAGACCAGGTTGGTGAAAAAAAGAAGTGTAAAGTAGTTGGTAAAAAAAAAAAGTAGCAAGTAGCAAGCCGAAATGCAAAAAAAGGTATCGAGGAGCTAATGCGTGTGGAAGGAATTGAAATCAGTGGAATGGATGAGAACGATTGGAACTATCTGCGTACAATGCTGGACGTAGAAAGTCCGGAAGTTAGCACAAACAGAAAAAATATGGATAATTACATTTCACATTTTTTTAAGGAAAAATGTAACCTTAAATAATTAACAAATAAATAAATAAATAATAAACAAATAAACAAATAAATATATAAATAAATAAATAAATACATGAATAAATGAATGAATGAATGAATGAATGAATGAATGAATGATTGAATGAATGAATGAATGAATGAATGAATGAATGAATGAATGAATGAATGAATGAATGAATGAATGAATGAAGACGATTGGGACTATCTGAATACAATGGTAGCAGCGTCAAGAGAAAAGATGAATGATTACATTTTAAAATATCTAAGAAACCTAAAAGCAGCCTCTACGAAACAAACTAAAACAAAAAAACCTACAGCAAAAAATAAATAGAAATAGATAAATAAATTTAGAAATAAAATATATAAAACTTTCAATAAGCAAAAAAACAAACAAAAAATAAATACATAAGTAAACATAAGTAAGTATATGTAAGTAAATAAATAAATAAATAATGACTCGATGGCATTGAAACAGCAACCATTTGAAAACAAGCCACTTGGATATCCAGGTTGTTTATATTGAACAAATACTATATTACTGATTCTATGTAAAATGTATAGCTGAATGACAAAATAATTTTTTGATTTGAGCTTTTATTTATTGTTGTATTGATCTCGATACTATATAATAATTATCAATATCCTAAACATGACACAGATTATGACAACTACAAAAATATTATGTAAATTAGCAGGATTGTCCAAATAGCAAATTGCCAGGATTGTCCAAATTTCAGTAACAGTGCATGTATTATTTTTCTCAGATGTAAAGACCCCATCTCATGCGGCATCCACCACCACGGTTATCGGTGTCATCTCGGTAATAAGCGGTCCAGCTATTGGCTTTGGCGCACAGCAAAGAAGCAGTACCAGCATAACCACACTGACCCTTGTTGCCATCTGCGCGCCATCGAAAGCACAACCTCATCTTCCTTGCCCACAGATCGTGCACAGATGGCAGTTTGATTTTCCACGACATTTGACAACCACCTCCGCGGTTATCAGTATCATCTCGGTAGACTGGTGTGTACTTATTCACAGAAGCGCAGAGTTCGCGTCTCGCTCCGCCGCCACACTGCCCACCGTTACCGTCTGGGTACCATCGATAGCATATTTGCACGTACCTAAACCAAGGTGGACTGTACGGTGACTCTATTCCCCAGCTCATGCGACAACCACCACCTCTGTTATCCGTATCGTCTCGGTAGTATTGTGTTTCTGAGTTGACGGGTGCGCAGAGATGTCTAGGCTCACCTGCACCACACTGTCCTCCATCGCCATCGGGATACCATTGATAACAGAGTTTGGTGTGGGCTAAGAACCACACTGGGGGCTTGGTGAACTGTTGACAGTCGTAACCGCCAGAACCACAGTGGAATAGCTTTGACTGGCATGTCGTTTTGCAGCAGTCTCCTCCATCGAATTTATTAACAACCGTGTTGCAGGCGTGGTCACACCAACCATCGCCAATAAATGAACGTGGGCACCGATTCGGTGTACGTTTTGAACGTGCGTGCACTAAAACAGAAACAAGACATTTTAGCACGGAACACGCGATAATCAACAATAATTCAAAGATAGTACCAAGTGTAAATATAAGAGTTAGGGAATGAAAAAAGAATACTTTTGCATGTCAGACAATTTGTCAGTGTAGCTTACACCTAAAATTAAAAAAAACCACGTAGGTGTTTTAATTCATTTAAATAAGGCTTATTCAAAAAGCGTGTTGATCATTGTTGAGATAAATCAATGCATGCATGCATGTTACCGTTAACTGGTTAGACTTAACCTTGTAGCATTAAGGGTTAGAGGTAGGATTTAGGTTAGTGATTAATTGAGATTTGAAAATTAACGATTATTGACAGGCTTCAAAGTGTTAAAGAAATAGATTTTAACACTTTGAGGGCTTGCCCTCTCAGTGTAAACCGTCATAAAATTAAGCAATTCAACGAGGATATCTCTTCCGAATTCCTTCTATTTCTTCTAAAAATGTTTTGTTTTGAGTAGTACAAGTAATGAAGAGGAAGCAAGAAAAGCTTAAGGTATCAGTATATATTTTTGTAAATAAAGAAGTAAACATTAGTTTCGTACATGCGCAGAACGCGCTGGATATCACCTTTAATTATTTATTTAATTATTATTATCATTAACTGTGAGCCGAATCACGGTTGCCAAATAAACACCAGTATAGCAAACTATCGAAACCGATGGACGCGAACATCATCACCTAATGCGTACCCATTTTTGTTGGTGGTGCAGGTTTTTGTTGGGGTCAGGCATTGAACTATAAGACGACTGAAAGGATAACTCAGGGGGGGGGGGATTTTGAAGCAAGTGCCAGTCCCTTTGCAGGTAGCTCCCGTGCTTCAAGTTACTTAATTTTCATCCTGCCATATATTTTGTTTGGGACGATAACAAATTACTCCAAAACAACGGATTGAAATACATTGTTTTATACGTATGTTTTTAGAAATAGCATTGGCTTCAATTTGATGTATAGTATAAGTTTCCTCATTATTTTAAAGTTTTTAAAATGTAGTAAATGTTCGACCATATTTCGCTGGGAAATAACACTAAGAAACTTGTTGTAGTTTTTCTGAGTTTTGAGCTGAAATACTTAACGCTGAACGTTGGGCTGTATATGAAACTGAAGCTATTGAAAAATGCTATTTGGTATAGAAACTTCAAGACTTTAGCTAAAAGGGAAATAATTAAAAAATATAAAAACAACTGCCATTTTGTAACGTTCGACAAACAAAATGGCAGTTGTTTTTATAGTTTTTAATTATTTCCCCTTTAGCTAAAGTCTTGAAGTTTCTATACCAAATAGCATTTTTCAATAGCTTCAGTTTCATATACAGCCCAACGTTCAGCGTTAAGTATTTCAGCTCAAAACTCAGAAAAACTAACATTGAAAGATTTTTGGCTTCATCCATTCATAGGGCCTGACCAGTGAACTCGATGTAAGTTAAAATGTGATACCTGGAACGCTAACGAAGAACCAAAAAGTGAGGCAAAAAGTTCCAGGCCCCTGCGCGGTTTGCAGGTAGGATTCAGTCTCTCACAAAATGTTTTTTACACGGCCGCCCGTCTTGAGCGAACTGCGAAGGCTCGAAAAAAGGTTTGAAAAAATTATTTATCAGACTAAACGTGCATTTAATGGTTTCCCATTGTTGTGCAGCGCTGTTGTTGTTTTATTTACTGTATAGCAGTCCAAAACTATACAGTAAATTAAGCTAGGGATGAAAATAGGCTGAGAAAACAGACGTCCTTTTGCTGGCTAGGATGAAAACAGCCAGCCGAAAAGGTGAGAACAAGAGTGAGAAAGCTATTCTTGTACGAGTTTGAAGACGTATTGATACTTGATATTTCATAATATACATCTAATGTCATTTTCTTATTTCTGCTCCTTTAATTTCTTGTTCAGTTTTGTTAAACGGCCATTTGTAACTAATGATATTTTACGAAATATAAACTGACAACTTGATTGTTTATTTTTCACGTTTACTCATGGCTAGTTGTTGTTTTCGGTACGAGTGCGGAATGCTTTTTAAACAAAACGAACTGATGAAACTGGTACTAACCTAAACGGCATATTCTATACTAAGTTTGTGTTGATTTTTTATATCCTCTTCGGAGTGACGAAACTCAGTGAACTCGATGTAAGTTAAAATGTGATACCTGGAACGCTAACGTCCAGTCATTCGGGGGGCAAAAAGTGAGGCAAAAAGTTCCAGGCCCTTGCGCGGTTTGCAGGTACGATTCAGTCTCCCACAAAATGTTTTTTACACGGTCACCGGTCTTGAGCGAACTGCGAAGACTCGAAAAGGTTTGAAAAATTATTTATTGAATCATTTTATCACGCTTTGCTAAACGTGCATTTTAAATTTTGATTGGTTGTGCTATGCTGCCGAACTAATTATGTGAGTGATTGTCTATTTGTTGCTATAGGAAAAGTCATTGTCTTTACAAAACGTGCACGAAGTTTGTCAGTGAAGAAATTAAATCAAATTTTCGTTATATTATAAACCATATATATTAGAGTTTCGTCACTCCGAAGAGGATACAAAAAATCAACACAAACTTAGTATAGAATATGCCGTTTAGGTTAGTACCAGTTTCATCAGTTCGTTTTGTTTAAAAAGCATTCCGCATTCGTACCGAAAACAACAACTAGCCATGAGTAAACGTGAAAAATAAACAATCAAGTTGTCAGTTTATATTTCTTAAAATATCATTAGTTACAAAAGGCCGTTTAACAAAACTGAACAAGAAATTAAAGGAGCAGAAATAAGAAAATGACATTAGATGTATATTATGAAATATCAAGTATCAATACGTCTTCAAACTCGTACAAGAATAGCTTTCTCACTCTTGTTCTCACCTTTTCGGCTGGCTGTTTTCATCCTAGCCAGCAAAAGGACGTCTGTTTTCTCAGCCTATTTTCATCCCTAGCAGTTAATTTACTGTATAGTTTTGGACTGCTATACAGTAAATAAAACAACAACAGCGCTGCACAACAATGGGAAACCATTAAATGCACGTTTAGTATGATAAATAATTTTTTCAAACCCTTTTTCGAGCCTTCGCAGTTCGCTCAAGACGGGCGGCCGTGTAAAAAACATTTTGTGGGAGACTGAATCGTACCTGCAAACCGCGCAGTGGCCTGGAACTTTTTGCCTCACTTTTTGGTTCTTCGTTAGCGTTCCAGGTATCACATTTTAACTTACATCGAGTTCACTGACGAAACTCTAATATATATGGTTTATAATATAACGAAAATTTGATTTAATTTCTTCACTGACAAACTTCGTGCACGTTTTGAAAGACAATGACTTTTCCTATAGCAACAAATAGTCAATCACTGCATAATTAGTTCAGCAGCATAGCACAACCAATCAAAATTTAAAATGCAGTTTAGCAAAGCGTGATAAAATGATTCAATAAATAATTTTTCAAACCTTTTCGAGTCTTCGCAGTTCGCTCAAGACCGGTGACCGTGTAAAAAACATTTTGTGGGAGACTGAATCCTACCTGCAAACCGCGCAAGGGCCTGGAACTTTTTGCCCCCCGAATGACTGGACGTTTAATAGCGTTCCAGGTATATCAGATTTTAAGTACATCGAGTTCACTGGGTCTGACTTATCGAGTTAGCGTTCCAGTTTACTTTGAGTTCAATGGGGTCAGGTGGCCGAGATCGCGAAAACTTTGAGTTTGAGACAATATAAAATCCTCCAAATTAAGACAAGAGTAGATGTTATAGAGAAAAGAAAAAAATTCTACTTACCGATGCCAGTTTCGGCTTCATGTTCTGAGTTATCACCCTAATCAAACAGAAGAAACAGAAAGGAAGAATACAAATGTTGACTGCTGCTACAATAGACTGAGTCGATTTTTAGCATCAGAAATACTGACTAAAATACTAAATAATGTGTAACTATGTATTCGAGTGGAGCATAGTCAATCGAGATATGGTCTGGAAACTTGGCAAACTTCAAAGCGCCTATAATGAGCTGGGATTTTATGTTGAACCGTACCGTACACGGTGCACATCCTTTGTTTTAGGTTTATTACTCGGGCTACCGCAGGTAGACGAGTCTAGGTTTTGGCTCTGTTATTTTTATTTTGTTTTTTTTGTGTCGCCAAACATTGAACTAAAAATAACTGGAACGCTACGTTCAGTAAACTGCGCATACAAATCTTGAAGCCAAAATTTGACTCCCATGAAGCCAGTTTTGACTCCCAGACACGCAATTAGTTCAATGTCGCCAAACGGCACTTCTGACGTCACAGCTCAAATGCTGATGTTTCATCATGGTGGATTTTCATGCAGGAGTGGCGAGTTTTTTTTGCTTCTCCTGACGCCTTTGGTTGTGTTGTTCGAAGTTAATTTGTGTTTTAATGATAAACACGCTCCCAATGCTTTTTATACTATAGTAGACCTAGGTTGGTCCGCGATCTCGATAACCGTACGCTGAAAATGTGTAGTACTCGATCAAACTTTATACGAAAATTCTCGATCAATGTGTTCTCGATCAATTTTAATACATGTGTTATTAATTAAATTGTGCTGAAAAATGTTGCTCAAGTGCTGTAAATCAAAGAACAAAGAAAGTTGATAAAGCCAACTTGCAAGTGAAAGGTAAACATGCTGTGTTTTACATCTTCATCGAAGTTGTCATTTTAGCTGAACTGACTTGTGTCTGTAAATGCTGTATGTAAGCAGTATTTTGCTTTATTTTTGCTTGTATTGTTTATTATTGTACTGATGTCTTGCACTAAAATTTGATGTTATTAAACAGTTTATATATTACTGTACTTTCATCAAGTGTGTGTTATTGTTTGGGTTCACCAATATGGCCCAACCATTTCAATGTTTTGGTTCACCAGTATGGCCACCATTTCAATATTTTGGTACACCAGTATGGCCACCATTTCAATGTTTTGGTACACCAGTATGACAACCATTTCAATGTTTTGGTACACCAGTATGGCCACCATTTCAATGTTTTGGTACACCAGTATGGCCAGCATTTCAATGTTTTGGTACACCAGTATGGCTAGCACTTAAATATTTTGGTACACCAGTATGGCCACCATCTCATTGTTTTGGTTCACCAGTATGGCCACCATCTCAATGTTTTGGTACACCAGTACGACCACCATTTCAATGTTTTGGTACACCAGTTTAACTTTTGAAATAAAGCTAAATTATGCTAATTTAGCACAAATTAGCCTTTCTCTTTGCTAAACCATTTCTTGGCACACTACACAGCAGTCGTCTCAATAATTGGAAACTTTAAACTGAAGGAGTGAAGGATGTCAGAGAACAATCATGTTTAATAATTTTGCGAAACCGAGGTTTGGCCGAGTTGTCTCCAGATGATCAGTGGTTGTCTCTTTTGAACGAAGCTTTTATTGCCATTTTATCAATGTTTTTGAATATTTGAATGACTTTTCAATGTTTCTCAGTTGTTTACTTGTTTTTACTTGCATTGTTTATTGTGGTGCCAGTTTATACAAAATAAACACAATCCTATGGTACATGCATTTTAATACTAGTTTATACTATTCATCGTCTATTCACAAATTGTGTTTTGAGATCTGGTTGTTTTAGATTTTTTATCATGCAGTCAAAGTTTCAAATTGTCAATGGGCGTTGTTTGTGATCACTAGTTGTAATGAAGTTAATCAGGTGATTTTAAAGAACGACTGAACGAGGGAATTGTATAATCCCAATCTGAAACTGAATCAATGTTTTGCCCGACCCGGGGGAGGGAGGGCATACCCAGGGGCATTTGACATTTTCAATTTTTTTTGTGTCAATAAGCCCCACTGCAGAGCATCCACCACCTGGTAGGCAATCTTTGTCAAATTTTCCCCTGTCTTGAGTTAGAGCACAACATGTTTTTGTTTAGATATTAGTTTAGATTATTTTCTTGCATAAAGAAATTATGTGTTCAGTCTGGTTAGCCGACTATAATATACTGTTATTTACTGCCAAAATCAGACTCTTCGACTCTTTTCAATAAAATTTCAGCTACCACAAAGTTAAAAAACAAAAGTCTGATTGAAAAGTAAACAAGAGTTCAAACATGTATTATTCGCATGACAAAAAGTAGCCTCCATAGCAGGCGTTCTGAATTATTTTGTGTTGTTTTGTAAAATGTAAAGTAAAATTAGGGTAATAATTATGATTGAGATTAAGGAGAAGGTTAAGGTGACAATTGGTTTAATGTGCGGGTCAGGTGGGAATTAAGGTTGGGGTTAAGGTTATATTTAGGGTTAAGGTTAGGTTTAGGGTTAATTGAATTTTGAGGTTTTATAGGTAGGGTGGGTGGGGTTAGTTTTAAGATTAATGTCAGGATTTGAAGGGTTGGGGAGGGGGGCACTGAAATTATGTCAAATAAAAACAGGGGGGTTACCAAATTTTTAAACTTTGCTTGGGGGGTACCTGAAAAAAAAAAAAAGTTTGGCAATTTCTCACCCATCCCCCCCCCCCCGATAAATAATGAACGGTCCCTAAGTTTATAATAGTAGTCAATAAAAAATTGTTCTTTGTAAAACAAATGTGCACTTTCTAACTAGCTTTCTAACATGTCCTCCTCCACCAATCTCATTCTCCACATCACCATGCCCATTGCCCAGTAGCCCGAGTTAACGCCTAGCGGGCGTCTTGTTAATATTCAAATAGCACGGTTGAGTGATTGAACTGAAACGTTGCTATTGGACAATTCGTTCATTATACTAAAATACAATGTGTTCAGTGACCGTGCACCGTGCACATGAAAGGCGAACAAAAAGATAGACCAAAGACTTTAGCTGAGTTTCCAGACCATATCTCGATTGACTACGAGTGGAGAAGAGATGCTACTCCGAGTGACTAACCGTACAGGGGTTGGGAGTCAAACCCGCGGTCTTCGGTTTACTATATATAGGAGCTATCATTTCCTTCAAATTATGAAGCTTAACCAACTATTAAAACCACCATCTGATTGGACAACCTTTCTAAACGAAACCTCACCCCCATACCACCCCCCGGAAACCCTAACCCTAATCACGCCCCCCGGTGAACCTAAACCTAACCACAACCCTCCACAACGTCCTTTAAACAAAAGAATTCTTCTTGCAAAACAAGAATGAATAATTTTCGTCCCTAAAGAGTAATTACAACGCCGTCCTCGTTCTTTATACTACACAACGCCATGCACTTAGAGCATTTTCACGTCTTCAGGACGACGTCAACGGGCCAAAAAATGAGAACTGCTGCTTGAGACTGACTTCAATACAGACACTGGGTACTGGGGCGTTTTGGAAGTCATTAAACTAGCTTCAAATATAATAGTCACTTAACCGCGATTTCTTTAAATTGTAAAACTTATCTTGCTTTTTAACCGCCGTCGTCGTCCTAGCATCTTAATCCCTAACATAGTCCGACAGCGACGCTTCACCGACTGAGCTTCGCGCCTTCGCGCAAAGCCCTTGATCGTGTTCAATCACATTTTGCTATTTCCAAACACTGTCGACTATTCAAGTGTGCGTCCTCCGATGTCTAAATACAGCCAGGCTGGTTGAGAAAACTCGGCGACTGACGAGTGCTCGATATACATTCTTAAAAAAATCTGTATTTTAAGAGAAAATCGATCAGAAAGTCGACCGATTTTTAAATACGATTAAATATCTATTTTGAATTTGTTGTAACGATATTAAATGAAATCCAAAATCCCAAAATATTTTGGCGTTCAACTATTTACTTTACATATAGAATCTATATCACTTCAAAGAATTTTGAATATACGTGTGTAGGTAAATATTAATATTAAATAAATGAATACTTACCAGTGCAAGAACAACGCCTGGGAAGAAGGCGTAAGACAGGTTCAGTGCGAGTAAAAAATAAGACACACGCCCAAACATCTTCGAAGAAATGAAGTGATTAGCGAGCAAGACGTCTTTGGTCGAGTTGAAGTTCAACCTGAAATCTGCATGGAAGGCAGTGGCTTGGCTCGTTTTATGTTGTGATCCAGAGCTGAAACTAGAAGCGGAAGTCCCAGCTCGACGTAGCTGCTTCGTTCCCGTCAGCCTTTACAAGAGGGTGTTGCACTGGCATTCCGATTGGGGGCAATCATGACGAAATTTAGCTCGGCCAATTCCCGCCAGTGGTCTGACGCGACAAGGCCTACAATTTTGGAAGCAAAATTTTTTGATGGTTACGCTGTCGCGGAGAGGTAACGTTCTGCGTATAAGTACAATTGGTTGTTGGCCTACGGGGAACTGAATTTGAACAGATTGAATTTGAACTTGATGTCATTCAATGGAGTCGTTTTCTTGATAATCATCAACAAAACACACAGCGGGACAGTCACACTTCCTGTTTCTTTTACGCCTAGTTTATACGTCGGACAATCGTCGCATTTCAGACGAATTTACAGTAATTTAATCAATTAAATGGGGAGTAAATTCGTCTAAGACGTTGTATCCGTGACATCCGTCGTGAACAGACTGAAATGCGACGTCACGGCGCAACGAATTAAATGTATAAATTTCCTGCTCTTAATTTAATTTTTTGTGTTTTAATGTGCAAAACATTACATTTGTCAAGTTTACTCACAAGTTTACTATAAGTCACGTTAAAAATACTTACCAGTCTTATCAGCAATATCCCCTGTCTCCGAAATGTTTTAGTGCATAACTGCATGAAGGTATATGCCAATACGGCTGTTGAGCCGGACACCGCGGGTCTAAAGTATACCCCTGAATCGTCTGTAGGTTTGTGCCATTTTGGAAACTTATAGTTATACCGTTAGATAGAGCGTTAATTCTGGACAACAAATATGAATTAGAAAAAATAGAATGGCAACGGAGAAAATCTATTTGAACTGAGATGAGCGCCAAATATCAAATGGAAATTATCGGGTCAAACGCAATCAGTCATATTTAAAGTATCCCTGAATCGTCTGCAGGTTTGTGCCATTCACGAAACTTGTACAGTTAGATAGAGCGTTAAACACTCTACAACATATGTGAATTAGAAAAAATCGTATAGAATAGAACCCTGAAAAAGCAGTGTTTTAGTCAAAAACTTTGTCGGAAATATAGAATTTAACGACTAGCAGCCGTATTGGGAATTTGGGATATATCTTCATTGCAGTTGAGCCACCGGATACCGCGTGTTTAAAGTATACCCCTGAATCGTCTGTAGGTTTGTGCCATTCACGAAACTTTTACAGTTAGATAGAGCGTTAAATTCTATACAACATATGTGAATTAGAAAACATGGTATAGAATAGCAACGGAGAAAAGGCTATTTGAACTGACATGAGCGCAAATATCAAATTGCATTATTACGCTATTTACTTGGCGTATACGGTCAAACGCGGTCATATTTAAAATATATCTCTGAATCGTCTGTAGGTTTGTGCCATTTGGGAAACTTGCACGGTTAGATAGAGCGTTAAATTCTGTACAACGTATGTGAATTAGAACAAATCGTATAGAATAGCAACGGAAAAAAATCTATTTGAACTGAGATGAGCGCAAATATCAAATTGCATTATTATGCATCACTTGGCGTACGGTCAAACGCAATCATTTTAAAGTATCCCTGAATCGTCTGTAGGTTTGTGCCATTAACGAAACTCGTACAGTTAGATAGAACGTTAAATTATGTACAAGATAAGTGAATTTGAAACAATCGTATAGAATAGAACCCTGAAAATCGTAGTATTTTAATCCAAAACTTTGTCGCTTCGGAGGACTTCGTGATATGGCGAACGAAATATTTGTAAATACGATCGGATTAAAAATACTCGTTTCCATCGTTCAAACTGACAGCTCGTAGGTTGACGCCAAAAAATTCTGAGCTTCGATAGCGATATATCTGCTGCGCAGATACAAAAACTGGTCGCTTGAACACATGTAGTCTAATACTACGTCTACACAGGTCCGAACAAATTAATCGGAAGCGCACCGAAATCTGCACATGCAGTTCCGCCTGTTTAAACAGAACATGCGCGAAGCCCTAAACTGTCAGTGACCTTTGTCAAATGAAGCAGCCTGTCTCAACATGACGTAATTATGCATTCATGGTAGATAACTATTTAAATTAAAGATAATTAAATAAACATTTTACCAGATAGTCTCGCGCGCTTACACTAATCAGAGATCCAATAAATACACGTACTCAATTGAGTAGATTTGTTGATCTCTCGCGTTCAGTTCGAGTTTTTTTTCCGGGTACTCCAGTTTTCTTCCCTCCAGTGCTGTAGTACCCTGCGAGTCAGAGCCCATCTCCGACCTACGCAGGCTTCGGGGGAAAGTGGGCTCTGTCAACAAACTCGATCTTAGCTCCAAGTTTGGGGCGAGTCAGTCGGGTTTTAAACTGGTCAAACAAGTTCTAGTTTACGAACACGCGTAAGCAGGAAAATAGGAAGTGACGCGTTAGAGCCTGGGCCCAAAATAGTATCTTGGCAACCGTTCACGCATGCTCAAAAAGAAATATCGAGTTTGTTGGCAGAGCCCACTTCCCCCCGAAGCCTGCGTAGGTAGGAAAGGGGCTCTGACTCGCAGAGTAGTGCTGTAGCAGAGTGAGAAAAATGGGGAGAGGTAGTTTAACAGGGTTCAAAATAAATATTTTGGATTTAGATATTTTTGTAGGCTGTCTTGCATATGTACGTTTATGGTACCGGCTATTTTGATATACAGGCTATTTGCCTGCTATGCGAGTCCATGAGAGGCCCACCCAGGAATTGTTTTAGTTAACTGTAGACGTCGCGCTAGGCTGTGAGACGTTACACTACATTGGAAGTTACACTACGTTTTAAGACGTTACGCTACGTTATAACACGTTATTAAAGCTATGTTATACAACATCACGCTGTGTTGTAAGACGTTAATAAGCTATGTTTAAAGACGTTACATTATGCTACGTTATAAGACGCCACACTTTGTTGTGAGACGTTTTCTATGTTCTATAACATTACGCCACGTTGTAACATGTTACGCTACGTTATAAAACGTATACACTAGCCGGCGTGAAAATGCCGGCTATAGCCGGCAGCTATTTTGAACCCTGAGTTACGAGTGCCTGCAAAGGCTTGACAAAAACACCACCTAAGAGTCCAGACTAGAGGGCATGCCCCCCCCCCCCCCCCCCCCCCACTACGACACTGCCTTCAGTAGAATCAACAATAAGATCTTAAAGTGCCTATATCCCCAAATACGATATTACTGATTCTATGTAAAGTGTATAGTTGAATATCAAAATATTCTTTTGATTTGAGCTTTTACTTTATTGTTATATTGAACTTGATGCTATATCAATATCCTAAACATTACACAGTTTATGACAACTACAAAAATATTATGCAAATTAGCAGGATTGCTCAAATATAGCAAATTGCCAGGATTGTCCAAATTTCAGTAACAGTGCATGTATTCTTTTTCTCAGATGTAAAGACCCCATCTCATGCGGCACCCACCACCACGGTTATCGGTGTCATCTCGGTAATAAGGGGTCCAGCTATTGGCTTTGGCGCACAGCAAAGAAGCAGTACCAGCATAACCACACTGACCATTGTTGCCATCTGCGCGCCATCGAAAGCACAACCTCATCTTCCTTGCCCACAGATCGTGCACAGATGGCAGTTTGATTTTCCACGACATTTGACAACCACCCGCGCGGTTATCGGTATCATCTCGGTAGACTGGTGTGTACTTATTCACAGAGGCGCAGAGCTCGCGTCTCGCTCCGCCGCCACACTGCCCACCGTTACCGTCCGGGTACCATCGATAGCATATTTGCACGTACCTAAACCAAGGTGGACTGTACGGTGACTCTATTCCCCAGCTCATGCGACAACCACCACCCCTGTTATCCGTATCGTCTCGGTAGTATTGTGTTTCTGAGTTGACGGGTGCGCAGAGATGTCTAGGCTCACCTACGCCACACTGTCCTCCATCGCCGTCGGGATACCATCGATAACAGAGTTTGGTGTAGGCTAAGAACCACACTGGGGGCTTGGTGAACTGTTGACAGTCGTAACCACCAGAACCACAGTGGAATAGCTTTGGCTGGCATGTCGCTTTGCAGCAGTCTCCTCCGTCGAATTTATTAGCAACCGTGTTGCAGGCGTGGTCACACCAACCATCGCCAATACTTGAACGCGGGCACGAATTCAGTGCACGTTTTGAACGTGCGTGCACTAAAACAGAAACAAGACATTTTAGTACGGAACACGATAATCGACAATAATTCATAGATAGTACCAAGTGTAAATATAAGAGTTAGGGAATGAAAAAAGAATACTATTGCATGTCAGACAATTTGTCAGTGTAGCTTACACCTAAAATTTAAAAAAAAACACGTAGGTGTTTTAATTCATTTAAAGTGCCTATGTCATCCTCAGGGACTTTACATATTTATACTAATTGGAACATTCTGAGAAGATTTGTAATATATCTTCTCAGGCGAAAATGTCATCTTCATGGATGTTTTTGCAGGTTAAAGTTGACGGAAGTGACGTCGAAAGAGGAATTTGTCTATATGAAAACCACTTTACAGATTCCTCTTTTGACGTCACTTCCGTCAACTTTAACGGGAAAAAAAATCCATGAAGATGAAATTTTCGCCTGAGAAGATATTTTACAAATCTTCTCAGAATGTTCCAATTAGTATAAATATGTAAGTCCCTGAGGATGACATAGGCACTTTAAATAAGGCTTATTCAAAAAGCGTGTTGATCATTGTTGAGATAGATCAATGCATGCATGTTACCGTTAACTGGTTAGACTTAACCTTGTAGCATTAAGGGTTAGAGGTAGGATTTAGGTTAGTGATTAATTGAGATTTGAAAATTAACGATTATTGACAGGCTTCAAATTGTTAAAGAAATAGGTTTTAACACTTTGAGGCCTTGCCCTCTCCCTGTGCTGAATAAAATCGTCTGACGTTAGCCAGAATAAAATACTAAAGACTCGTCTTCAGGCTTCAAAGTGTTAACGAGATATGTTTTAATCATCGAATTACCCCACACTTCATAGCATTAAAGCGATATACTCCGCTGTGGGGTATTCGAGCTCGTGTACCAGGCGTGAATGCCACGCACGATTCACGAAGCTGTCAAGAATGGCGGAACAAGAATTTGTTTCGCATGAACATTCAGATGTGTTAGGTTACAAGAAAAATAGGAATTCAGAAAATACAAAGAAAGCAACAACGAATGCATCTACAATCTTGGACAAAACGGTTGTTACACTTAACAAAAAAGTCGCATCAGTCTTGTTAAATGTAGTGTTTTTTGTTTATCTCCCCTCCCCCCTTTCAATGTTGATTTCTACACAGAAAATTGAACCAAAAGTGGTTTCTTGCAATTAGGAACAACATTACACAGGGGGGCGGGGGATTTTTCTTGCTAAAGTGGTAAAAAATATCTAATTCAAGTGAGGGTGATTTTTGAGGGCAGTGTAACAACAGGTTTTGTCCAAGATTGTAGAAGCCTTGAGACGACACTTAATATCAACAGACAGGAAACAGACAATGAAAAGCTGCCAAAAGTTAAGCTAACTTTTTAAAAATGATTTAAGCCTTGGGATGAAATAACCCGAGGTGTTAAAGGCGCTGTCCAGTCCGTTCTTCGCATGATCCGCCATCTTGTTTAGAGCACCTCAAAACATGAAGTACTCAGCTCAGTGTAAACCGTCATAAAATTAAGCAATTCAACGAGGATATCTCTTCCGAATTCCTTCTATTTCCTCTAAAAATGTTTTGATTTGAGTAGTACAAGTAATGAAGAGGAAGCAAGAAAAGCTTACAATCTTAAATAAGGTGTCAGTATATATTTTTGTAAATAAAGAAGTAAACATTAGTTTCGTACATGCGCAGAACGCGCTGGATATCACCTTTAATTATTTATTTAATTATTATTATCATTAACTGTGAGCCGAATCACGGTTGCCAAATAAACACCAGTATAGCAACAGTGAATGATTGACAGACGTGGTCATTTTCGAAACCAATGGACGCGAACATCATCACCTAATGCGTACCCATTTTTGTTGGTGGTGCAGGTTTTTGTTGGGGTCAGGCAATGGGGTCAGGTGGCCGAGATCGCGAAAACTTTGAGTTTGAGACAATAAATCCTCCAAATTAAGACAAGAACAGATGTTACAGAGAAAAGAAAAAATTCTACTTACCGATGCCAGTTTCGGCTTCATGTTCTGAATTATCACCCTAATCAAACAGAAGAAACAGAAAGCAAGAATACAAATGTTGAATGCTGCTACAGTAGACTGAGTAGATTTTTAGCATCTGAAATACTGAAACTATGTACTCGAGTGGAGAATAGATGCTACTCCGAGTGACGAACCGTACAGGGTTGGGAGTCAAACCCGTGGTCTTCGGTTTACTATATATAGGGACTTTAAGATCTACGACATCAACCTCAACGTTAACGACGACGTCCTTTAAACAAAATAATTCTTTTTGCAAAACAAGAATGAATAATTTTCGTCCCTATACGGTAATTACAACGCCGTCCTCGTTCTTTATACTGTACAACGCCATGCACTTAGAGCATTTTCACGTCTTCAGGACGACGTCAATGGCCAAAAAATGAGAACTGTTGCTCGAAACTGACTTCAATACAGACACTGGGATCATTTTGGCAATACTGGGGCGTTTTGGAAGTCTTAACCGTGACTTCTTTAAATTGTAAAACTTATCTTGCTTTTTAAACGCCGTCGTCGTCCTAGACGCGCCTTCGCACAAAGCCCTTGATTATGTTCAATCACATTTTACTATTTCCAAAAACACTGTCGGTGTCCGTCCTCCGATGTCTAAATACAGCCAAGCTGGTTGGAAAATACTCGGCGACTGACGAATACTCGATATACATTCTTAAAAAAATCTGTATTTTAAGAGAAAATCGATCAGAAAGTCGACCGATTTTAAAATACGATTAAATATACATTTTGAATTTGAATTTGTATGTAACAATATTAAATGAAATCCAAAATCCCAAAATATTTTGGCGTTCAACTAATTTACTTTTCATATAGAATCTATATCACTTCAAAGAATTTTGAATATATGTGTGTAGGTAAATATTAATATTAAATAAATGAATACTTACCAGTGCAAGAACAACGCCTGGGAAGATGGCGTAAGACAGGTTCAGTGCGAGTAAAAAATAAGATACACGCCTAAGCATCTTCGTAAAAATGAAGTGATTAGCGAGCAAGACGTCTTTCGTCGAGTTGAAGTCCAGATCTGCATAGAAGGCAGTGGCTTGGTTTGTTTTATGTTGTGATCCAGAGCATCCTGTTTTTAATTTATCAGCCGAGAACTGAAACTAGAAGCGGGAGTCGTAAACAGCTTTGACGTAAACACAAAAACAAAGACACAAAAAAATAGGCATGCTACGCATGCATGTGTTAAAACGCACGTTTTTTCTTCGAGTATAAACGTTTTGGTTACTTAATGATAACCAGTTAAGACAATTTTGCTGTTCTTCACGATAATTGAAAGTTTAGATTGTACTCAAGGCAATCTCTGTAAAAAGAGCAAAGTCTTGTACTCAAGGCAAATCTCTGTAAAAGACGCGAGTTAAACGCCAGCGCGGGATAACACGCGCGAGTTTCCTCACCGCGGGAAGTGTGCTGCGTAGGCAGTTTTGAAACACAAATCGAAATATAGTTAGGAGTCTGACGTTTCGAGCGAAGGCCCTTCGTCAGAGAGAAACGTAAAGAGTGTAAACAAACAGCGAACTTATATAAAAAAGATAGGCAAGAACAAATCAGTAATGAGAGTCCAAAAATTAGCCAATCAGATGAAAACAACAATAACAAATCAATAATGAGATGCGAAAGACATTTGCTTGAATGACGGGGTGCAAAACAATAAACAATATTGAGAACGTGTTGTAGGTCGTTCAACCAATCTGCTTCGAAATCCCTCGACCGATTTTGACTTTTTTGGTCCACAAAACGTTGGCGAAAAGGGGGTTGCATTCGTCTGGGAGCTTTTGGCTGTTTGCGATTTGTACAGTTTACCTGGCGTCTATTTGTATGCCGTTTCTCATAGACGCTCTCTTCTTTAAGACGATATTCATTTATTTGATCTTCAATTTTGCGCTTGCTTTCGTAGCAGGATATCATTGGAATACTCGAGCGATTCTTAGTTTTCTGAGCGATTCTTAGCTTTCTGATTTGGACCGGTACCACTGATCTCTAAAGACAGGATCAAGCTCACCTAATATCGAGATAACCTAACGCAACACCTTCAGTACACCTTGAGCACAGAGTCCGACATTATCACACACATTATCACGGATACCGTTTCCAGTACTTATTCTAAAAGCCACTTTCCATTGCGTCTGCTTTGCCTGCGCGGGCAGAGCGCTCGAGCGGACTGCTTTGAAAGTTGAAAATTTTCAACTTCCAAAGCTGATGCAACGGAAAGTGGCCTTTATGCTTACAGGTAAACTACGTCAAGTGTTCCTTCTTTTAGTTGCAAACTTGATTGCAATTTTGATTTACTTCCTTTGCAAATTTGCAATATTCCTAAGGAAATTCACTTCCTGTTAAATTTTCCTAAGTTCCTGTTTAATTTTCCTAAGTTCCTGTTTTAATTTCCTAACTTCCTGTTTTGTGTAGTTCTGTAACTTATTATGTTTTTGCTTTCAAAAGGTTGCTCAAAAATAAAAATTATATATATGAAGGCTATATATACATATAATTTCGTATTCGAAAAAGCAAATTCAAAACTAAAACACACTACTTGGTGGGAGGCAGCAACAATATTTTAGGAACACTTCTATTGCCACGACAGTAATAAGTATAGAATACGTAATTTTCACCCCATGACGTCAAATTATTTTCAATTTTTCTTTTGAATTCTTTTCAATTTCTTTTATTGTCTTAGCCTTTGTATATTTTCAATAGAATTCAAAAGGCTGAAAGTGACGTCAATGCGGAAAGCGCAGCGTCCGAGGGCTGTATATCGCATACATCCCGACGTTCGAGGGATTTATCTGATTTATTTCATGATTGAGGAGGTTCTCCAACAAAGTTTTGTCTATTTTTCCACCTTGGACAAAGATTTTCCTAGTTTTTTCTTCATTTCTTATCTAATTAGTATTCATAGGGCTGTATGCTATGTACACCCCGCGGTGCATCAAAGAAAACCGACTCAATCATGAAAATAAGACGTGTTATGAAGAGCTGCTGTCCTATCACTCATTCATTTAATGTTTTGTATTGAATAAACGGCTTACAGGTAAACTACGTCAAGTGTTCCTTCTTATATAGTTGCAAACTTGATTGAAATTTTGATTTACTTCCTTTGCAAATTTGCAATCAAATTTGCAATATTCCTACAGGAAATTCACTTCCTGTTAAATTTTCCTAAACTTCCTGTTTTGTGTAGTAGTCTCTTATTATGTTTTTGCTTTCAAAAGGTTGCTCAAAAATAAAAATTATATTTATGAAGGCTATATATACATATTATTTCGTATTCGAAGAAGCAAATTCAAAACTAAAACACACTGAGAAATCGTGCAAATGGTATATATATCTTTCTGGCCGACCAACTGATCGACTTGCAAACCCGAACAAAAGTATTACAAAGTGCAACAAGCAACTAATAAATCTTGCCAACGTTGGAAAAATAAATATGCCTCAAATAAAAAAATAGAGTCTAAACAGTACATACTGAACTGACTGAAGTGAAATAATATCAATTGCATATGTGTCACACGATACCGCCAAGCGTTATAATTATACAACACATTATGTTCTACTTAGCTCGGTTTGATAAACCGTTTATACGTTCGGATCGCCGTCTCTGCAACGAACGAGACGTATAAATATATATTCACGTAAACAAAGAGTCCGTTGGTGTTCATTGTACTTTCAAATTTTCAAAACCTTGCTGGTGATATTTCCTGGTAGACCAACCGACTTGCAAACCCGAGCAATAGTTTATAGTACTCGTGATTCACTAATAATATTTTACAAAATGCCTGCTGCATGATATGTCGAATACTAATTTCACTCGGGTTTGCAAGTCAATCTTTTAGTGCGTAACATCTTTCAAATATTACATAAATCAAGCTAGCGACCAGCAAGGTTTCTAAAATTTGAAGCTACAAGCATGAAAACACCAACGGACTCTAAAATTTAAAATCAGGCGCGGCTTATCAAACCAGGTAGGCAGCACACTATTCTTGCATCTCTCTTGGGTTACCTATGCGTTACTCGTGCTCAGTCTTTTTGCCGAGTTATGTATGGCTGCGTATATCAATTTTCGGATTTGGAGATGTTGGTTCTGAACCCCCTGACCATGCAACAGATGAGTATGATAACAGTAAAGAGCCTGGGTACGAGTCTGCAGCAAAGTGCGCTACCACTGGCGTTAAGTAAGTGCGGTCAATGATCATGTCTTTTATACTTGCTTGTGGAAGTATTCATCAAGGCCATGAACGTTTTAGTGGTCAGTCTCGAGGAAAACAGTGCTCTTTTATGAGTATCAGCGCTGTTAACAGCACAAACTATTCAAGTGAACGATTGGAATTCATCTACTATCGACCGAGTCTTAGTACAAGGAGACAATATGTACTTGAATGCTTTTCACAATGGTCTTATCCCACGTGAAGAATTGTTGTCGCTGAACAACCTACCAACTATTAACCAGGCAGCACTTCCTTGCGATAGTAACTTCTAGTTGCAATACATTGCTCAAGTTGAACAATTCATTGACAACTTCCTGTTTTGAATTATCTTTTGAATTTGATTGGTGTTTGGCAAATAATCCTGTTTCTTATTGGTTGTTTAAAAACCAGAAACCAATCAAATTCAGAACAGGAAGTTAGCAATAATTTTCATCAAATAAATTGAGCAACTTGAGGAGTATATTGCAACGATATTTTAGGAAAGCTTCTATTGCCACGACAGTAAAAGCGTCTATATTCTCTTTCATCTCGTTGGATGAAAATATGGTGCAGTGCACATATTCAATTTTAGTTCTGAAGAATTTACCCTTAGTTGCCAAGGTTGGCGATTAATTTTCAAAGTGTCAAGCGAAATAAAGGATTACTGCAAAATAACAGTGAAATAGATAGATTTTGTAAGAGATAAATCCCGAGAACGAGGGAAGTATACTATACAGCCCCGAGGACATGACGTACTATGTACTTATTAAAAGGGTCTATAAGCATAGAGATCATATAAATACTAGAGGGGGTATCCTATCTTAATTTCAGCCAACCGCGGGTAACCAATTGAACGCCGCCATCTTGGATTTTTTTGGAGGCAAACATTAGGCGCGTTGGTTGGCAAAGGACTGGGTCTAGTACATTTGCCAACCAATTGACTGAAATATCATAGGTAATGGCGGCTGCGGTGTGGTTACCAAATTTTCCCGCCAATGCCCCCTCTAGTATATTTATATGATCTCTATGTCTATAAGCGCATACCTATAAACCCGTCTGTGAATTTCCCTGTGAGGAGTAAAATCGTCTGGCGTTAGCAAGACTTCAGATTCGGATGCCATGCCGCTCAAAAAATTTGATATAACCTACTGAAAGCTAGCAAATGTGATCACTTGGAAAATATATCACTGATCAGCTAACGCAATGGTCGTGATTTGTGTTAATTATATTTACAGAAAAACGTTTAATAACGCTAAAATATGAAAATACTAAGTGTTAAATAACTTAGAAAATGTTAATTTAAGATCCATATTTGACTTTAAAAATGTTAATTTAAGATGAAAATGTATGCGTGAAAGAAGTCAAGGTTGCTGGGCTAACAACAGAGAAAATGTCTTGTTTCAACGCTTGCTGAGACGTTTCTGTGCCCTGTAAAATCGTCTGCCATTAAAAATGAATGTATAAATATAATACAGCACTGATAAGGAAGAGCACAACGTTTTGAACCAATTCCATATCGAAATTAAGACGATTGATATTGCTCTCTTGACTAAAAACGAACGATTTTGTTGGTTATAAATATACCACTCGCCTGTAATAACAATGAACTATCCACAAAGACCTGTAAACAAACTTAGGGGCCGTTCATATGAGGCGGCTAGATGGGGTTAATACCGAGCTGATTTTATGTCACGAAAATCTTATTACGACTATTTGAGTAATGCAAAATCACACAACGAAGCAAAATTGGGTTTGTTTTTCTGTAGGTATAGCACACGAAGTATTATAATTCCTTTTTGAGGCAGCCCGCCTCGTATGAACAGCCGCTAAGTAAATATGCGCAGTAACGACTGTGATTCATCTTTATAGACATGAAGTTGTCCCACAACTACATGCATGAAAGGGTTAAATTAAATGTTATTTGTTGACACTTTTCGGTATTCCAAAAAAAATGAAACAGTTCTTTAAAATATTATCTAGACAAAAATTTCGCATTATCTTGTCAACCGAAAAAAACTACACGGGGTAGCGCGGCGGGGATCGGGGCAGAGTATCTAAGTTGCCTGTGGAGGAGACCCGAATTAAAGAAAGCCTGCTCTGTGAAGGAGAGGGTGCATGAACTGTCACACCTCGACGTCCCACGGCAAAAAGTTAATTTGATTTCCTTCTGTGTTTCTCCTTAAGTCCGTCTATGTGATCCTTGGAGCTGTTTAGATTTAGATGCAAATCATCCAGTTGTTCCCTGAGCAGACGATGATCGGACGCGAGCTTCGAGAGTGACTCGTGAAACGAATATGCGCGACTTGGAAACAGTGCCAACCACGTGGCGCCAGCCACGGCCGAACCTCCAACAAATATCGGAAAACTAATGGTAGACTCTTGGTATTTCTGATAGAAATAATAACTAGATAAAAGCCAGCAAGTGGCACGAACAGAGCGCGAAAACCACTTCAGGGTATTCATCTTCGTCAAAAGCTCGGAAAGGGTTGCTTCTGCTCCGGCCAGCCGACGGCGGCACGAGTCGATTTCGACACGAGCTTCTCTGACCACGTTGTCGAACTGCTTGCCCTTTAAAAGATCGACCTCTTCACCTTCGGATGTGATTATATCTCTCAGGATTTGACTAGCTTGTTCTCCCAACTGAAAAATTTTCTCTCGCTGTTTTTCGACGTCTTTAAGACATTTAACAACGTATTCACGTTTAGCCGGAAAAGGGTCGCTTGCAACATCAAGAAACGAGCACGCGAATTCCAGGATTTCAAAAATGTTAGCCTGACTTGCTATTTCTATAAGAAAAAAAATACAACGCATTATATATTGAATAGAATCAATTTAAGCGCCCGTAAAATTTGCTATTAAATTATAATAAACCTCCATCCTAAAATATTTTCTGATCATATTCAAAAATTAGCTCTCAGTTTTATATATTTAAAAGCAACCACGTTTGCAAAATGCTATTTTTCGTTTTTCAAGAGTATTTTTTTCTGTGACAGATTGGGACGTTATCCGCTGGTAAACTCTTTGTAATCTATCATTCATCAAAAGTTGTTTTTTTCCAGTGACAGATTGGGACATTGTCTGCTCGTAAACTTTTCGTTGAATACTATCTTTACTTCTTTTATAGTGAGACAAGCTGCTCATTGTCTTAAACAATCATAATTACTTTGCCAACTTCATAATTCAGTTCTTTGCAATTTTTTTTCAACATGCAACTGTTCCCTGTGTATTCATTTTTCTAATCTATCAACTGCAGCTACTAATAATGCATTGTAATCAATGACTATTAATCACATACTTGAATTCTGAAAGAAACAACTATTGTATAAAGGGAGGCTTAAACTTGAACCATGATTCAACTATATGATTCCATAGGTGTTTGGGGGGGGGGTGCTTATACTTGAATTGATCTGACAAATATTCTCAGTGAACCAAGGAAGGGTAGTGTTTATGGAAGGAAGTACGTAGTGGGAAGGAGGTGTTTAATGGAAGGGGGCATTTGTTTGATAGTGGGCGTCTATTGAAATAAATAGGATGAGCTAACCTTCAAAAACAGTCAATAATTATTACAAATTATAGTACCCAACTCTTCGATCTTTAGAGATTTTACTGTTTAAGGACATCTCGCTTTATAGGAAATACATTAAAGGTCAATTTATACTCATAACATCTAACATCTCTAGACTTTTTGATTAATTAAAAATTAATAATTTAAATTGATTTTATCTAATTATCTTTAACCAAAATTTTCTTCGCAACTTCAAGTTTTGCTCGCCATATTAGATTTTCTTATGAAAGAATTTAAGAAAATACAGTGAGAGAGTACCATCATTGAAATTTCGGGAAATATCTCGTTTTGTTCCCCCGAATCACGGCGGTTACAGCTGTTTGACAGTCTCAATAAGCCAAAAGGTCAAAGCCAAGCGCTAAAAGTACGATGTGAATTACTATTTAAATAGCGAAGCACACATTTACTATATTTATAGACCAAAATCACACAAATAAACCAAACTTGCCTCTCTGGGGATTATTAACGAGCATTTTCGCGCTTGGTTTTGACCTTTTGGCTTTGGCCAGGACAACCTTAATTGATTTAGCTATATACTTGGCGAAATTATATACGGTTAAGACCTCCCCAGTAGCTCTGCTACGCCATATAGGAGTTGAGAACAGTATGGTATTAAAACGGAATAGAAGTAGCTTACCTGTCATATGAAAAAATCCTCTAAGGACCGTCTCGTGTTTCTTTAAATTTGAAAACATATTTCTCCCAGCATGCTCAAGCCATTCAAGAATCGTATCAACATCGTCAACGAAGCGAGAAAATCTGGAAGATCTCCTTTCTTCGTCTTCTTCCCGTCGGCTGTGATCGATTCTTGTCCTTGACTCGAGCAAATCGCTAATCGCCCTCAGCAACTTTGCGGCATCTCGGATTCCCTCTTTATTGGCTATTGCCTTATAATCGCCCTCGACGTCGTCGCCAAGTTTTAACTCATCCTGTTGAAACTGATGCTGTCTTGATACCATCTTGTTCAGACTAGTTCCTAGTCCTCTTTTCTCTCGAACGTATTTTGGTGACGTCGCAGAATAGGCATCGAGCGAGAGGACTAGCGGAAAATGTTCATCTTTATCTATGTATCTATCATCACATCATGTGAGCCCCCTGTTGGCTGTTCCTGTTTTCCCCAGAGCGGTTTCAAGTTCATTAATAATTGATGAACAAATTAACCATTAACAAAGACTCATAATAACCACAGGCAGACATGATGGCCACCTATAGCCAGGGTTGTGTGTGGATATATTCAGTGGTGTAGTGTGTGGGTGAGGGGGGTGTAGGGGGGGGGGGGGTGTAGGGGTGTGTGACACACACACTTTTATATATTGGATATATTATGTTTATATATTACATTGAGTTCAATGAAATCAAAGAGTTGAAAGTTTCTAAATGTAAGGAAGAACTTCTCTTTGGAAATATGGCCTCTTAAGAAGAAAATAGCTACAATGAGTGACCATAACATCGATGTGATTCATTATGTGGTGGCATACAGTATAGTACTTTGTAGTTTGACCATGCAACAAAATAATAGTCTTTAACCCATTACTGCCAAGGATAATCTTCCTTTGACAATAAAATTGTCTGGCATCAGACAGAGTAAAGCAATAAAGTGTCCATTTTGGGCCAGCTCAGGCAGGAATGCATTAACATATTACTGAATGTGCAAAAGACCCCAACTCGATCCCCAGCATGCAGAAATGTGCTGCAAAATATGGCAATGGTGCTCAGCTGGTGGCAAGGTTGGAATGGTTCATAATCTCTCGAGTCTTGTGTGAGCAAAATTTATATTATCAAGTGAGATTGTCCTATTTATAGTCTACATGCATATATATTAGCCCCTAAAAAGCCCCCAGATGACCTTTGCTGATGCTATGATGCATCAAAACAAAAAGCTGAAATTTTGTTCGCATGATTTTACAACTTTTGTAAGTAAATTCCATACAGGATGAGATTACCACTCGATCATCACACTGACAGGCTTCACCAGAACGGTGTTTTGAGCCATAACTTAATGATTAAAAATATATTAGCCAGTTAAAATCCCAACAAATAAAAAGTACTGTACATAACTCTTTAGCATGAGAGGTGAATAAAACTATCTGGTATTAGCCAGAATAGAATTCTTGAAGTGGTCACTCCAGTGGCCAACAGATTATACAAAGGTTAAAAGAAAGCCACAAAAAATAATAGGGACATAATTTTGACCAAACTTTGACCAGTCCACTGCATGTACATAATAGATGTACGATTGTTGAAAACAAGTCAAATTGGGCAGTGACCTCAAACTCAGGCAACTGGCTTATTTCATTCTAGCCAGCACTATTAAATGGTCATAAGCATAGCAGCCCAATTCTGTTTGGGGGGCAGAGATTTTTGCCTGAAAAATTTAGGGTTAAATATATTTTTAAGTCGTATTTTTTCAGTCTTAGTTTAATGTATGAATTTTGCTTGAACATTTCACAGCAATACATATCAAAAGTGCCTGAAATTCCCAGCAGAAAGTGCTCAAATTTTCCTTTTTCAAATATTCTGGGAGGGCAATTGCCCCCCCCCCCCTAATACACCTATGTAAATAGTTATAGTTATAAACCAATCATATAGGCATAGAAACATGAACATATATATATATATATATATATATACTATAAGTGGGCTTACCTCAAATGTTGATGTCGCTACTGTCAGTTTCACGCTGGGCGATCTTCAGGCGGAATATATATATATATTTATAATATGCCATATATTGTGCAAGTAGTGTTGTATGGACTATTGTGCAGGCTATGCATGCTGGACACTTTTTGTTTCAGTTGGGCCCCTACAAATCCAATGTACATGTATCATGTGAATTTGGAAAGTTCAACAAAACTGGTAACTGCAGAGTGCAGATTCGAAATGCAATAAAAAAATAAATGCGGATATTTGACCAAAAAAATTAGCAGATGGACAAACTTGCATCCCCCCCCCCCCCCCCCCATAAGATAACAGGGCCCTTTATAATTAGTTGACCCCAGACTCCCATGCAGTGATGCAGAAAATATAATATAAACTAAACAATTCTACATAAGCATATCTCGAACCACAGCTCGAACTTTTAACATTTGTGTAAGGTAATAGAAACCTTGCTGGGGTAGAAATATCCATTCTAGTAGGAAAAAACAGCTGTAGTTGGGTACATTGTAGGGGGTATTCTTCAGCAAACCGCTGCAACCAACGCCAAAATATCATTTGACTCCTTCCTCTAATTTATGTACGTTCAGTACTCATTATTCAAAACGTATTTATTTTGCTTACTCACCTTGAATGTTTCACATAGTCTTTATAAACAGCTTCTACTTATATTCCAGCAATAACCAGCCATTTTTGAAGACGTAAATCTTGGTAAAAATGGTAGAAATATTTGGCTCTGGGAACGAGATTGCCTCCGAATTTGAAACGAATATTTCAAAAAATTTCGCGCCACTTTCCAATTTCGTTCCCAGGGCCCTTTTTAAAAAAGGCGCGCTCGCAAAAATTTCTGCGCACAGAATCAGGGCCCTTATATCATAGCCTGCGTGCAGACGTTCACTCCGGGGGGGGAGTGAACGTCTGCACGCAGGCTATTATATCATGGATATTAAAAATTAATGTAAAAATTTACAATCCATGCTTTATATAGAGAATACATGGATGTGCGGAAATATGAAATTTATTTCGAGTGTTGACCAGGATATCTCACGAGTGAGCGAAGCGAACGAGTGACATATCCTGGTCAACACTCGAAATAAATTTCATATTTCCAAGCATCCATGTATTGTTCTGTTTATTATATAAAACAATTGTCCTATTGCCTTGCAAAAATTGCATTAAACTATAATGCTGATTCAGCGATAATCGTCACATGTGCGATTATCATAAATAATCGCATATGTGAGATTATCACTTTTATTAGTGGTGGAAAAATCAATAAAACACTCTATTTTATATAATAAAATAAGTCTTTTATATAGGACGGTGAAACGTGAGGATCCATGCGTATAGACGTTGTGATGCAGTCAGGCCTCAGCCACAGAAATTTGGAATTTTTCCAACACTATAGTAAATTATTTAATCCGAACCTTTCTGAGCCTGTTGTATTTTTACATAGGTGATAGGTACGTGTTTATTTGAAAACATAATTTTCTAACTGTATGGTGGAACACCAAGAGGCAAAAGAGCAAATGGCTTTAAAATTAATGTATTAATAAAAGAAAAATAGACAATAGTATTTTGGAATAATTTCCATTTTACTACAACGGTGCAAAAGAAACACTGCAATTTTCAGTGCCCTAGCTATAAAGCATAGCAACTGGTCATGATATGCAAATTTAAAATTACTGAAGCATATTTAAGAAATAGAAAACGGCTGCCCGTGTTTATATAGCCTGATGCAAACACGAGAGTGAGTTGGGAGAATTCGAAAGTTTATGTGAACCCGAGCCGTAGGCGAGGGTTTACATACGTACTTTCGAATTCACCCAACTCACTCGAGAGTTTGCATCAGGTTATATAAACACAGGGCATCCATTTTCAATTTCTTTTATGAAATACGGCTAAAAAATGTGCCATGACATCACCAACCGTGTTTACATAGCCTGATATAAACACAGAAATTGACCAATCACAGCGTGCATAAGACACAACCTATTTTATAAATAGCAATAGGGCATGCTATTGAAAATCAAGTAAAATATATCCACTTACGCAACAATTATGATTTAAGAATGGCCAAGAATGCACCGACTTTGTGGTCAAGCTAGCGGTAATGCTAAGCATGACCAAAAATTTCTTACTGGATATATTAAATATATTTTACTTAATTTGTGAATGATGTTGGTAATTATGAATTTCAATAGCATGCCCTATTGCCATGCTTCAGTAATTTTAAATTTGCATAGCATGATCAGTTGCTAATTAATGCATATTATAGTCTCCAAAGTAGATATTCTCAAAAAGTCCATTTATACATATATGATTGTTTTTGCGTGGACAGCATAAATGTATATTTTCATAAATAGCAACATTACACTACAGTATCACCCAACAAAGTCTACAAAAGACAGCAGATATCCAATATGGCAAGATGAGAAACTTTCAATCCACTTTAAATATATTTTCTATCCATTCCTCCTGAGGAAACTTTTCTTGAGTGGAATTAACCAACCTTAATTTATATACTGTAGATTACAGACCCATAGATTTAGAACAGGTGCAGTATGAAGATTGAATAACAAGGTTGAGTAAGTGATCTGGAGTCACAAATGGTGCTTGTAACCCATTGCTGCCTAGAATGTCTGAGGGTCCTCCCTTTGAATAGTAAAACAAGTATTAGTGGCCATTTTTGGCCACCTCAGGCAGGAATGGGTTAAATTAGTTATTATTTTTAAGAAGTCAAGGTAATGTTATCTACCGTATATACAGTGTATAATGGTGACTTAAGTTACAAAAATTTTGAAAAAGTATTATGGTAAGTTACAGTAGTACTATAATACCAATAAAGTTACTAAAAAAAGTAACATTACACATATACAGTAACTGGTTAGCAAAGTTACTCAGTAGTCATAGCACTGCAAACTGTAGCAGCAAATATTCAAAACCACATTTTTTTGTCTGCATAGTCTACCTGTTCCCCTTAATTAGTACATAACTTGTTACCAACTGCTATACATTTGATCCTAAAACAAATTCATTTGACACTTTATAAAATCATACTTGTTCTTCTGGAGTTGATTGTGAAGGTTTTTTCTTTGTCCTTCTGACACCATCCATAACATCCACAACTGTCTTGAGTCTTCTTCCTAAAGACTGTAACTCGTTGTTAAGCCTGAGATGCTTGTACCCCAACCCAGCCAAGGAATCGTGAAAGGCATACGCACGGCTTGGATACAATGACAACCACATGTAACCCGAGGCAGTACATGCAGCAGCCATTGAAACAACATTCAATTTCGAATCAAAACAGACTTTATGGATCAGATCAAGTTGGTTGGGTGTAACGTAATTGGCCAGTGTGTTGAGCGAGGATGAAGATGGTGTCATGTGGTACAATCCATAGCATGTAAGGCTCCAACCAGCAAAGCGAAGACCACGGGAGAACCATTTCATGATATTCATGTACCTTGTTAGATCATTAATTGTCTCCTCTGCAGTGGCTAATAATCCTTTGCAGGATTCAATCACATCATTGGCTTCTCTCACAATGTTGTCAAACTCACTGGCTTTATCATGATTGAACTCTTTCTCTCTGATGATGTCTCGAAGGATGTTGCATGCCTGTGACACAAGTTCAGACAGTTGCTGCTTTTGATCCTCAATGTCAGAAAGGCAAGCACTGATGTGTTCTCGCTTAGCCTTGTAGGGATTTTCAGGGACATCAAGAAACTTACAGGCCAACTCAAGCAGACCAACAAAACTTGCATGAGATCCAAGTGCTGGAAATAGATATTAGATTATTAATTTTGAAGTGCCTTTAAATAAACAATTCAGTTCTAAAAAAAAGAAGAACAAAAGTGTAGTCTTCTGACTCTGGGGCAATAGTTTTCTTGGGTTTTAACCTCTTTATGTATCAATTCATAGTCAATAATGGGCAGGTAGAGAGGCCACTTTAAGAATTTTATTCTGTAAATCTGGCTAATACAAGACAATTTTTAATTCAACACCAGGATTTAGGTCTCAAGCTATAAAGAAACTACATGTATCTTCAGTATTTGGGTTGGGATTAAAGTTAGTGTTTTGGTAAGGATTAGGTTAATACATACATGTAATTAATTTTTTAGTCAGGTGGTTTAAGTTTGTCATTTTTTGACAGGTATTGCTAAATAATACAGGACTGGGTCTTCTTTCTTCCTTCCCTTAATAATACAGGTCCATTGGCCACTGGAGTCACTACAACTTTTATTCTGCAATTACTTTAATTAGATCAATTAAAGTACAGTATCAATTAAGCAAGTACAATATCATTTAGTACAATATCATAAAGTACAATATCAATTAAACAAGATCAATTAAAGTACAGTATACAGTACATCCCTCTGACGCTCTTACCCATTTTACTGTACTTGAATAACGAACACAAACAACAAAAGTTAGCAAATTATATTTAATACAAGTATTATTTGAATCCCCTTTCAAGTTATACGAGTACTCCACTGATGTTAGGGGGGCGTATACTTGAACTTACCTGTGATATGATACAACCCTCTTAAAACTCCTTCTTTCTTCTTCAGTTGTGAAGCAGCATTCTTCCCAGAATATTCCAACCATTCTAGGACAACGTCAATGGTGTCAAATATATTCTTCAAAGCCGATACAAAGTATTCCTTCAGCGAAAGCTGCTTCTCTGGCGGCTTCGTTTTCTCTTCGCTTTTAATTTCTCGTTCGAGTATGAGGTTGATGTCTCCCATCGACTTGAGCACCCTCGCCACTTGTAAAATGAGGTCTTCATTGACAAGCGCTTCGTACACTTGATACTCTTCCCCGCCAAGCAGTAACTCCTCGTCGCCTTTCTTCTCAGCCATTATTTAATACCTCAAAGTTCGTCGGAAGCTTACTACGTTCAGGGGCGGATTTTGGATTTTGAAAATGTCAGTCAAACTTATGGTCCACAGATCTAGGGGGGTGCGGGGGCATGCCCCCCCGGAAAATTTTTGAAATTGGGTTTAAAATGGCATTTCCCGCGATCTGACAGCACATTTGAGCAAAATTTTGAAACTTTTAAAACATATTTCTAATGGCACATTTTATCATTATTGCAAAATATTTTGTCCAAATTGGATGTTTCTTAAACTTTATTGAGAAAATTATACAGAATTATATATTTACAAAGCTAACTATAATATTAGTTAGCTAAACGAGACAGGAGCGAACACCCATGCAATTATTCATTGTCTCAAAGATTAATTTAATAAATTATATGTCATCTACCGACAACCTGACTACCTGAGATCATATTTCACGAACACGCCGTTAAAATATATCTCATCAGAGCAAGATAGCGAGACTAACAATACTTTGAAAACAGTATTCATTTCAAAATCATGAAAAGAAAGATCCAATTTAACGTTGAACTAAACCTGGGCTTAAGGATCAATTGATCCTTTGAGTTTCAAATTCATATAAAAGCTCCCGGCAAGCGTGAAATATGCTAATGCCGCCTGCTGAATAAATATATGTCTGAACTCTGAACTCAGATTTCACTAGGACGCAAAATGATAAATAATACGATACTGAGACTGGACAAAACACATATATTCGACACTAGACTGTTTGTAGAATTGAAATGAAAGAAGACGACCTTCACTTACCAGTCTTACCTTACAGCAGTGGGGGAATAAATGACTCCGCGCCAAAATTGAGAAGCTCGAAATGCTTCCAATCGCGTCTATTAAATGTTACTCGGTTGAAACAAATCCATGACTGTGTAAGCAGCTAAAACCCATTCGAAAACGCTTACAGAACTCATGACTGAAACACAGCTGTGAGAAGTGAGAAGCTTCGATGACGATGAATATAAATCTAATTACTCAGTATCTCAGCTGACTCAGCAATCCAATTTTCAGCAAGCCATGGTGCAGATCCAGCAAAACGCTTGAAATCAACGCGAGAGCCAATCAGGTTTGAGGCAAATCCAGCAAAAAGTGGTTGCCATGGTGCAGATCCAGCAAAACGCTTGAAATCAACGCGAGAGCCAATCAGGTTTGAGGCAAATCCAGCAAAAAAGTGGTTGCCATGGTGCAGATCCAGCAAAACTCTCAAAGCAAACGCTGACCACCTGTCATCTCTGCCCGGTGTTTGCTGACTCGCAAACTAAGATAAAACCCATCTCTGCGATCACTGAAGGCCAAGCCAAAGCAGTCGCACCATAACATTTTCTAGAAGACTCTTGAGATTAAAATATTGTCTTATTGCGCAATTATTCTTATGATTTTTTACGTCAGTCGCGTGACTGGTCTGATGTATGCTAAATCCGCCCCTGACGTTCAGCGAAATAAGAAAGACTATTGATGCTTTCACTTTTAATTCAATCTTTTTGAAAATTACAAAACTTTCCGAGAAGTATGACGTAATTTTCGTTCCCAGACTTCCAAAAATAGCGGGAAAACTAATTAGGCCCCAGGCCCCACACTAAAGTCTTTCGTCCTCAGTCTTCCACTCTTCCTTCGGCGGCCATGATCAAAAATTGGAAAATATACACAAACAACCGAATAGAACTTTAACAACAAGATGTAGAGCTTGTTTTGTGTGGGGAATAATGTCATCCAGACACAGAGACAGACGTAGAGAGCGTAAAAGTCGTTCTAGGTCGCCCGATTTCGACCAAAGCAGAGAGGAGAGTGATAGTGACAGACACAACAACAGACAGGGGAAGAGCAAAGAAAATGGAGAAAGACGTACAACAAGGGATCGTGGGTCGCCTGAGAGGAAAAAATCAAGACACGAGTAAGGTTGATTTGTGTTTTAAAATAGCTCAGACACATGATGTCTTCACTGCTTTCTCAATTAGGTGCCTTGTTTATATTTTTGTTTTGATAGAAAAAGGAATTTTCAAAGCCAAAGAGATTCCGAGCCATCCGAGGTACTGTAGTGTGCATGCTTCCTGGCCTGTGTAATCAATGAAATCAATAATCTCTCTATATATATATATATCAATAATGATGAGTATTAGTCAATAATGGTTGATATCAATCAATAATGATCTATATCAAGTAACAATCGATATAAATCAATAATGATCAATATTAATAATGATCTATATCAAGTAACAATCAATATAAATAAAAAATGATCGATATTAGTCAATAATGATCAATATTAAAGAATAATGATCTATATGAAGTAACAATCGATATAAGTCAATAATGATTGATATTAGCCAATAATGATCAATATCAATCAATAATTATCTATATCAAGTAGCTATCAATATACAGTAAATCAATAATGATCAATATTAATCAATAATAATCGATATCAATCAATAATGATCTACATGTATATCAAATAACAATCAATATAAATCAATGGTTGATATTAGTCAATAATGATCAATACCAATCAATAATGATCTATATCCAGTAACAATTGATATAAATCAATAATGATCAATATCAGTCAATAATAATTGATATCAATCAATAATGATCTACATGTATATCGAATAACAATCAATATAAATCAATGATTGATATTAGTCAATAACGATCACTATCAATCAATAATGATCTATATCAAGTAACAATTGACATAAATCAATGATCAATATCAGTCAATAATGATCAATATCAATTATGATCAATATCATTTAAACTAATCAACACATAAATCCCCAATGCAGCCAGGTGAAGAATCAGATATGATTTAACATTGCTCTGGGCTCTTCAATGTTGCTTGTTTTGATTTTTTGTAGAGATCTGGAGATAGGCAAGACAATAGGAACAAGAGAGATAATATTGATTGTAAGTTTACTACAGTGTGCATATTAAAGGTCAAAGTTGCCAGGATTTTACTGTAGATAGGGCGGGAAGACTAATCACATACTGTACTCGGATTATAGTGTTAGATCTATGGATATTTTAGATACACTTGGATGGGATACTCTCGAACAAAAACGTACTAATAAACAATTGGCTATTGCTGTATTCAAAGCTAGAAATGATTTATTTATTTTTTTATTTATTATCTGCCAAGCACTAACTTGCTTCTGCTTGCTGCACAACTGTGTAGTCCTACCCACCTCACCTCTTGTGTAGCAGGGGCGCAACTACAGGGGGTGGGGGACTACAGGGGGTTTGGGGGGGGGGGTTGCAACCCCTGCCCTTTTTAACTCCTGCCCTTTTTGTGAGACCTCTAATACTAGGTTAGACATTAGATAAACAGATAATTAATCGTCTGTTGTAGTACGCAATACAATTCTCCGCATATCTGGCGAGACTCAGAGGCTTCTAGTTCGGCTTCAATCTCGTACCCAGAGCCTCCTCCGGGCACGGTGAGGCTCTGGGTACGAGTCATCTTGTTCTATTGTTTGTTTTTTCTTTTCATTTAACAGCTCTAAGCAATGAAACATCCAGACATGACAGGGAAGCTTTGTGAGTATCAAATCATAATGCAATATATACATTCACAAAAGATAATTTTTTATAACCCATTGCTGCCTATGGGGTCTGAGGGTTCTCTCTTTAAAGTGCCTATGAAACGAAAATTAAGTCTGTCTTATTTGAAAGAACACTTAAAATGATAGAGTAACATCTTTTGAAGTTTTTGTGTGACGCCGCAACATGCGACATTTACATCAAACAAACTGAAATATCTCAAGAACGAAGCAAGGAAACGAAAAACTGCAAAATATGTTACTCTATCATTTTAAGTGTTCTTTCAAATAAGACAAACTTAATTTTCGTTTCATAGGCACTTTAATGAGTAAAATAGAGTCTCTGAAATGCCATTTCCTGCATTTTGGGACAAGGATTTACAGAATTCTAAAGGTCCAAAAACGTCATAAAATACTCAAAAGACAACACTTTTCCGGACATTGAATATCTGCATTCAAATTTCTTTATTTTATCTATTCAAAGTTGTGGGTTAGCTAGGGTTAGTGATTTTGTTAATCATACAGTAACTTTATTACTGGCCTTGTTTATTACTGACCTTGTTAAAAAGTGGTATATTGTACTTCCGAAGCCTAAATTAGACTGTTAAGAAGTCAATTTCTTATCAGGCGACAGCCTTGTGGAATTCTCTTGACAATGACACAAGAGCACTGAAGAATAGCCTCAGTTTTAACTGTTCGCTGGGTGTTCAACCTTCATAAACCCTCCCCACGCCGGCTAACTACAGACTGAGACACAACTCACTAACGTACTTTGGCGGAATGCTGATCGGTAGGATGGAGTCAGTATGACCTCGTTCCCCAGGGCATCGTGCCTCCAGGGCGGGAACGAGGTCCGGTACCCTGCCACGACGAGCCAGGATTCAACATTTGCAGGCAGGGTTCACCTCCGAACCAACGGAGCCTCCTCCATCCCACCAAGATCTACAAAGTCACCCGTTTAACACGAGGGGAAAAATTATAAGTCACGTATAAGTAAAGAGGTACTCACCCAGTTTGAAGGGACTCACCGTACCGACAACGTAGAGAACGACGAGTGACCACGGATCACACGGACAAGACCACCAGCAAAGAAGGCAACAAGCCAGGGGAAGCAAGCGACAAAGTTTAAGCCCCAGGCTAGGCTGAGGATACAGACTCAGCGGCTAAAAGAAAAAGACGACGAAAAAAAAAAGGAGGAGGGGGGGGGGGGGGGAGGAAACGCAAACGAACAGCGACTAAGCTGAAGTGTGCATAGTCAATCGTGTATGGTCTGGAAACTCGGCAAACTTCAAAGCGCCTATAATGAGCTGTGATTTTATGTTGAACCGTACCTTAGACCGTGCACATCCTTTGTTTTAGGTTGATTAATATGTAAATAGCACGGTTGAGTGATTGAACTGAAACGTTGCTATTGGACAATTCGTTCATTATACTAAAATACAATGTGTTCAGTGACCATGCACAAAAATGCATAAAGGCGAACAAAAAGATAGACCAAAGACTTTAGCTGAGTTTCCAGACCATATCTCGATTGACTATGGCTGAAGGTAAAGTGAGCCAAGGACCCTACGGTACAACCGCTGACACCGCTCCACGTTAACCTCTTTTATTATGATAATAAAATACATTTTTCGGCAATTTACCACCTTTGCTCTTCACTTTGCTCTATTTAAAACACTGCCTGCGTGGCACCTTTTTATATTCTATAATATTTGTACATATGTCATATAACTATTTCTTTTACACAACTTCGATTCTTAAATTTCAGTTTGGGTAATCCAGAAGAGAACACTTCACAACCCAAAGAAGAACCTAACTTTGAACTTTCAGGAAAACTGGCCGAATACACAAACACATATAAGGTACAAGCAATACATTTTACATGCAGACACCACTGCCAAACGTTTTGCGCTTGCGCGAGCTCCCGACTAAAAAAGAGTCTTGAATGTTTAGAAGTCCTCCACATAGTTGTTAGGTGGCTCGTATTTCATAATTGAATCAATGTACAGCTTTAATTTCGATGAAATAACGCCTTAGTTTATATGGAGCCGAGTTACCCAGCTAGGCGAGTTGAAAAAAGATGAGTGTTTATATGAGACGAGTTACTCGGCAAAGCCGCCCACGCATTATAATGGCTTCACATTCCACGAGTAGTTTCCGATTGTCTTCATAAGTGGCGCGTGCGCTGTTGTGACGAATTCAACTCGGCTAGCCGAGTTACCCGGCAAGAGAGTGTTTATATGGGATTAATTTATTATCGAGTCGGTTTTCTTTGTTCTTCCGAGGTCTTTATATCTCATAAAGACCTTGAATAATAATTAGAAACGAAATGAAGAAAAAAAACAAGGAAAATCTTTGTCCAAGGTGGAAAAAAAAGACAAAACTTTGTTGGAAAACCTCCTCAATAATAAATTAAGTCAGATAAATCCCTGGAACGTCGGGATGTATGCGATATAAAGCCCTCGGACGCTGCGCGTCCTCGGGTCGTTATATAGCATACATCCCTCGTTCTCGGGATTTATCTATTACTTATTTTCATCCCGGCATGCCGAGATCTCGGCTGTTTTGCCGGGATCTCGGCCAGCTGAGTTACCCGCCTGTCTCATATAAACACTCTGCCGGGATAGCTTTTAGAGATAAGCCGATTACGAAAATTGCCGATTACTGAAGCCGATTATTTGGTGGCCGATTAATACAAATAATCGGCCGATTAATCGGCATATGCCGATTAGCGCTACGTTGTTGGTTACCAATCCCTGCGCAGTTTCGCGATGTTGTAGGGATTGCTAAATTGCAACAAGATTTGTGAAATATAACAAATGTTTCGTGATGATTAGTTTTGCGTGTTATGTGAAACTCTCTGTAATCATTGTGAAATAAAGACTATTGTTTTTGGGCTTATGCAGTTACGGACTTATAGTATGTGTTTGCGTCGTTCATGAAAAGCTTAATTTAAGACATGCACCGGTTATTTTGCCGATTATTACATAATAATCGGCCGATTACCGATTATTTTAAATTGGCCGGTTAATCGGCTTTACAGATTAGTTTCCGATTAATCGGCTCATCTCTAATAGCTTTGAATTTCTATACATGGCGGGTAACTCGGTTTGCCGGGTAACTCGGCTCCATATAAACAGGCCCTTAATAGAGGGTCCACAGTAATAGGTTTATCGCGATGCGGGATAACGATTACAGTTTTGATAACGAGAAACGGGGTACAAGGGGGGGGGGGGGGGGGGGGGGAAATGGGCGAGATTTGGGATTTCGAAAAATGGCGGGAAACGAGTCTAGAAATTGACGTTGGTCGGGATCCAAACTTGTTGGGATACGAGAAGAGCGGGGGTCTGACAACTCAGATTAAGAATGATTTTAAAATGTTATTTTATTAATATGTTTGTTATTCAAGGGTGTTGTGATAAAATATAATGAACCTCCAGAAGCACTGAAACCGAAAACAAGATGGCGGCTTTATCCGTTCAAGGGAGATCAGGCCATGTGTAAGTTGAAGATTCGTGCATGTATGCGATACATACACCGATTGCGCTACACTGCGACACCGATTGCGCTACACTGCGACACCGATTGCGCTACACTGCGACACTGATTGCGCTACACCGCGACACCGATTGCGCTACACTGCGACACCGATTGCGCTACACTGCGACACCGATTGCGCTACGCTGCGGCACCGATTGTGCTACACTGCGATACCGATTGCGCTACACTGCGACACCGATTGCGCTACACCGCGACACCGATTGCGCTACACCGCGACACCGATTGCGCTACACTGCGACACCGATTGCGCTACGCTGCGACACCGATTGCACCACGCTGCGAGACCGATCGCGCCACGCTGCGACACCGATTGCGTTACGCCCTCAAACCAATTGCGCTACACTACACTGTGATACCAATTGCGCTACACTACACTGTGATACCAATTGCGCTATAATGTGTATCCAGTACAGTCAAACGTTCCGCTACATGGTCCTCCACTATGGTAAATAAAACGCGTGTATATTTGGCTTTCAGCTGTCCTCTATGTTCATCGACAGAGTGCTTACCTTATTGGAAGACAAAGACATGTAAGTCTGGATTAAATTTGTGCTAGACTTAGGGTTAATGGGGTAGGGGATAGCATCCTCACAACTATAGTAATAGTCCTTATCTCATGGCACACCCAGAAGAGTCATGAGATAAGATGGTTAATCAATGTTTACTCGTATGATAAAAAATTAAACATCGCTCGTGATGCTTTGAAAGCTTTGACGTTTAAGTTTACTCGCGATGATAAATCCTTTATCACACGGGTGAACATTGATCAACACTTAATTATTACGGATATTAACGTTGTTCCAGAATTTCGTTATTGTATATAATAGTGTATATACTGTACTGTATTGGTTATTGGTCTAGGTTCTATTTGGTGTATGAAGTATTCCGTTATTTTTCGCTTAGATTGTCGACCTCGCCGTAGACCATCCTTCTTGCTCCAAACAACACGCAGTCTTACAATATCGTTTGGTCAGTTATGAAAGGGATGACGGCTCTGCTGGACGGAAATGCAAGTAAGAATATCAACAATATGTATAGGTAATAGCATGGTTTCGAGTGCAATTTGGAAAAAAACATGCACGAGTGAGTTTTTCAAATACTGTCAAAATAGCACGAGTCCGAAGGAGGAGTGCTATTTGAAGTATTTTAAAAACTCACGAGTTCATGTTTTTCCAAATTGCACGAGAAACCATGCTATTACTTATTAATAATATACATGAAAAAATGTTCAAAACAACTGTACTAACATTTCAACGTACGTGTTTAGCCGTCCACTCCTCGCATATTTATTTGTTAAAAAACGCTTCGCTTCCTTTACTACTTGAAAAAGTTTACTCGAGGCATAAAGGAGCTTCTGGTCTTCTTGTAGGTACTTCACTTGGCAATATTAAAGCATAACTAGCTTCAAATTTGAACAAATTATCCCCAAAACCGCCGAATCTTGGCCGCCATCTTTGTTTGTTTTGTGTCGGGAAAAATCCGCTGTACAATCAATTTGATTGGTTCTTAGTGATAACAGATTTTTGCACTGTGATTACAGATTGGATCTCTGAAATGGCATTTGCAGCATTCTGAGAACACATTTTGTAAAAAATTTTAGGTTTTCAAAACACTATTTTAATGGTGCATTTTGTTATAAATCACATGCTAAGCATAAAAAAACAACATTTCAGAGAAAATATTCTAGATGAAATTTAGAAATTTCTTTATCCAAACTTACTTCATAACACTTATTTTGTGGGATTAGAATACTTTCGCTTGTTTTTATTAAAACACGCCATTTTGCTGCTGTTGTTATTGTAATAACTAATAAGTAGTGCTTCCACTTCTTGAAATGAAAACTTTCTTGTGCTTCCACTTTTCAAAATGAAAGCTTCAGCTAAAATTATTGGGGGGGCGATGGCCCCCCCCCTCGCCCCCCCCCTAGTGTCCGCCACTGATTTGGGATTAACTGCACTGGAATCAGCCAATCACAGTCGAGATATTTTTTCATGTATATTATTAAGATATTCATACAGCAATTCCAGTGAAACAAACCCTCTGATTGGCTAAGAGCTTTTTTAGATCTGGCGTACACTATAAATAATTCAAAACATTCCCCAGTCCTTTCCTCCATATTCTGAAAAGACTGATTTAACCATTCAAATTTACTCGGGAATTGATCAACTGAAAATGGCGTTTGTCTTTCTTAATTTAGACCTTACATTATCGACCTTGAATCAGCAAACGGCACGTTTTTAAATAATCAAAAAATAGAAGGTAGAAGATATTATGAACTTAAAGAAAAGGTAAGAACTTAGGCTTGTCTCGTCATTTGGTGGACATGCTTCTTCTATTCCTCCACTCTTCTCCTCTTTGAATTTTTTTCTTGTTCTTCCTCTTCTTCCTTTTTTCTTCCTTTTTTTCCTCTTCCTTTTCTTCCTCTTCGTCATTCTCTTCTTCCTCGCCTTCTTCCTCTTTCTTATTCTTTGTTCCTCTGACTCATTTTCTTCCTCTTCTACTTCTACCTCCTTTTCTCCTTCGTCTTCCACTTTTTCTTCCTTTTTGTCCTCCGCTTCCTCCTATTCTTCCTCTTTGTCCTTCCCCTCTTTTTCCTCCGCCTCTTTCTCCACCTCTTCTTTGTCCTCTTCTTTCACCTCTTCTTCCACTTCTTTTTCCACTTCTTTTTCCACTTTTTTCTCCTCCTGCTTTTCTTCCTCCACCTCTTCCTCTCACCCTCGCTTTCCTTCTCTTCTTCCTCCTTTTCTTCTCCTTCGTTTTCCTCCCCTCTGCTTTATCCTCTTCTGTTTTTCTCCTCGCATTCACGAGGTTAGAGTTAGGTGGATAAACGCCTGGGAATGGCGTTTGTCGTAGTTAGTTCTTAAATATGTGAAGCCTTGCATCATTTATTTTGATTCTAGTCTTAAAGGGGCAGTAAGATGGAAAACCTTCTCTTCGATTTCGATTTTATCTAGAAGTACAGTAAACACCCGCGTGTAAGAACCTAGTGATTTAAGAACCTGTAGGCAGAAATTTTGGATTTTAATACCCCAAAATATAAGAACCTGTTTAGCCAACCAAAGCCACAAGGTTCTTATATGAAGAGTCGCTCTGAATAATGAAACAGTGCTGTAGCCAAAATGTGGCACTATAAAATATAAATTTGCTATATATTTGGCCCTTCCATAAAAATATCATTACAGAAATTACATACATACAGTATAATCTCTCTATAACAAAGTGGTTTATATATCTGGTCATATAACAATAGCATTTAAAGAAATTTTAAGAACCTATTTTTCCTAAATTGTCAGTAATTACCCCAAAATATAAGAACCTATTTTGCCAGACTTGAAAAAATCTAGGTTCTTACACGTGGGTGTTTACTGTACTTTCCGTATGAAGAAGTATAGTGTTCTTATTAAATCAATATCTCATCATGTTCCAGAGATATTCAGGTTTTTGTAACATGCGAATAAGATGCCTTATGATGTCATCTACTCCACACAGATCAAACAAACTTCCCCAAATGAGGAATATATCAAGCTATATAACTGTGTACATTGCAGTGTACCATTCGTATTAGGACAGCTTCAAAGTTTCAGCACAATCTACCTATTCTTCGTTTTCATCTGACGCCACGGCGGCCATATTGGTGCACAGAAACAAATGAAATGGCGGCCATATTGGCGCACAACCTTTATCCTATGGGAATTTAACTCTATTCTTATTCAAATATTTCGTATTGTTTCACCACCCCAACGGGGCCACCGATCACGTGAGTGAAAACGACCATTATTTCCGTAGATATTCCTCCTTTACGGAATTAGTGGAGTAGATGACGTCATAAGGTTAAAAATATCTTTGGAATGAGATGAGAAATTGAACAAGGGAAGAGGCTATTTTTTATTTTAAAACATTTCTAAATACAATCAAAATTGGGATAGAGAATTTTGGCATCTTACTGCCCCCTTAAATTAAATCCAAACACCCTTAACGTACGTTTTAAATATTTATATAGGATGTTCTTAAATTTGGGTTTAGTTCAAGAGAATACGTTCTACTTCACGAAAAAACGAAGGGATCCGAAGTGGATGACGATGATATTTCCGAAGAGCAGCCACAACAAGAATCTTAAAACCTTTATACTTTTTATATAAAGAAATAAACCCTAACAGATGTATTACAGATACATTTAACCTGATAGTTTCACGATATATACTTTCGTACTTGAGAAATGACGTCATCATATCGTATTTTATGCAGCCATTTTGAGTTTGAATAACGACTTAATTTTGATGTACAGCAGAATTTTTTTTCAAATTTGACGCCATATCGTCAATTAATTTTATAACATAGATGTAATACAATGGCGTTTCTGATTGGCTACCGAGCGTGCGCCATAACTCGATGGAGCACGGTAATTTCAAACGTAATGAGAAACTCATTTTAATCAGCGAAATAAATATCGTTTTCCCTTGTTTTGTGTCTGATTCTCTGTTATAAAAGAAATGGTCCGTGGTTTGGCGTGCTCCTTTGAGTTACGGATGAACTTGGGAAGTTGGAGAGCACTCAAAAATCTTGAGTTGTTCTCGGCTACGCTTCGACCAACTCTGACGCTTTTTTCGTGCTCTTCGAACTTCCCACGTGCATCCATCATGGCTTGCCGTGCTCCATCGAGTTTTATATACAATACTCAGGTTGCTATGCGTGTTTTCATTGGTTCTTGCCCATGATCTCTTAGAGGACAGACACATGGATCACGTCAGATCATGTCAGCTGACTTGCTTTTTTTCTTTAACTCTTTCCTGTCCGAATTGGTCTTTAGTATTTTATTCTGGCTAACGCCAGACGATTTTATTCACCTCTGGGGAAGCCCTCGGACAGGAATGAGTTAATCGACAAGAGTTTTGATAAAAACCTTTTAAATTTCTGTATTGTATAAAAAAATAGATTCCAATTTTTTTGTTGTCTGTTCAGTTATAGATGCACAGAAGACGTCACAACGTGGTAAGAACATCAGTGACCCACTCGACTGCGTCTCGTGGGCCACTTTTTTGTTCTTACCACGTTGTGACGTCATCTGTACATCTACAGTGTGTATCAAAAAAATTCGAACCCTTAGAAAATGAATTAGCATTCTTTTCAAACAACCTATTGTAGTAGTTTGAAAGCCCTAAAAGCGCTGCGTTATAAATTAATCAGCACATTAAGTTAAACGAAGCGAAAAAGCTTTTAAATACTTTCACCACGCATACACTTCAAGTTATCCTAATTTCCCAGGTGTATAAGACCGTGTGTTTTACGGATCTGTGGGTTCAGCGAAGTGCTTAGGGCTTTCAAACTACTACAATAGGTTGTTTGAAAAGAATGCTAATTCATTTTCTAAGGGTTCGAATTTTTTTGATACACACTGTATAACTGAACAGACAACGGCAAAATGGAATCTATTTGTTAAATGGAACCATTTCTTAATTGACCTGATTTTGACGATATGACGTCAACATTGAAGACTAACAGACGACATTATGAACATATACACATCTTCAACTTACTGTCTTTAACACTTTGAGGCCTGGACCTCTCCCTATGCTGAATAAAATTGTCTGGCGTTAGCCAGAATAAACCTTAAAGACTCGTCGTCAGGCTTCAAAGTGTTAAAGAGATAGGTTTTAACACTTTGAGGCCTGGACCTCTCCCTGTGCTGAATAAAATTGTCTGGCGTTAGCCAGAATAAACCTTAAAGACTCGTCGTCAGGCTTCAAAGTGTTAATAAACCTTATTATAAGGTACAAGTTACTTCCGTTGAAATCGTGTGTTCTCATTGGCCGAGACGCGTCACGTGCCGGTCGATTATTTTCCGTAATCGACTGGTCGTTTACGGATTTTGCCAGCCATTTTGTTTACAAAAGAAAAACACAAGAAAATCGCAAAAAATTTGTGAATTCAATACCCTAAATACACGCTGATATTAGAATCGATTGCCGGACCTTTAGTTTTTCTTGAACGAGTTCCGGTTACCGAATATAGAAAGTACTTCGTTTACGCAACAACCTTGCACAACAACTTGTGAGGTTTTACGTGCAGGCAAAATAACACTAATTTTGGATACCTTGTTAACAAAGATACATGTCTACTTCTGTTGTCACTATTCCCGTTTCAGGTCAAGAATCGAAGGGCCACTGGTCTTTTTCCATTTTGTAAAATGCTCCAAGTATTGACCAATAGTGTCGGATGGCGTGAACTTGCTGTCGCTCTTCTTGCCTGGCAACGGAGGCATGGCGACAGCAATGCCAGTGATTCCTTCGATAAACTCTTGAAGTAAGCTCCAGCACTGAGATGCCACGAGGCAGGGAAGGTACTCCACCTAACGGCGACATCGAATCGACGTATTAGGCCAATAGACCCCATTTACATAAAGCGGATTGACAGTCCAATCGGATCGAAAAACGCGAGTGAAGCACTGATCTCAATAAAACTGGATGGGGCATGAGGCCGGATTTTGCGTGCCAGTTGTATGATGACGTGCATGACCACTACCTAAGATGGCCGCCACTGAAGTTCATAGCTTTCGTAGATTGAAAACAGACAAAAAGAGTTATTTTAAGAAAATTTAAACGAATGTAAGGACACAAGAAGTACTTAATAAGGTTTAAGACGCTAATTTCTTGCATTTGTTTCTGTTATTGAGCTGTAAAAATTTAAACATAAATTTCGTTGTTTCTCTTCAGTGCCGACAACGAAGAAACTTCACGATAATATATACTGAAAAACAGACTATAAAATCTACGCAGAATTCAATTCCAAGTCTTAAATTGTACCTTTTATAGTAATCTTAATGCCTTAACAATATCTCGGGTTGTGTACTTGCCATCTTTTGACTGTTTTTGTTGTTAAACAGTGAAAACTAAACAAACTGGCATCTGGTTGTTTGCTTTACGGCTTTTCCGACTCCCCCGGCACAGAGTACTTAATATTCCTACCCCCGGATAATCTGACCGTGGTGACGTCAAGATTGCTTATGCCAGTCAACTTTGGGATTGGGAACAAGTTCTAAGGCCGCAATGCGTCATATGCTCCACTATCACGGCCACTGTCCAATCTCGTACCCAGAGCCTGCGATCCTTTTGGTCATTACCAAGGAACGGAGGCTCTGGGAAACTCCGATGAAAAAGACCCCAAAATTGGGTTTTTGTTCCCAGTCCTCTGGTTCCCAGTTCCCTATAATTTGTAACAATCATCGACGATCGTTCGCTTGTTCGAAGACCAGGAGAAATATTTGTCTACCGAAAAAAGGCCCAACATGTTTTACAAAGCTCTCGACAATACAATCGATACAAATGGCCTTTCTTCGCTTTTCTCAAAATCGTCAACCAGACGATTTGACGAGTGTGTTTTAAATGTCCGCGTCGCCGTCAGCACTCGGCAGTAATCGGCTCAGCCGTTCAGGTAAGAAATTGTACTTTTTGCCAGGAATTTTGGCTAAACTACATCGACCTTGTATTCTCTAATATAATTTTAAAGTTCTGAGACGAAACTGCGAAGAATTACGAGACGAGTCAGACGATGGATGTTTGTTTGGCGATGAAGCGACAATAATAATAGTTTTAACTTGTAAATTGTCGGGATTTTTGCTGTTTTGAATTATTTCATGTGTTCAATTATATTTTGGGTCTCTCGTGTATAATTATGTGTTACAGAACGTCGATAAATCGATTAAACAAGTTAGCAACGTGCACACTATTTGAAATTTTACTGTTTTTAAACTAACCAATCAGATGACGAGTTTCATCGGAGTTTCCCAGAGCCTCTGATTCTTGGTAGTAGCCAAAAGGATCGCAGGCGCTGGGTACGAGATTGGGCCACTGTCACGAAATGTTTGACTGCTGGCCATAGGGAATGGCCTATCCAGTTTATATAGAGATCAGTGGAGTGAAGTCAATCCGGGCACATGTTTACATGGAGAATCCGATCTGCTTCGAACATTGTTTTCGGATTTGGAACACCATTTTCTGTGCTTCCCTCAATATCTGCCATTTAAGCACGACACGCACCAACTTCACTCATGCGTATCAAGTCATTTTAAAGTCAAACCGTGTTTAGATAAATCAGATTGGAGACATTCAAGTCGATCCTAGCCTGATTATCAGACGGTATGGTGTTCGCTCACTCCACCTCCCCATCTGATGGACTTCACGGGGGTTTCATGTTCTGTGACGTATTATCCTTTGTATTGCAGCAGCCAAGGATAATACGTCACAGAACATGAAACCCCGTGAAGTCCATCAGACGGGGAGGTGAAGTGAGCGAACACCATACCGTCTGATAATCAGGCTAAGTCGATCCTTGCTTGAATCTCAAGTCAATCCACCAGTCGGCACCGCGTGGATTGACTTCAGTCATCCGTTTCGATCAGATCGAAAACTTTCAATCTTCTTCAAACAAGGAGAAACAACATGGGGAGATTTGACTTGAACACTCAATCCGGTTCATGTAAACAGGACCCCAAATACAACATATATCTGACATATAATCCAAATTATACTGCCTGGCATGTGACGTTCATAGTGCGGAAAGTGTAATCTCGTAGGATTTGCGTGCTGAAGTTGAGTTTTCTTCTTTTTTGGGTGGACTAACTATAGTCAAACTATCGGAAAATGATGGGGTTCAAATTTTCGACCTTTCGATATACAGGGGGGTCGAGGGGTCGGAGACATGGCTAATAGATCGTTTTCATCTGACGTCACGGCGGCCATATTGGTGTACCAAAACAATGAAATGGCGGCCATATTGGTGTACGGTATGGGAATTAGCTCTTTCTTATTCAAATATTTCGTATTGTTTCACCACCCCAACGGGGCCACCGATCACGTGAGTGAAAACGATCTATAGGAGCGACTCGAAGACATTTTCTGACCTAGATCATAGCCCAAATAGTGTCGTATGAAGTGTCATAAAAACAGGCAAACAGTTCCGATAGGATTTGCATGCTAAAGTTGATTTTTCTTTCTTTTTGGAGTTGACTGGGTGTAAAACTATCAGAAAATGCAGTTTACAGTCAGGGGTGGCGCCAGAGGGAGCTACAGCCTCCTTGTCAGGAAACCCTAGCCCCCTCATCGGGGAAAATTTACAGATTTGTCGGGGAATGATCTGGAAGAGAAAATTGTATTTTTAACAATTGGTAAAGAACTTTTTAACAGATTAAGCCAGACACGTCAGTTATTAATGCTTTAATAGTGAAATGAAACTTCTTTAGAAACACAGGATACGGTATATATTGTGTACAAGTCAACAGTGAATAATTACAACACACAAAATTCCATTTTCTTTCTGCAATATTGTACGAAAATGGCAAAGATTAATAACCACACTATAGGTGTTCAACAGATTTTTACTTTATTGATACTTTGAAAATAAATGCTGTAGCTTGTTGGTTATTGCCGATAATTCCACGCTGAAAAGATGGGAAAAGCTATTCTAGACGTTCAAATTTTGAAGATTTTCCGGGAGAGAATGCCCCCGAACCCCCCTACTAGCCCCCCTGTTGGGGATCTTAGCCCCTGTGTTGGGGAATTCCTGGCGCCAGCCCTGTTTACAGTCAGATTGGAAATACCTTCCCACTTCTGTTTCTGTAATTTGTTGTGCATAACTGTATTTCTGTAGTCGTTACTGAAGCGTGAGGGAAAATTATTTTGTCGAAAAATGTGCATAAAAAGTATAATTTAGCTTTCATGGAATTTAATCATTATATAACGAATGTTTCTCCCAAATTGATACCAACAAACACATATAAATCAAGAATAAGCGACTTTTATCGCTAGATTTTTCTCACGTTTCTGTAGCGGCTACAGAAATACAGTAATACACAACAAACTACAGAAGTGGGTAAAAGTAGCGTGCTGCGTAGGCAGTGTAGAAACAACAATCGAAATATAGTAAGGTTAGATATATACTGCCGAAACAGAGAACGTAGGAGTCTAACGTTTCGAGCGAAGGCCCTTCGTCAGAGAGAAACGGAGTGTAAACAAACAATGAGCTTATATACGAAAGGTAATCATGTGACCAAAAATAAGCCATTCAGATAAAAATAACAAATTGATAATGAGATGCGAAAAATTAGCCAATCAAAGCAAAATAACAATAACAAATAGATAATGAGATGCGAAGGACATTTGCTATTCATACAGAAGTGGGTAGGTATTTCCATTTCGACTGTGAATTTTCCGACCCCTTGACCCCACTGTATGTCGAGAGGTCGAAAATTTAAACCCCAAAATTTTCTGATAGTTTGACATCTAGTCAACTCAAAAGAGAAAGAATATCAACTTTAGTATGCAAATCCTACGAGAGCTGTTTTCATGACACTTCATACCACATGTTACCCTGCGAGCAGAGCCTTCTTTTCCTTATTTCTTCGCTGAGAGAGAGGAAGAAAAGTAGGCTCTGCTGTATTCGTGACTGGTTGCCATTGCGCATGCATGTCAGTTGCTTGGTTGGTTACAATCTCGAACCCAGTCCCAATCAGATCAGAAAACAAAACGAGAACCGACTAAACGGGTCTAAAACGGGTTACTTCGTCCTAAATCTTGGACGAAGCCAAACACGAATACAGCAGAGCCTACTTTTCTTCCTCTCTCTCTCAGCGAAGAAATAAGGAAAAGCCGAAGGCTCTGCTCGCAGGGTAACCACCACTGATCTCTATATAAACTGGATCGGCCATTCCCTATGGCCAGCAGTCAAACATTTCGTGCCAGTCGCCGCCATCTTACGTAGTGGAACATATGACGCATTGCGGCCTTAGAACTTGTTCCCAATCCTAAAGTTGACTGGCATAAGCAATCTTGACGTCAGCTCGGTCAGATTATCCAGGGGGAGGAATATTAAGTACTCTGTGCCGGGGGAGTCGGAAAAGCCGCAAAGCAAACCACAAATGCCGGTTCGTTTAGTTTTCACTGTTTAACAACAAATACAGTCAAAAGATGGCAAGTACACAACACAAGATATTGTTAAGGCATTAAGATTACTATAAAAGGTACAATTTAAGACTTGGATTTGAATTCTGCGTAGATTTTATAGTCTGTTTTTCAGTTTATATTATCGTGAAGTTTCTTCGTTGTCGGCACTGAAGAAAAACAACGAAATTTAAATGTTTTACAGCTCAGTAATAGAAACAAATGCAAGAAATTAGCGTCTTAAACCTTATTAAGTACTTCTTGTGTCCTTACATTCGTTTAAATTTTCTTAAAATAACTTTTTTTGTCTGTTTTCAATCTACGAAAGCTATGAACTTTAGTGGGCGCCATCTTGGGTAGTGGTCACGTCATCATACTACTGTCACGCAAAATCCGGCTTCATGCCCAATCCAGTTTTATTGAGATCAGTGGTAACCACATGTAGACGTTTGATTGGACGGTTATTTTGTGAGAGTATAATAAAACGTCATTATTTTGCAACAGCTACTCACCTCAACAAGCACTCCCTTGAAACTTACACCAACTGTTACTTGGCCAATTTTTATAACAAAGTCTCCTAGTTCGTAGCGCTGGCCTTTAGCCTATAAGAACGAGAAAAAAAAAACCCATAAATTATTACCAACGTATTCAAACCATAACCAGCCAATACGGTTTTTCGCATGACGTCATCAAAATCGATGCCTGAATAATGTGACCGTTTTTAGCTAGCTCAGGCAGAAATAGGTTAATCGTTAAAGAGTAATCGGAAAGTTAGAGTCGTGAGTTTTCTTGTTGCTGTCTTTAAACCTACACGCGTAAAAATCTCGCAAGTTGTTACAGCATTGTTGCCTGAACAATGCTGTAACAACGTGTTGACATATGTGAACAACATTGATAAATGAACAACATTGTTCATCATTGTTTCAACAAGTTGTTACAGCTTGATGAAACAACAACCGTTGTTCACGCATGTTGTAACAACCGAAGAACGTGTTGATACATCAACCATGTTCACCATTGTTGTAACATAGTTGTTCATCGTTGTTATTTCGTCATGCTGTTACAACATGTTGTATCATGTGCGAACAACGTTGTTGGCTATAAAAATATGCTGTGAACTTGTTCATGACTGTTGATTTATCCGTGAACAAGTTGTTCGAACCGTAAGTGAACAACTTGTTGACAACTTGTTGACAACTTGTTCACGGCGAGCAGCACAACATTGTTCACGCCTGTTGACAACCGTGAACAAGTTGTGCGTTTTTACGCGTGTACAAGTCGCATTGTGTCAGTTTATTTTCAGTAAATGTTTTTGTACGTTATTAACACTAATAATATGATTTCCAGTTAATTTTTAAAACCTGTACCAAACAAACATGGCGGTTTGTCAGCAGTGTTTGCTAACAGAAAAATCAATCAAGATGGCGAACGTGACGTCGTGTGCAAACGATCTATTAGGGGATGTTTATAAAGAAACGAGCCATTCCGCTAACCAGGTTAGCTCACCAGACCTACATATATACACATGCACGAATGAATAAAATGCTTCATTACACTCGTACCATTAAAGGGTAATAGCAAACTTCAAATATACGACAATATTTTTTAATGCAACAAAAATCAAAATTTTCAATTAAGCGTGCCCATCCCCCGGCCGGGCCAACCCCCGGGCATTAAATCTGGGGCAAAAAATCTGGGGCAAATTCCTCACCCCGGGGAAAGTTGTGCTCTACTTTTATCTGTTGCTGAACGATTCACAATATAAAAATCAGCATCTTATTATCAGTACTTATTTCAAACACCTCTACTAAACTCTCCACACGTTTGTTTTTCAACCAAGACGCAACAAGCTCCGTGTCTTTCGTTTTAAACTCTTACATAATCGAGTGCAACAGGCAACAGACAGACAGTCCAAACTACACGCTGAATCCGTTGATAAAAAATACTAGAGGGAGAGGGACACAATTCAATTACCTATCCCCCCAATTGCCTTTGTGCTGAGCAAAAAAAAAAGAAAAAATAACAAGGCTCGGAATATTGGAATAACAGTATATATCTGATGCCCCACCCCTGGGAAGGTCCACTGTGTCAAAAGCTCGGCGGTGTACCGGGGGGCACGCTTGGATTTGAATGATACATTAATAACCATACTTATGTAATCGGCCCCTTTACTAGTGTAATCCAAGTAAGATATACTGGTTAAAATAGTTGCAATTGAAATACCAGGCGAGAAGCGCGGTCTTATTAGAAAAATTATATATATATAAATATATATATATATATATATATATATATATATATATATATATATATATATACAAACGAGCACGTGTGATTTTGTTCACGGAATGTCGGAAAGTGCTCAATACCATAAAGGTAGAGCGAATATAGTATAGTTTGAGTGGGCTTACCTCAAAATGTCGAGTGTCGCAACTGTCAGTTTGGGCGATCTTCAGGCGACTGAGTCGCCTGAAGATCGCCCCGCGTGAAACTGACAGTTGCGACACTCAACATTTTGAGGTAAGCCCACTTAAACTATACTATATATATATAGTATAGTTTAAGTGGGCTTACCTCATATATATATATATATAGTAGGTAAGTGTTCTCCGGATTATATTATTAAAGTTTTGAGCTTTCAACTCGGTTCTTCGAGTCTTCTTCAGAAAAGTTTAACGGTGTATTAGAATGTTCGCGCTGTTCCTCACGTAATTGTATTCGACGAGAGCGTCTGATTGGTGCGATGCTAGGAATAGGTGGTGTTTGATTGCTTGTGATGGGACGCGTTGCTAACCAGGTCTGTGTATAGCTGATGGTGGTCGTGGAGTGTCCAGTGTTCGACGGGTGGATTTCTTCGGAAGGAACGGAGGGTGGGTGTGAATCAGGATTGTTATGTGAACGTTTTAATTGCAGGTAGGTGGTAGGTATGTCGATGTATCGGTTTAATGTACGTTTGTCTATGCTGTGCCACGCTTCTTTAAATTCGCGCGCATGTTTGGTAGTCGCCTGTCCTAGTATTTTCGTTCGTGACCAGTCAAAAGTGTGTCCGTTGTCGTCAGCGTGTTTGGCAGGAAGTGAATTATGGTCATGTCGGTTTATAGCGTTCTGATGTTCTGTTAGTCGTGTCTCAATCTTTTTAGAAGATATATATATATAATAAGAGATTATTAACCGAGAACGAGGTCTGTACGGGAAAATATCAGACCGACGTCTTGACAGTGCGGACCGAGCCGCAGGCGAGGTTCGTACAAAAAAGACCGACGTCTGATATTTTCCCGTACAGACCGAGTAAACGAGGTTAATAAAGCGTTCATTATATTCAAACTTAGTGTGAAAACCTTAGAAATTCACGCGAGCAAAATCAACATCCGGGACAGCGGTCCGGATACGGAAAAAGACGGACCGTGGTCCGGATACGCATTTTTACGGACCGTGCGTTGACCAATCACAACTCAGGGTATTACAAAGCCATATAATATATATATATATATATATATTATATATATATATATAATAATAATAATAATAATAATAATAATAATAATAATAATAATAATAAGTGAGATTTGAAAAAGTTGTAAACGCAAAACTTTATCATTATAAAACTACTTTCAAACAAAAGAACCTGCTCTAGTTCGGATCGTTGTTTTATATTTTCGTCTTAGTTCTAGTTTATTTCAATTTAGGTTAGTCTAGTCATGGATAGTAAAATGAGTGGATTGGAAACTAATAGTCACGTGAGGTGTTTCCAGGCCGCCGATTGGCTGAAAAGCGTTTTTCTTTGCTCGAGAGATGTTGAAACCTAGTTGCAAATTGTGATGTCACGAATGGCGTGAGTACGCTTGTTTTACTGAGGTTTTTAGTGAACTTTTCTTCAAATTCTTCATATCCTCACATTCAGATGACTATGTTGACGTTTCAAATGATTTTATCGCCTTACAAACTTGCCTAAGCCACAATCGAGCGTTCGGGGTAAGCGTTGTTGATCTTTGTTTTGATGATTCCTGTGTTGTTTTGAAGAAACTGGCATCCCCAAATTGTGCTTTGTTTTGCTCGGAATTTGGGATGCATATTTTAACTAGTAAACCTTGATATCTTCTTTTAAAATGAGTAAGAATAGACGGGCATTTTGTCGTATTGTGGCTTTGTCGTATTTACAGACAATTCGATTATCATTTTAGGCTGTATTAATCCCAAACTTTGAATATACTCGGGTTTTTTAAGCTTGTCAATTGCAACCAGGTTGTTATGCTCACGCCATCAAGTTTCCAATCCAGTCTTTTTACTATCCATGGTCTAGTTTACTACTGTTATGATTGTATGTTGTTGTATGTTTCGGTGGGGTATTTATATATCGCCATCTTGGCGCAACACCTTACAAATAGGCCTGGGTACGAGGTTAATCCTAATAACTAATTCTATGATTTGGGTTTGCATTGATTAAAATTAAATTTCCAGAAACCTAAGACTATCAAGAAATAAACAACAAGCACAGTGGAAGATCTAGAAATTGATTTAATAAATGTCAGTATACTATCATATTTGTAATTAATAACAGAAATTTTAAGAACATTCTTTTTAAGATTTCCAATACAACAATAACTAAACTATTCATATTGGTTCATCTTATATTTTAAAAACATTTTAACAAAATTAAACAGCTGGCTTTACTACCGCTGTTGCAAAACTTCTAGCTTCAATCAGGGGAGGAAGTTCTTCCCACGAAAATGTATCAAAACTGAAGCATTCAACGGAATTAAGATAGCGCTGTTCTTTATTCAAACCTCCCATCACTACTATTCTATTTCCAGTAATGACGGCGCAGCATCCCAGCCTCTTGTGTTTCATGGATGGCAACATTGTAATCTCTCCATGTACATTGTACATAAGAACAGTACTTATGATTTCACCAGTTTGTAATTCCCCACCGATCAAAACAACACTATCATCCCAACTTACTGTTGCCATTTTACCCAAAGCAAAAGGCAATGGAGGCATCTGTTTAGACTCATTTCTACATATATCATACATTTCAACACCGTCACTAATATCTTTGTCCTCGCCAGTTGTTGAACCCCCGAGAATTACAATCTTATCATCAACAAGTGCTGCTCCATGAAAAGTTCTCTGTTGGACCATTTGGGATTTTAATTCACAAGAGTAAGAAGGAACAAGAAGTAGTTGATATATGCTCTCATTAATGTTCTCCAACTTCTCTAAGTCACGTCCTCCTAAAATAAAAAGACGATCTTTGTAAACCACATTTTGATGTGCACTGCATGCCTTAGTTAGAACTGCTGGAAAATCACGCCATTGCGCCGATTGTCGCTCAACGTTCAGTGTTTCGATGTTTTTCAGATCAACCTTTCCATTGTACCCGCCAACGACAAGCATCTCATTTTCATAAAGGACTGAAGATGCTCCAGAACGGATTTCTTTCATTGGTTGAAAGCGTTCCCACGTTCGCGTTGACCATCTGAACCTCTCTGCCGAGTTCAGTCGCAAAGAATCGCTGGCTCTGCCACCAGCAATGAAGATGTCTTCTTTTACGTTGCAAGCATCTGCTTCAAGTTGATCTCGAGTAGAACTTCGTGGATGTTTCATCTCCGACTTCATACGGCGCATTTGATCGTTTAGTTCATCTAAACGTGTCTTCATCTCGTCTCTCTGTGTCTTCATCTCGTCTCTCTGTGTCGTCATCTCGTCTCTCTCCTTCCTCACGTCGTCATGATCAACCCAATTCACCTTTCTATAAGAACAATCTTCACTTTCGTGATGAATTCTTTCATGTTTATCCATCAGAAAACCACATCCATCGTTCGAGCACACAACTGGTGCAAAACCACAGCTGTCGATGTGAATTTGAAGATGTTCTAGTTGAACAACCTCTCCACAACCTCGATCAACATATTCACAGTGAATCGACAATTTCAACAATTGTTTGGTCAAGTATCTTACTGGTTTCCTCACAGTCTCCAACGTCAATTCTTCCCTACAAGAAGGACATGTCTGAAAGTTGTCCAGGTGTCTCTCAATACATGGCCGGCAGAAATAATGTTCGTTATTTTGGCATTGAACTGGTTCCTTCAGTACGTTCAGACAGATTGCACAATGGAGATCTTCATCGACAACGTCCACGAAGCGAGAGTCGTCAAATCCTTGATCAAGATTCTCCATTCTTCATCTTCTTCGATACTAACATTCTGATGGATTGTAATTTTGTACTGTCAAGACGTACTCAACTAAGTTTAAGAAACAGAAGCTCGGTTAAAGAGGAACAGATCAAGTGAAATGCTCCGTTCACAAATCACACCCACATCACTTTCGTTTTCGGCTTTTGTTCCAAGTTTCAAAGGTTATATTTATATGACCCGACTTCCTTTTACGGCTGACACGCTTGAAAATACTTGGCTTCCTTGAATGTATAATTCACTCGAACAAATCAATGCACTGCATTAATAAACCTATGAATGTAGTCTCTGAAACAGTTATTAGGCAGTAGATAACCCCCCCCCCCCCCCCCCCCCATATAGTGTCCAAAGGGATGCCGCCTCATTAATATTCAGCGTGACTCACGCACCGTGACTCACGCATGACTCACGCCTGTGACATGATTGGGCAAGATTGGAATAATTATAGTATACATGAAGCTATATAAGCTCGGACATTACGATGTTAGGATTACACCTGGTCTGGTCATCTGTACTTGTTCGAGACTTTCAGATAACCAGCGCCCAAAAGCTTCCACCTCCACTTTAGCGCAGTGATGATATGCGTTCACCTCCTCGTGGTTTCCACAGGTCTCTATCCACACCAAGGCATCGAAAGATGGGAATTGTACTGCAAAGATGCCATTGCATTTGTAAACGATAAACGATTAATTTGGGACGAGTTTATTGAAGCGACAAGAGTGTTAAAGATCAGGTGTCATAAAGACGCTCTTGAACGTTTAAGACAATTAGAAAACACTTCAGAGTCCATATTGTATGCACTGTGGCAATTGTATAGTAATGCGGAGAATCCAGAAATGAAATGTATTCAAGGATATCTTTCTTACTGGAGAGAAAGTAATAAATGATTTTCTTGAATAAATGTTGTGTTTTGTCTTAAATATGGCTAATAATTGTAGACACACTTTATATTTTTATCCTAAATCTTGTCTGAAGGAATATAGCGGGTTTTGAACATTCTAAATGATTGAATCTGCTGAGATAACTTAACTCGAATATTATCTGAATAATCTATGAATATTATATTAGGGTTAGAACCTAACAGAATAAATCATCTTAGAATCATACCTAACTAAACCTTCGTTTATAAGTAAAGGAAGATAGAATGAGGAATCACTTTGAGAAGCTGAACTTAGGATACGTACGAATCAAGCCGAAAAGCCGTGAGCTCAGAAAAAACATATTGGCACATAGCAATGAAAAGCTTATATATGAATAATATATTAGATATTTGCTTCGCTTTTGAATATTATATTTGATATTTGCTTCGCTTTTGAATATTATATTAGATATTTGGTTCGCTTTTGTGATGTTTATACGTATAGGAACCCTTTGAAGTTAAAAAGAGTCGCCTTGAATGGTAGCGAATCGTTATTGTAAACTTAGAAGAACATTATTCGACAGCATCGTTGCTAAAGATTATAGAGTGGTGTATAATAAACGTGTGCTTGTAAATAACTTTGATATTTTACCTTACGGATTTTAACTTGTGTGTTTGTAAATAACTTTAAACTTTTGTGTATGTTTGTAAATAGGAAACTGAAATTATACATTTTTTATAAACACTATTCATTTGTGTTATTCTGGTGTGAGGGATAGGAGGTGAGATTCAATGATTCAATCTTAGGATTCAATGATTCAATCTTAGGATTCAATGATTCAATCTTAGGATTCAATGATTCAATCTTAGGATTCAATGATTCAATCTTAGGATTCAATGATTCAATCTTAGGATTCAATGATTCAATCTTAGGATTCAATGATTCAATCTTAGAGGGCTTAATGAGGGTCTTTTAGAGCACAGGGGTAGGGGTGGGGGTCTTGAGTAAATGAGTAAATACTTTATATGGCCCTGGGGGCCTTTTGCGTGGCCCTATCGCCCTATCGCTTGAATACACTCCCTGTCCCCTCTGATCCCCCACGCATTCGCCTAACCCGCTTTTTCTCCCTTTTGAGTTAATTTAGAAAAATTCTGAACAAATATGAAAAAAATTGCGTATGTGTGTTGCAAAATATTACGTTGTATAATAAATATTACAGGGAGTATATTTCGTTAGGAGAATATTAGTTTAGGAGTATATTTCGTTTGTTTTCTTTCAATGATTTGGTGGCTCTTAAAAGAGCCGTTTTTGTTTTGTTTTGGGTTATATCGCAACCCAGAGACAACCACATGTTGTTGACTGCCCGCAAAACATTGCAGCATTCACATTCAAACCATTAGTTATCCTCCTTAACTCCTTCACGCACTGGGCTTATATAAGTATAGCAACCAACTTTAATTTATACACTTACGATTAAATTTAGATTCCATACACTGAACTTAACATTTAAGCGATGTGTTGATTAAAATATAGGGACATATATTATGTTTAACTCGAGTAAAGTTTGTCTTCTTTCGAAACATTTGGTGGCTCTTAAAAGAGCCGAGGTTGTTTGCTTTGTGGTTAAACTCCAATCCAATGGCAACCACACCACGTTGGCTGTCCGCAAATCATCATGAATGGTACAGCGATATCCACGATCACCGAACGTAATTCGTTTACACATGTTTTGTGTATGGTCGATCGTAGACACTCTGTCGTATTACCTTAAACATTGTCTAGAAGAACATCGAGTACTATTCGACAGCATCAGTGACCAGTTAGCCTACTTGTGGTTATGGTTTAGTATGTTATAAGATTCTCGCACGTGCAATAGTACAGAAACACGACGTTATGTGTGATATGGTGTACCTTGGTGTTATTTGTGATGTAGCTGATCCAGTTTCTGTAAATATTCCATTTAAGATTGTACGAGATAGAAATGAAAAGAGTGTTTTAACTAGGAGCGAGAGTAAAGATTATAGGGCTGTATATAACAAACGAGTAATTGTAGATAATTTTGACACTTTACCTTATGGATTTTAAAAATAGATTTTTAACTTTGCATGTCTGTAAATAATTTTAAAAATGTTGTGTGTGATTGTAAATTGAAATTACATCTTTTATCAGCACTACCTGTTGTCTTGTTTTGAAGAAAAATAATTGCCAGGTGTGGGATTCGAACCCACGTCTTCTGGGACTTTAAACCCAGCGCCTTAACCATTCGGCCACCCTCGCGCTTACATTCAAGGTTCCATATTTTCTCTTTATAAAAAATTGGATCATGGGGTTCCTTGAGGATGCAGAAAGGGTACATGTTGTATTATTCAAACGGGGCGAATATAAAACCCTTAGGATTCAGTCTTGGGATTCAATGATTCAATGATTCAATGATTCAATCTTAGGATTCAATGATTCAATCTTAGGATTCAATGATTCAATGAATCATTGAATCCCAAGACTGAATCCTAAGGGTTTTATATTCGCCCCGTTTGAATAATACAACATGTACCCTTTCTGCATCCTCAAGGAACCCCATGATCCAATTTTTTATAAAGAGAAAATATGGAACCTTGAATGTAAGCGCGAGGGTGGCCGAATGGTTAAGGCGCTGGGTTTAAAGTCCCAGAAGACGTGGGTTCGAATCCCACACCTGGCAATTATTTTTCTTCAAAACAAGACAACAGGTAGTGCTGATAAAAGATGTAATTTCAATTTACAATCACACACAACATTTTTAAAATTATTTACAGACATGCAAAGTTAAAAATCTATTTTTAAAATCCATAAGGTAAAGTGTCAAAATTATCTACAATTACTCGTTTGTTATATACAGCCCTATAATCTTTACTCTCGCTCCTAGTTAAAACACTCTTTTCATTTCTATCTCGTACAATCTTAAATGGAATATTTACAGAAACTGGATCAGCTACATCACAAATAACACCAAGGTACACCATATCACACATAACGTCGTGTTTCTGTACTATTGCACGTGCGAGAATCTTATAACATACTAAACCATAACCACAAGTAGGCTAACTAGTCACTGATGCTGTCGAATAGTACTCGATGTTCTTCTAGACAATGTTTAAGGTAATACGACAGAGTGTCTACGATCGACCATACACAAAACATGTGTAAACGAATTACGTTCGGTGATCGTGGATATCGCTGTACCATTCATGATGATTTGCGGACAGCCAACGTGGTGTGGTTGCCATTGGATTGGAGTTTAACCACAAAGCAAACAACCTCGGCTCTTTTAAGAGCCACCAAATGTTTCGAAAGAAGACAAACTTTACTCGAGTTAAACATAATATATGTCCCTATATTTTAATCAACACATCGCTTAAATGTTAAGTTCAGTGTATGGAATCTAAATTTAATCGTAAGTGTATAAATTAAAGTTGGTTGCTATACTTATATAAGCCCAGTGCGTGAAGGAGTTAAGGAGGATAACTAATGGTTTGAATGTGAATGCTGCAATGTTTTGCGGGCAGTCAACAACATGTGGTTGTCTCTGGGTTGCGATATAACCCAAAACAAAACAAAAACGGCTCTTTTAAGAGCCACCAAATCATTGAAAGAAAACAAACGAAATATACTCCTAAACTAATATTCTCCTAACGAAATATACTCCCTGTAATATTTATTATACAACGTAATATTTTGCAACACACATACGCAATCTTTTTCATATTTGTTCAGAATTTTTCTAAATTAACTCAAAAGGGAGAAAAAGCGGGTTAGGCGAATGCGTGGGGGATCAGAGGGGACAGGGAGTGTATTCAAGCGATAGGGCGATAGGGCCACGCAAAAGGCCCCCAGGGCCATATAAAGTATTTACTCATTTACTCAAGACCCCCACCCCTACCCCTGTGCTCTAAAAGACCCTCATTAAGCCCTCTAAGATTGAATCATTGAATCCTAAGATTGAATCATTGAATCCTAAGATTGAATCATTGAATCCTAAGATTGAATCATTGAATCCTAAGATTGAATCATTGAATCCTAAGATTGAATCATTGAATCCTAAGATTGAATCATTGAATCTCACCTCCTATCCCTCACACCAGAATAACACAAATGAATAGTGTTTATAAAAAATGTATAATTTCAGTTTCCTATTTACAAACATACACAAAAGTTTAAAGTTATTTACAAACACACAAGTTAAAATCCGTAAGGTAAAATATCAAAGTTATTTACAAGCACACGTTTATTATACACCACTCTATAATCTTTAGCAACGATGCTGTCGAATAATGTTCTTCTAAGTTTACAATAACGATTCGCTACCATTCAAGGCGACTCTTTTTAACTTCAAAGGGTTCCTATACGTATAAACATCACAAAAGCGAACCAAATATCTAATATAATATTCAAAAGCGAAGCAAATATCAAATATAATATTCAAAAGCGAAGCAAATATCTAATATATTATTCATATATAAGCTTTTCATTGCTATGTGCCAATATGTTTTTTCTGAGCTCACGGCTTTTCGGCTTGATTCGTACGTATCCTAAGTTCAGCTTCTCAAAGTGATTCCTCATTCTATCTTCCTTTACTTATAAACGAAGGTTTAGTTAGGTATGATTCTAAGATGATTTATTCTGTTAGGTTCTAACCCTAATATAATATTCATAGATTATTCAGATAATATTCGAGTTAAGTTATCTCAGCAGATTCAATCATTTAGAATGTTCAAAACCCGCTATATTCCTTCAGACAAGATTTAGGATAAAAATATAAAGTGTGTCTACAATTATTAGCCATATTTAAGACAAAACACAACATTTATTCAAGAAAATCATTTATTACTTTCTCTCCAGTAAGAAAGATATCCTTGAATACATTTCATTTCTGGATTCTCCGCATTACTATACAATTGCCACAGTGCATACAATATGGACTCTGAAGTGTTTTCTAATTGTCTTAAACGTTCAAGAGCGTCTTTATGACACCTGATCTTTAACACTCTTGTCGCTTCAATAAACTCGTCCCAAATTAATCGTTTATCGTTTACAAATGCAATGGCATCTTTGCAGTACAATTCCCATCTTTCGATGCCTTGGTGTGGATAGAGACCTGTGGAAACCACGAGGAGGTGAACGCATATCATCACTGCGCTAAAGTGGAGGTGGAAGCTTTTGGGCGCTGGTTATCTGAAAGTCTCGAACAAGTACAGATGACCAGACCAGGTGTAATCCTAACATCGTAATGTCCGAGCTTATATAGCTTCATGTATACTATAATTATTCCAATCTTGCCCAATCATGTCACATGCGTGAGTCATGCGTGAGTCACGGTGCGTGAGTCACGGTGCGTGAGTCACGCTGAATATTAATGAGGCGGCATCCCTTTGGACACTATATGGGGGGGGGGGGGGGGGTTATCTACTTTAGGCTTTAGCTCTCGACCTCTGTCTGTTCCATGCATGCATTGTATCGCCAATTTCAAAATGGTATACAGGTGACGACCATGATATACATTCCGATATGATAAAGAAAATAACTATATATAGAAGCAAGTAGTATTCAGTAAAGTGTGTTTGTTTGTTTGTTTGTTTGTTTGTTTGTTTGCCTCATGCTTGCTTCCTTCTTTTCCCGCTCGCTTGCAGTTGATTGCTACAATCCTGGCCAAAATTATGTGGACAGTCCACTCTAAACAAACAAATTAATGTTCATACATATTCTTTCCCCCCATTCCGCCCCCCGGGAATGGAAGGGAAATACCAGACACAGAGATTTGGAGACACAGAGAATGGGAAGGGAAATACCAGACACAGAGATTTATGCACGCGCTGTCCACACTAATTTTTGCCAGGATTGTCTGAAAATATGACTGAGTAGAAATGCCAAATTTAAGCGTTTATAATTGACCTAAGACGGCGCATAATAGGGTTGTTTGTTTAACAGAGATCATAAGACGTATGTTCATGTTCTTTCTATCTTATTTATTTGTGATAAAAGAGGCCTATTGTTTTGAATGTTAAGTGGTATTTATGCTGTCAGCAGTGACATCTATTAGAACGAACGTGTTTGATTAAACGAACCGGCGTGTAATAATGAGACTATATATTGAAATAGAAATGAAGCTATGCAAAGAGCTTATACCTTATGAACATTACATGCGAGACATTATGGTTACGTAGCTAATGACGTTTTTAATAGTTTAATGGATCACTGAGGTCGGCCGGAAGTTCGACGGTACACAGTTGTGCACCGTTGGTTTAAAGAATACATAAGCAATTCATTTTACTATCACAGTACACAGCTGTGTACCGTTGAATTTATTTATCCCACAACTCAAGTAAATAAAATAATTAACGTTCAGAAAATATTTATAAGAGTACATGGTGTTGTTACGTACACGTAACTTACTTAAACAGACGGGATCGGAGTAACAATTTACATTAATTTAGTATTTCAGCTTTATTCCTTTCCGACTGAGGGGGCGATTACATGGACCGGGCTGGCCCGGTTAACCGGGCTAGCCCGGTTAACCGGGATGAGTTTACAAAACGATTACATGGAGCGGGCTAGCCCGGTAAGCCGGGATGATTTCAGGCCGAAATTCGCAATTATCAAGTAAATAAGGGCAAAGCTACGTTAGTTTTACTTCAGTTTTACACTAATTAGTCTATTATTTATTTTGTAAGCCCATCGTTACTAAAAAGATTGTTAAAGTCTTAGCTAACTCAGGAAAGCGTCTTCACGAAGACTAATTAATTTATTAAATCTTCGCTTTGATCACAAAACACACAAACAACGTTGATGTTCTATTTCAGTTCCTTTCAGCACTATTTATTCACACAGTCAAGCAAACGAACGCGTATCGAAGCGAGTTCAACAGTTTTTCAGCCCGGTTTGCCGGGCTGAAAACGATTACATGGACATTTTCATCCCGGTTAACCGGGCTAGCCCGGTTGCGACAAGCGGGATCCCGGCAAACCGGGCTAGCCCGCTTGCCATGTAATCGAAATGTTAAAACAACATGTGTTTTATATATAAAGCGGGCTAGCCCGGTCCATGTAATCGCCCCCTTAATATAGTTGCAATGCGCTTAGGCATACGTTGGATTGTGCGGTCCAGACTGCTAACTTTGTCGTGCGCGCGGAAGATCTTCCGCGCGCAATTTTCGCACGTGTGCGCGCGCGGCGCGCAAACGCGTGTGTAAAAATTCTATGCGCGCAATTTGTCGCGGGAAAATTTTACTTTCAGGCGCGCAAGATGAACGGGGAATAGATTCTGGTGCGCGCAATGTGCCAATGACCTATAAAAATGAATATCACGGGTGAATTATTAGGTGTGGTACGTAATATCTAAATATCATATCCGGATTTATGTTAATCATAAAGCTCTTGAGACTTCTTCCTTTCGGCACTCTTGAGATTCTTCTATAAATGACTATAATCCGATTACTTGATGCTTACGCATGCACTAGATACAGGCTTCTTGCTGCGCGCATGCAATATGATCACGTAAGATTTGTCTTAGCCTTAGCCTTAGGGCGGGTGTATAGATAAAGTACCAGATACGGCAGATAGTGATCCTTCAATCCTTCCTGGGCTTGGCTCTGTAAAAATTATAAATATGTAAACTCCCATCAGTCCCATGTGCTGTAAACAGGGCCGTAGCAAGGGGGGGGGGGGGTATTGGGGATGCGGCACTCCCTCAACTTTTACAAAATTGCAATATTCGGAAAACTCACGGGTCTATTCGGAAAATTGGCACGTTTTTCTTTAAGACTATTTTGAAAGATTTGTCAAAATCTACTGATTAAACGAAAAGTAAATGTACTGGTATGTGGTAACAGAAAAATTGTCGGTCGAATTTAATACAATAATGCTTACACATTAATTACGTTGTCTAAATTCTCCATTCTCGTTCCCAGTGCCCGCCACACAAACGTGGGCTCTGGGAATGTGAATATTGCAACTTGCAAGGCTCCCATTAGCCTGGTACCCTGGCCCAATTTCAAAAGAAATATGGGCCAGGTAACCACTAATCTCATTCTCGCGTCATCAGGGCTAAATCCACTTATGACGATTGCAGTTTCACTCATAGCCACTAAAAACGCGTGAAATTTTAACCTTGCCCATATTCTTTGATTGGGCCAGGGTGACGACGGGACCTGTGGGAGCCTAGCCTGGTACGCGACCCCTTTGCCGGATGTGAAAGTACGTAACCCGATCCCAGCTTAATTGACTGATAAACACTGACTTTAATACTGTCTATTATGTTACTTTGTCAATTGAGCTAATTGAAATAGTTATGTAGTACATAGGTCACAATTTCTACATATATATACATGTTTTTATATAAAAATATTTAATCAAATAAAACAGGGCTACAAGTTGTATAAACCCAATTACTCATTTCCAGTCCACTATCCCATATCTCTGTCCTCAGTCCCCAGTCCCCACCACAGGTTCTACGGACATTTTGAGTTGTGCAACTTGTACAATTCTGACACGTCCATTAATCATTACCTTCAAACAATGGTGAGTTTATGTTTTTACTTATGTAACTATACCAGCTTTAGCTTATGCCTACTCCGTTATCGAGTCACCCCCCCGAAAACGTCTGACATCCCACCCCCCGTAAGCGCATAATTTGCCATCCCAGGCGCGCATTTTTTATCGAAAAAAACAACTTCGGTGCGCAGTTAGCAAAGTTAGCAGTCTGGTGTGCGGTCATTGACGTCAACACTCAAGTTATCCAAACACCGAAAGACTCTGTCCTGAAAAGCCTGAAATGGCTCATTTGTTATACGCAAATGTATCGCTTCTTCTTCTAGCTGTTTTTTTACGATATGAAAATATTTTCGATTGGATTTAAGTCAGGGGATCGCGCCGATATTCGATGTTGAGTGCATTCAATATCTTGTAATATGATAGCACAATTCTACTGTTTTGAAAAGGGCAATTGGTGACGGAATTAATTAGCAACTTAAACCAAAGTCATCAGCAGAAAAGTAAACGAGCACAAAATAGTCATTAAGTTGTTAAGACCAAAAAATGCGACCTGAAAAGACCGTCACTACAAAAACTTCTTATACTACAGATTTACTGTTCAAGCTCACTAAACAGTGAATTTGTTCACGAAACCCATTGTCACGTTTGAAATATTACATCGGAAGCCTTGTGATAACAGAAATTTCCAAAAGTTTTATCTTGTTTTTTCTCAGACAATCCTGGCCAAAATTATGTGGACAGTCCACTCTAAACAAACAAATTAATGTTCATACATATTCTTTCCCCCCATTCCGCCCCCCGGCTCGCCCGCTTCCTTCCTTCCTCGCTCGCTCATTTGCTAGCTTCCTCGCTCGCTTGCTAGCTTCCTCGCTCGCTCGTTTGCTTCCTCGCTAGCTAGCTCGCTTGCTTCTTTGGCTCGTTTGTTTACTTGCTTAAAAACTGCTTTAGTCGTTTTCAGCTATTAAAACATAGACCCTACGATCCTGCTTTTAGTTCATAAAAACATATCGCATTGTCTGGGCTACTAAAAATGACGCCCTACATACAATGCTTCTTATAGAGAAGCGAGTCTAACGTTGGAGAAAGCTTTACGTATCTGTCGAGCAAATGAACTGACCAGTGGCGTAGGAAGCAAGTTGATCTTGGAGGGGCACAGCTTCAAAAGGGCACTTTGTTCAGGGAGTAGGACTTCAAAAGGACACTTGAGACATGTTTTATCATAAAAGGGCACTTTTCTGTCCCAAAAAGGGCACTTCATGACAAAGTTGTGGGGAGGGGGGAGGCATGCCCCGTTTCCCCCCGGTTCCAACGCCCCTGGAACGGACATAGCAACAAGTTAAAGACGTGCGCAACTGTGAAGATATCGATAAACTATACGCTCGTCGCGAGCTTTTAATTTTTCTCAAAGAAACAAGTTATCGAAGGCCATGGAAAGGTGTGGTAAGGAAAACCGAGAACAGAGAACAGTCGACAGCAACAATGAATAATTGCAGAAATTGCGGTGTAAAACGCCCTCCTATAGAAAATGTCCAGCTTTCGGAAAGACCCGCCTGACAATTGCAGCAAGAAGAATCATTTCGCCAGAGCGTGTAGACAGAAGAAACAGCAGTCAAAAGAGTTGGAATATTCAATAGAAGACGAAGAATTATAAGAACTGTCAAAACAGCGTCGGAGAGGTCGACGAGCAAACAACACATTTCAACCTAAATGGCAAAGCTCGTGAATATCGATAAATCCATTCCTTCCTCGCACGTTCGCTCGCTCGCTAGCTCGCTATACATACATATATTGTATGATTGTATGAGTTCCATCATGGATAGTAAAAAGACTGCATAGGAAACTGGCGGCGTTAGCATAACAACCTTGTTGAAATTGACAAGCTTAAAAAACCCTAGTATATTCAAAGTTTAGGATTAATACAACCACTTAAATTGAAAATCGAACTGTCTGTAAATAGGACAAAGCCACAATACGATAAAATGCCCGTCTATTCTTACACATTTTAAAAGAAAATATCAAGGTTTACTAGTTAAAATATGCATCCCAAATTCCGAGCAAAACAAAGTAGTATTTTGGGACGCCAGTTTCTTCAAAACAACACAGGAAACATCAAAACAAAGATCAACAACGTTTACCTCGAACACTCGATTGTGGCTTAGGCAGGTTTGTAAGGCGATAAAATAATTTGAAACGTCACCATAGTCATCTGAATGTGAGAACATGAAGAATTTGAAGAAAAGTTCACTTAAAAATCTCCGTAAAACAAGCATACTCACGCCATTCGTGACATCACAATTTGCAACTATAGGTTTCAACCATTTTGCAAACTGAGTGAATGCGATTTAACCAATCAAAAGGCTCAAAACACCCCACGTGACTATTAGTTTCTATCCAGTACTTTTACAATCCGCATGGTTCCTGCCTCCTCCACAGGCCCTATTGCATCATGGACAGGTCACACAAGCCGAATTTAGGGCCTGCAAGATCCTGTAAAAAATTTGGCAAAACTTGGCACGGAATAAATTTGCATAATTAACTACCATTGTTAATAGCCATGGCTATATCCGAAGATTTTGAAGGACATTGAAGACTTATGACATACGAATCCTAGCTTTAAAATGAAGGAATTGTTGAAAAAAGCAATTACTGTTGAACTTTTCAACTTTCGGCCGGAATAATCAACAAAAATGCACTTTAGTCTACGGTTTCCACAACTGAAACTTGAATTACGCTACACTATAGCCTACAATTTAACAAAATTAAATCTCATTAACTCTTGGTCAGTTGACAGTCTTCGACAGATAAATAAACAAAAAAACAATAAGAAAAACCTGTACTTTCCTGACCGTCGAATTTGCTTTTGTTCAGCAGATATTTTTTCCTTCAATTCCTTTTTGTCGCTAAAAATATTATCGGCAGAAGGTCGGTATTTCTAAAACATATTGGTTTCTTCACTGTCATGATCTGTAAGAAAGTTTAGACCGAATTTCCTTGTGGATCACAGTGTTAAAAGAACTTGGACGTACGTTTGTCGAACAGCGGCCGGAAAGATTTTGCTTGCCCTCTCAAAACTATAGGGCCTAGTCTCGCTGTGCATAATGGGATCAGTCCCCATTTTGTTTACAGGATCTGGCAGGCCCTCTCAACAGTGTGACCTGTCCATGATGCAATAGGGCCTGTGGAGGAGGCAGCCATGGTTCATTAAAAGATTTCCCAAAATAAAGCGCAATTTGAGCTACCCTACAACAAGGGACATTTGTTCATACTATTTTGTTTTTTTGGTCGCCATTTTGGCCCAACCACTTAAAATGATCCTGAGTATGAGGTTATTAATAATAATAATAATAATAATAATAATAATAATAATAATAATAATTTTATTTGCACCCCCAAATTAATACATACATAATAATTCTAAGAATCTGGGCTTGTGATATACAAATTAGTTTTCCATGGAAACATAATTTTCCAGAGACCTAATGTTATCAACAAATAAACAAGAAGTTGATTAAGTTGGTTAGAAGTTGATTTAATAAACGTCAGTTCTACCATATTTGTAATTAATAAGAGAAACTAAGCCAAAAACATTCTTTTTGAGGATATTTAATACAACAAAAACTAAACTATTCATATTCGTTCATTGTTTTCTGTGGAAACACATAATTTTCCAGAGATCTAAGGTTATCAATAAATAAACAAATAAGCACACTAGAAGAATTAGAAATTGATTTAATAAACATCAGTTCTAGCTATCACAACAGAGATTTTAAGAACATTCTTTTTGAGATTTTCGATACATCAATAACTAAACTATTCATATTCGTTCATCTTATAGTTTAAAAACATTTTAACAAAATTAAACAGCTGGCTTTACTACTGCTGTTGCAAAACTTCTAGCTCCAATCAAGGGAGGAAGTTCTTCCCACGAAAATGTATCAAAACTGAAGCATTCAACGAAATTAAGATAACCCTGATCTTTATTCCAACCTCCCATCACTACTATTTTATTTCCAGTAATGATGGCGGAGCATCCCAGCCTCTTGTGTTTCATAGATGGCAACATTGTAATCTCTCCATGTACATTGTACATAAGAACAGTATTTATGATTTCACCCGTTTGTAATTGCCCGCCGATCAAAACAACACTATCATCCCAACTTACTGTTGCCATTTTACCCAAAGCAAAAGGCAATGGTGGCATCTGTTGGGACTCATTTCTACATATATCATACATTTCAACACCGTCAATAATATCTTTCTCCTTGCCAGTTGTTGAACCCCCTAGAATTACAATCTTATCATCAACAAGTGCTACTCCATGATAATTTCTCTGTTGGAACATTTGGGACTTTAATTCACAAGAGTATGGAGGAACAAGAAGTAATTGATAAATACTATCTTTAATGTTCTCCAAGTCACGTCCTCCCAAAATGAAAAAACGACCTTTGTAAACCACACTCTGATGTGCACCGCATGCCTCAGTTAGAACTGCTGGAAAATCACACCATTGCGCCGTCTGCTGCTCAACGTTCAGTGTTGAGATGGTATTCAGGGGCACCCTCGCATTGTACCCGCCAACAACAATCATCTGATTTTCATAAAAGACTGAAGATGCTGCAGAACGAATTTCTTTCATTGGTTGTAAGCGTTCCCACGTTTGCGTTGACCATCTGAACCTCTCTACAGAGTTCAGTCTTAAAGAATCGCTCGCTCTTCCACCAGCAATGAAGATGTCTTCTTTTACGTTGCAAGCATCTGCTGTAAGTTGATGTCGAGTAGAACTCAAAGGATGTTTCATCTCAGACGTCATACGGCGCATTTGATCGTTTAGTTCATCTAAACGTGTCTTCATCTCATCTCTCTCTTTCTTCATCTCGTCTCTCTGTATCTTTATTTCATCTCTCTCCTTCCTCGTCTCGTCTCTCTCTTCCTTTATCTCGTCTCTCTGTGCCTTCATCTCGTCTCTCTGTGCCTTCATCTCGTCTCTCTCCTTCCTAACGTCGTCATAATCAATCCAATTTACCTTTCTATAAGAACAATCTTCAGTCTGGTGATGACTTATTTCATATTTATTCATCAGCAAGCCACATCCATCGTTGGAGTACACAACTGGTGCATAACCACAGCTGTCGATGTGAATTTGAAGATGTTCTAGTTGAACAACCTCTGCACATCCTCGATCAACATATTCACAGTGAATCAACAATTTCAACAATTGTTTGGTCAAGTATCTTGATGGCTTTCTCACAGTCTCCAACGTCAATTCTTCCATACAAGAAGGACATGTCTGAAAGTTGTCCAAGTGTCTCTCAATACATGGTCGGCAGAAGTGATGTTCGTTATTTTGACATTGAACTGGTTCCTTCAGCACGTTCAGACAGATTGCACAATGGAGATCTTCATCGACAACGTCCACGAAGCGAATGTCGTCAAATCCTTGATCAAGATTCTCCATTCTTCATCTTCTTCGATACTAACATTCTGATGGATTGTAATTTTGCACTGCCAAGACGTACTCAGTTGGAAATGCTAGCCTGCGTGTGGACTCATATTTCATGTTGACGGAAGTTACATAATATAGAGTCTGCCAATCAGAGGCAGAAAGCTTGTTCTAGTCACGTGGGGTTTTTAGAATAATTAAAAATATTAAACATGCTAAAATGCGTTTCGTATTTCGTGAAAGCGATGTTAAATAATCTTGTGATTTCTGTGGCGGTCGTCGAACTCCCCAAATTAACAAAATAAAGGTTTCATGAGTGTTTTAAACAAGTTTTAACTTTGTCACGGTACATGATATTTTCGGGAAACTATTCAGAGAGGCTGGCTGAGATAGCGTGACTGCCAACTTGCGATGATTTGCGTTCTCGTTTGATTAGGGCTTAATTAAAAGTTGATGAATTGGTCGACGGCAGACTTTTGATGATGTATCAAACGAAAACCTCCACAAAACGTTTGGTTTTATACGGAGACGACAACAGCTTTGCTCTGATGGTTTACAACCGCACGGCTCGCATCAAGCGTACCCATTTTCAAATTGCGGCGTCAGAAGCGTCGTAATCATTTGCCGCGGCAGACAGCGTTCCGATATTTATATTTTGCACAGCGATAAAGAAGGAACGCGAAGGTGGAACACCAGGATATATTTATTTATTTATTTATTTATTTATTTATTAACTTTACAACCATACAAGTGTGCGAAAGAATTAATACAAGTTAAAAATAAAAACGATGCAAGACTTGATCACGGTTGAAGGTATGGTCAACAGGACATGAGTCCCATGTGAAGACCAACCTGACAAAAAATATACGGAGTGGACATAAATTAAAGACAAGGACTAATACACTATTTACATACGATATAGGACAGATTAAGAACAACAGCTTAAGTTGTAAGAACGACACTTAGAGCAGTAGGTTTTCCAAGTGCGCATTCTATTTACTTCAAAAGTGGAATCTAATTGAGAAGAGTAGTAAATATAAAGTTGGTGCTTAAAAGAGGAAACAGACGTACTATTACGGATGATCGGAGAGAGATTGCAAGTATATATTACAAGTTGTAATCCAACATCGGAAGTATTTATTATGCACGGTAGTCATGATTCGCAAACGCAGTAGACGCCTTTTTTCAATGAGCGATGACTCTCAAAAGCGATTCGTATATGGTGATTCCAGAATATGGTGATATGGTTCAGTGTGATCTTTGTGACAACTGGTACCATCTTCCTTGTCTTAATTTAAGTTCTTTTCCTGAGAATGATCAGTCAAAACTTTGTAAAAATGATTAGTTTAGTGACAATCCAATTAAGCCAAAGTTTTTATTAAATAAATAAGTTTGTATATTATTTATCATTCAAAATTTTTTTGTCCACATTACACGTATATCAATTATCCTGCAATGAATCATTCTGAGGGGGGGGGGGCAAATTCCTGAAGGGGGGGGCATATTTCCTGTGACACCGGCAGAGTGTTTATATGAGACAGGCGGGTAACTCGGCTAGCCGAGATCCCGGCAAAACAGCCGAGATCTCGGCATGCCAGGATGAAAATATTCCCATATAAACTCTCTCTTGCCGGGTAACTCGGCTAGCCGAGTTGAATTCGTCACAACAGCGCACGCGCCACTTATCAAGATAATCGGAAACTACTCATGGAATGTGAAACCATTATAATGCGTGGGCGGCTTTGCCGAGAAACTCGTCTCATATAAACACTCATCTTTTTCAACTCGCCTAGCCGGGTAACTCGGCTCCATATAAACAGGCCCTAAGTAGAGTATCCAGGTTGCCTAACACCTCTCTTTTTCGTCAGATCCAGTGCAGTAATAACATATATAAGTATTCTCGCACTCGTCCGATCTCACCTGTCGTACTGGCACCTCAAGGTTCGTCACGTGATCTTGCGATCCTGGAGGGTGTTCAAAGACGAGCTACCAAATTTATACTTCAAGACTACGAATTGTCTTATTCTAAGCGTCTCAAGAAACTCAATTTACTACCGATATCGTACTGGCTTGAAATAAAATATCTTATCTTTTTTTTTCAAATGCAAACAAGGCCTCTACGATCTAGAAATCTCCTCTTTTGTCTCTTTTTCTTCTCATAGCTCGTCTCACACCCGTTCAAGCAAGGACAACTTGCTTCAAGCCAATCCTTGCAGGACTTCTCTTTTTAGGAACTCTTTTTTTAACCGAATTGTCTTTCTCTGGAACAATCTCTCTCCGATCATCCGTAATAGTACGTCTGTTTCCTCTTTTAAGCACCAACTTTATATTTACTACTCTTCTCAATTAGATTCCACTTTTGAAGTAAATAGAATGCGCACTTGGAAAACCTACTGCTCTAAGTGTCGTTCTTACAACTTAAGCTGTTGTTCTTAATCTGTCCTATCGTATGTAAATAGTGTATTAGTCTTTGTCTTTAATTTATGTCCACTCCGTATTTTTTGTCAGGTTGGTCTTCACATGGGACTCATGTCCTGTTGACCATACCTTCAACCATGATCAAGTCTTGCATCGTTTTTATTTTTAACTTGTATTAATTCTTTCGCACACTTGTATGGTTGTAAAGTTAATAAATAAATAAATAAATAAATATTCATTTTATCCTAGAACAATAGTTACATGGAATCAGATTCCATATAGTAATCTCTCGTCTATAGCTAGTATTAAAAAACTCATTAATAATTCATGAGGAAAACACAAAAGAAATCAATACCGTAGCAGAGGTTGTAAATCGGATACAGAATCGTCCTGATTTACATAAACTTTAGTTTCGATTTTCTCGGCTAAAATAGAGTATATCGCTAAAATAGTTGGTGAACTTGATTACTTAGATGCATTTGTATTTTAAGAAAGATACAGCATTCGCAGCCGATCTGTATCTGATTTACTACGGCTCGCCTTGTAAATCAGATACAGATCGGCTGCTCATGCTGTATCTATTACTTCCAAGCTTCAAAACCTTCGCTATGCCTACAATTAAGTCCCTCTGCAGTCATCCATCTTATTGATTGATTTTGTATTTACTTTCTTATTACTTGTATATTTAAATCATTTTATTTGTTGGTTTTTTCCCCCATCCTTTTTCTTTGTTTTAATATATATCATATGTACTATATTATTAGTTATGTTCCTGTAAACCTCCTAGTATAGTGTAACACTCACTGATTTAGAAGTATTTCATTAAAGCATTAAAGCACACCCACATCACTTTCGTTTTCAATCGTGTTTCAAGTTTCGACTTCCTTTTACGGCTGACACGGCTTTAACACCTACGTCACTATACTTACCCGTATGGATGGTTAGGTGCAGACATGCATGTTTAATAGCTTCCAGCCTTACTTGGATACAGGTCTAGGACCATGTAATGGTCCCCAGCCTTGACCTGTCCACCATGCCCCGTGTCTGCACCTATCACACCGATTATTTCGGTGGAAGTTTAATTACTGTAGTCGTAGATTAATGGGTGGGATGGAGGGCACAAATTTTCCTCTCTCGCTGTCTTCTTTAGCTATCGACTACGCAGAATAACGGCTCTATCAAGCTGGCTCTCCAGAGTGTACTGTATGACACCTGAGAGTTCTCGTCTCTTTAATAGGCTTGCTATCGCCCCATGCCCTGCGCGTTCCTTTGTAGTTAACCTTGGTTATAAATAACCTCATTAAAAAGACTTGTCTTCCGTCTATAATTCAACTCCAACAATTAACATGTTTTTTTGAGTTGTTTTTTACAATTTTATGGAAAAAATATAAAAGTATATAATATTAAGTACAAAGTTTTAAGCTTGAAAGATTACAATAGATAGATAGTACAGTGTGCGGCTGTTGAAGGAGAAAATGCTTTCAAGTTAACCACCGCCACGAAAAATATAGAAAAAAATGTTTGTAAAGTGTCATGTATGGCTATGTTTTATAGTATGACATAACGATCTACCCAAATACCCTAAGATTAGTTATTGTCTTAACCCTTTGAAGCCTGAAGACGACTCTTTAGCACTTTATCTGACTAACGCCAGACGATTCTATTCAGCACAGGGAGAGTTCCAGGCCTCAACGGGTTAAAGTGCCACTAACCTCCAAAAAAAATTTTTCGCAAATCTAAAAGTCCTTATCGAGTGAATTAGGCCAGTGAATAAATTATTGGTATTGGACATTTCTTTGGTCTTCTGTAGTCCACCAAAGTTGCAAAAATTGGCATCTGCATGTCCCATGGCGGAGCAGGAAAGGGAATGGGTATATTCCTGGTGTGACGTCAGACAAATCAAACAAGGAACTCCTTTGAGCTCTGTCTGCTGAATACATAGAATTTTTACATTGCGTTAGTTGGGAAAATGAATTTTCAACCCCAAAAATTCTATGTATTCACCAGACAGTGCTCAAAGGAGTTCCTTGTTTGACTTGTCTGACGTCACACCAGGAATATACCCATTCCCTTTCCTGCTCCGCCATGGGACATGCAGATGCAACTTTGGTGGTCTACAGAAGACCAACGAAACGTCCAATACCAATAATTTATTAACTGGCCTAATCCACTCAATAAGGACTCTTAGATTTGCGAAAAAAAATTTTTGAGGTTAGTGGCACTTTAAGGAATTATGCTTGAGTTTTAAGAATAAATTAAATCAAGCAACCTATGAAAGGGTTGTTTTACCGTGTAGCAGAGCACAGTTCATGCAATATAATATGATGTTTTGAACGATTTTTGAAATCAACGACTGATTATCTGTGACGTATACTCTGTGCTCTGCTACACGGTAAAACCACTTATGAAAGTAGTATTGAATTGTCTTAAGTCAAGCAACCTATGAATGTACTCTCTGAAACGGTCAGGCACAAACTCTCGACTTCTGTTCCATTGCCATTGCATAGTTCAAACGGGCGTGGTGGCGACCATAAATATACATCCCAACATACTAAAAAACTAGACATGATACGCATGCATGTGTCCACCGCGCTGTTGCGTTGTTACTTCGCGTCTCTCGCCCACTCCCTCCCCCAACATTCTCAAGTCCGGCAGCTCGAGCTCGCAGGCTATTACATTGTCGAGAGAAATCCAAAAGACGTTGTTATAGTTCATGACTTCCAATGTAGGTGAATCAGAAGTATATTATTAATATCTATAGTGAAAACAATAAGATTTTTTATTATATAAAATAGAGTGTTTTATTGATTTTTCCGCCACTAATAAAAGTGATAATCTCACATGTGCGATTATTTATGATAATCGCACATGTGACGATTATCGCTGAATCAGCATTATAGTTTAATGCAATTTTTGCAAGGCAATAGGACAATTTTTTTATATAATAAACAGAACAATACATGGATGCTTGGAAATATGAAATTTATTTCTCGTGTTGAACAGGATATGTCACTCGTTCGCTTCGCTCACTCGTGAGATATCCTGGCCAACACTCGAAATAAATTTCATATTTCCGCACATCCATGTATTATTCTCTATATATTTGTTTGTTGATAGTTCACTTTTCTTATTAGCAGGGTAAGCGGAATTTGAAACCCGCGTCTCTAGGTAACGACGGTTTGCCTAATTGGCGAGGTCAAGTCGAGGAAGGAATCAGTATTATTTATAGCTAGAAAAATCGTTCCTTATTTATAGTCAAGAGAGTAATGTTATGCGCCTTAATTCAAATACGGAGTTGGCTCAACTCGTCCTTGGAGCCATATTACGCGAGATATACCAACTGCCTTTCAAGCATTCTTCAGTTGCGAGTTTCAGTAGAGACTATTATTCGCCTTTAACAGTCTCACAGATGCTGGCAAACAAATCTCACAACGCTGAATAAACTGAGACGCACATATAGAAATGATGATGAATGCAAGAGATATTAAACAGGCAAGAAACAGAGTAAAAATATAACAAATAAGTGTTGCCTTGAAAATCTTGAAAACTCATACTTTATGTCAAGAATCACTTGGAAATGCGAAATATATTTCATTTTGCAACTTCTCTGACCTAAATTTTAATTTGAGCACTTCTCGAAGAGTCGGGTAATAACGTCATATTGATCAAGGCAAGCAAGCACTGACTATATATGGGCACCTCAACGGTGGCCACAAAATTACTATAAACAGTAAAAGAGTCCTGCGTAAATAGTGTTTTGAATGGAGCGACGTGAAAAGGTGGTAAACTGGCGAAATTAATTTTTAGAACGAATTACCGAGGTTTCGAACGGAGCCAATAGCATTTATAGCCTTCAGAGGGCTCCGCTCGAAACGTCAGTATTTCGTTATCAAGTTTACCACCTTTTCACTTTGCTCTATAGACAGTAAGTTTGTTTGATTGTTGCTTGCTTCCTCGCTTGCTTCCTGGCTTACTCGCCTGCTTGCTTCTTCGCTTCCTTCCTTGCTTGCTCGCTCGCTCGTTTGCCTGCCCACTCGCTTGCTTGCTCGCTTCCTCGCTCGCCTGGATACATACATATAATACTTTTTTTTGATTGATTGATTTAATAATATTTATACAGGGTAGTCCAATTCAGCTAACGCTGATTTAAATGGAGCCCTGTTATAATACACATATATTCCATGATTATATATAGATTCCTGATATAATACACATATATTCCATGATTATATAAGTCCCATTAAAAAATTACCCAAATATACGGGGCATTTTGAGCTAACCTCCAACAGGGGCCATTTGTTTCTACTATTTTGTTTTTTTTGCCGCCTTATTGGCCCAACCAGTATAACAAATGGTCCTTGGGATACACAAATTAGTTTTCCGTGGCAACACATAATTTTCCAGACATCTAAGGTTATCAATAAATAAACCGAACAAGCACACCAGAAGAATTAGAAATTGATTTAATAAACATCAGTTCTATCACATTTGTAATTGATAAATGAGATTTTAAGAACATTCTATTTGAGATTTTCGATACAACAATAACTAAACTATTCATATTGGTTCATCTTATAGTTTAACAATATTTTAACAAAATTAAACAGCTCGCTTTACTACCATGCACTGTTGCAAAAACTCTAGCTTCAACCAGGGGAGGAAGTTCTTCCCACGAATATGTATCAAAACTGAAGCATTCAACGGAATTAAGATGTCCTTGTTCTTTATTATAACCTCCCATCACTACTATTCTATTTCCAGTAATAATGGCGGAGCATGCGAACATCGATGAATTCATTCTTTCCTCGCACGCACGCTCGCTTTCTTGCTATACATGCATATATTGTATGATTGTATGATTGTATGAGTTAAATTTCCCAAAATAAGGCGCAATTTGAGCTAGCCTACAACAGGGGACATTTGTGTATACTATTTTGTTTTTTGGTCGCCATTTTGGCCCAACCACTTAAAAAGATCCTGAGTATGAGGTAATTAATAATAATAATAATAATGGAAACTTTATTGATTAAATTTAGTTCTTACATATACAATTGTAAATCTCACTTATTAAGGTAATTTACAACCGGCTACTTGAATCGATGGTACACTATAATATATAACTATAAAAACACATAACAAACTTATACAATACAACATTAAAAAGTTAATAAATCTGGGTTTGTCCATTCCTTATTTCGGCAACAGAATATATAATACGTGGTTCTGATGGCAATTGTCGTCATTCGTTTCACACAATAGTTTTGGTGAACTTTGTCAAAATGAAGATCATTTAGCATTTTTAGAAATGTTGAACATTCTTTCGCAAAGACACCAAGAGAGCTAATTGATAAATTTATAAATTTTACGGATATAAATAATTTCCTTTGTTCTCTAATTAATTCTAAATATTTAGTTTTCTTTCGTTCCACATTCTTTTGAAGATTAGATTCAAAACCAGCAGTTAGTTCAACAATGTATAAGCATCCACTAGTTGTTGTCAGGAGCAAGTCTGGACGGTATGAGTCGCCGGTTAATATGGATGGACTTTTGTATCCCGGAAGATCGACATAGAGATTTGAACCGCTGACCGTCTTTAGGTTTGACGCAAGAAAGTTCAAAATTGAATCATGTCTCCACGTAAACCTTTCGAGATACGATTGGCAACCTGCTACGACGTGGAGTAGAGTTTCTGGTCCTAGACAAAGGGAACAATCCGGTGTTGGTGATATACCCCATCTTGCAAGGTTTTGGCGTGTGGGTAGAGAGTTATTCATGTAACGTATCGTAAAATTGAAGATATTCTTAGGTAGTTTAGATTGAGCCGCGCACCATAACTTCGTTAATTGAGAGAAGGAGAACTTTGTAATGTTAGTGAAAAACGAGCCTTGACAGATTAGATGGTTATGAAGTCTATCCTCGTGCTCAGAGCGAAAATCTTTAAGAACTTGCTTGGTAGAGGTATAGACGTCATACTGGATGTTTGAGCTGTTGCTAGTTGACTTCCATAGTTCATTGATCTGTTTGTTGGGAGATGTTTTAAGAGCTGTTCGAAGTACTGTTTGGCATTGGGTGAATTTGACTGATGGCGGACAGATACTAAGGCCGAATTTGTTTCGGGTTAAGAAAACTGTACTTAATGTTCCCGATATTGGTATTTCAAGCCACTTCCGAATGTAACTGTTCACTACGGAGTCGATATTTTCTGATATCCAAGTTTTTGACAGAGAAGTAACAGTGAAATGCCAAGAGATTTTGGATAAAACAAAACGAGTGTACAGTAGGATTTTATTTTTTGGATGGAGTGGCTTCGAGTCAATATCAGTCATTAGTTCGTCAATGAGCGTGGTAAGTTCAGATTTATGTTGCTGGTCTGTCATCTTAAAATCAAAATATCTCCCAAGATATCGAAAACATTCTCCAATTTTGGTAGCTGGAATTAGCTGGTTGCCAATGAGGAGTTTAGGTAGGTATTGGATAGATTTTGTTACAGCTTTTTTAATGCCAAAGGAACTACATTTATCAACCCGGATAATCATGCTGGACCATTGGCACCAAATAGCGAAACGGTTCAAAAGATGTTGGTTTTCTTTTTCTTGACTAGTTATTACGGCAGCGTCATCGGCAAACTGAAACCAGTGGATGGGATTTATAAATTGGAAGGAGAAACCAAATTGACGATACTTCTCATCTTTGATATGTTGAATAAAGGTGTTAAAACACATATTAAATAGAAGAGGACTGAGACAATCGCCTTGCAATACACCACGGCCAACAGTTATGAACGGAGTACGGAATTCAGGTGTGATTATTGAGGTCTTAAAATCTTTATACAAACTTTCTATAACTAATTTTATGTGGTCAGGGATATGGTGGTACTCGAGAACGGATTGGATTAGGTTGTGGTGAACTTCGCCAAACGCATTCTTGAGGTCAAGTAGAGTGATGACAACAGAGCGTTGCTTAATCCGTGCTTTGTTGATAATGTTGGCCATTTGAGCTGTGTGTTCTAAGGTGCCAGACATATTAGGTGTGAAGCCTTTTTGGATGTTATGTTCTATAAAGTTATTGGCGGTAAGGAATGAGTACATTGCGTTGCGTAGACATGAAGTAAACACTTTTAAGGGAATGCTTTCGAGTGTAATGGGTCGGAAATTGGATGGTTCAGCTTCGCCCTTCTTATGGATTAATATTGTGCAAGCTTTCTTCCACTCGGAGGGGATGCTCCCGGACAACCAGACAGCACGTATAAGGTCAGTTAAATAAGTTCTAAGAAAAGGACAACGTTTGAAACAGATAATGGAGAGCTGATCAAGGGGACACGGGGAACCAGATGCTTTCATTTTACGTATTATATTCGTGACTTGTTGATATGATGGTGGGTCAAGGTCAAATTGAATTTCTGGCTCAGATAACTTAGGAATCCAGCTGGGAATGTTAAACAGTTTGTTAGGATGAATTGCAGCAAGGGTTTTAGTGAAGTAAGAGAGGCATTCGGTCATGTTGAAAGATGGAAGTACAGCGTCCTTCTTGTCTAATATGTTTTTAACGTAACCCCAGAAATTCTTGCCAATGTATTTGTCATGATTGAACGATTGGCTGTTGTCTAGACTTGGCTCACTCGACTGGCTGTTGTTATTTGCACGGAGCTTATCACGCAATGCATGTGACACATATTTGATTTCGTTGGGTTCAGCATTAGTAGATGATTTGAGAGTTTTTAGAGCTTTCTTTAGATCTTTGACTGTATATTCCTTATAATAATAATAATAATAATAATAATAATAATAATAATAATAATAATAATAATAATAATAATAATAACGATAATAATAATAATAATAATAATAATAATAATGACAATAATAATAATAACAATAATAATAAATAATAATAATCATAAATAATTATGAGGATGTTGATGTAATGTTCTTCTTCTTGTTTATCAACGTTTCCCAAACTTTCATGAAAACCTGTACATTATTTTGTGAGATATCCTGGCGACAGACGGACAGACAGACAGAGACAGACAGAGACAGACAGAGACAGACAGACAGACAGACAGACAGACAGACAGACAGACAGACAGACAGACAGAGACAGACAGACAGACAGACAGACAGACAGAAAGACAGACAGACAGACAGACAGAGACAGACAGACAGAGACAGACAGAGACAGACAGCACCCCCAAATTAAACCTAACGTTATCAATAAATAAACAACAAGCACCATGGAAGAATATATTTTAATAAAGTTCTATATATTTGTAATTGATAACATAGATTTTAAGAACATTCTTTTTGAGATTTTCGATACAACAATAACTAAACTATTCAATATTCATATTGGTTCAGCTTATAGTTTAACAATATTTTTACAAAATCAAACAGCTGACTTTACTACTGCTGTTGCAAAACTTCTAGCTTCAATCAGGGGAGGGAGTTCTTCCCACGAATATGTATCAAAACTGAAGCATTCAACGGAATTAAGATATCTTTCAGTTTGTTCATCATTATAACCTCCCATCACTACTAATTTATTTCCAGTAATGACGGCAGAGCATCCCAGCCTCTTGTGTTTCATAGATGGCAACATTGTAATCTCTCCATGTACATTGTACATAAGAAAAGTATTTATGACTTCACCAGTTTGTAATGCCCCGCCGATCAAAACAACACTATCACTCCAACTGACTGTTGCCATTCTACCCAAAGCAAAAGGCAATGGAGGCATCTGTTGAGACTCATTTCTACATATATCATACATTTCAACATCGTCAGTAATATCTTTGTCCTCGCCAGTTGTTGAACCCCCGAGAATTACAATCTTATCATCAACAAGTGCTGCTCCATGATAACTTCTCCGTTGGACCATTTGGGATTTTAATTCACAAGAGTACGGAGGAACAAGAAGTAGTTGATAAATGCTATGCTTAATGTTCTCCTTGTCATATCCCCCCATAATGAAAAGACGATCTTTGTAAACCACACTCTGATGTGCACTGCATGCATCAGTTAGAACTGCTGGAAAATCACGCCATTGCGCCGATTGCTGTTCAACGTTCAGTGTTTCGATGTTATTCAGGTCAACCTTTCCATTGTGCCCTCCAACGACGATCATCTGATTTTCATAAAAGACTGAAGATGCTCCAGAACGAATTTCCTTCATTGGTTGTAAGCGTTCCCACGTTCGCGTTGACCATTTGAACCTCTCTGCTGAGTTCAGTCGCAAAGAACCGCCTGCTCTTCCACCAGAAATGAAGATGTCTTCTTTTACGTTGCAAGCATCTGCTGCAAGTTGATCTCGAGTAGAACTCAAAGGATGTTTCATCTCAGACATCATACGGCGCATTTGATCGTTTAGTTCATCTAAACGTGTCTTCATCTCGTCTCTCTCTTTCTTCATCTCGTCCCTCTGTGTCTTTATTTCATCTCTCTCCTTCCTCGTCTCGTCTCTCTCTTTCTTCATCTCGTCTCTGTGTGTCTTCATCTCGTCTCTCTGTGTCCTCATCTCGTCTCTCTCCTTCCTCACGTCGTCATGATCAATCCAATTCACCTTTCTATAAGAACAATCTTCACTTTCGTGATGAACACTTTCATGTTTATTCATCAGAAAGCCACATCCATCGTTGGAGCACACAACTGGTGCAAAACCACAGCTGTCGATGTGAATTTGAAGATGTTCTAGTTGAACAACCTCTGCACATCCTCGATCAACATATTCACAGTGAATCGACAATTTCAACAATTGTTTGGTCAAGTATCTTACTGGTTTTTTCACAGTCTCCAACGTCAATTCTTCCCTACAAGAAGGACATGTCTGAAAGTTGTCCAAGTGTCTCTCAATACATGGCCGGCAGAAATAATGTTCGTTATTTTGGCATTGAACTGGTTCCTTCAGCACGTTCAGACAGATTGCACAATGGAGATCTTCATCGACAACGTCCACGAATCGAGTGTCGTCAAAACCTTGATCAAGATTCTCCATTCTTCATCTTCTTCGATACTAACATTCTGATGGATTGTAATTTTGTACTGCCAAGACGTACTCAACTAAGTTTAAGAAACAGAAGCTCGTTTAAAGAGGAACAGATCAAGTGAAATGTTTTGTTCGCAAATCACACCCACATCACTTTCGTTTTCAATCTTGTGTTTCAAGTTTCAAAGGTCATGACACGACTTCCTTATACGGCTGAAACGCTTGGAAAAACGTCGCTTCCTTGTATAATTCAGCTCGAACGAATCAATGCAATGCATTAATAAATCAAGACACCTATGAATGTAGTCTCTAAAACAGATTGGCTTTAGCTCTCGACCTGTTCCATTGGTTCGCCTTTCAAAAGTGTACATAGTGACGATTATACAAATATACATTCCAATATGATAAAGAAAATTACTATAGAAGCATGTAGTATTCAGTAAATTGTTTGAGTGCTTGTTTGCTTCCTTCCTTCATTTTCTCGCTCGCTTGCAGTTGGTTGCACGGTTGCTTGCTCGCTCTCTCGCATTGCTTGCTTGCTCGCTCTCTCGCATAGCTTTCTTCCTCGCTCGCTCGCTTGCTTCCTTTCTAGCCCGCTTGTTTGCTTCCTCACTCGCTTCCTCGCTTACTTCTCGCTCCTTTGTTTCCTTCCTCGTTCGCTTCTTCGGCTCGTTTGTTTACTTGCTTAAAAACTGCTTTAGTCGTTTTCAGCTATTAAAAAATAGATCCTAAGTGCGATCTTGCTTTTCTTTCAGTTCTTGATCTTAAATACAGTACATGTAGTGTCACGAAAGCATTTTTAACCCATTGGCATTGTTGCATGCCACCTAGGATGTCTGAGGGTTCATACTTTGAGTATAAAACCGTGCATCAAAGGCTTAATGCGCGGCTGTGGTTGAAAGTACCTTTAACTGTACAATCAAAATTGCTTTCGGAGTCTCAGTGCGGTTCCATACAACTACAACGCAAAACTACATCGCGTCTGAAAATTTGTACTTTTTAACAAACGCCGTTGCCCTGTTTTGTACATGTATATATATATATATATATATATATATATAGGATATATGCCAAGCTGCGTTGCAATCAGTAGCCCGAGTGGACGCCTAAGCAGGCGTCTTGTTTAGATTAGACGCATGACCAACGTTTTATAGTGTACCCAATTTGTATAGATTCAAGCAATCATTAGACAACTCCGTAAAGTTAGCTGCCAGTTCGCCAGCTTGGTGATAAAGCTGGATTGAACGAGTTACAAGACCGGCAAACAAAACATTAATAGGGGCGTGCAGCGGCGAACTGGCTCCTTTGTATTTCGTCCATTCTGTCTTCATGAACAAACCTTCTTGATCTGTTGTATATTTTGGAGAAAGTCTTAAGAGGTCTTAAGTAAACATTTCACTGCGATTCATTGACACAACATCCCTCTTAGCCTTTAAGCTATTGATGTTGCGAGTTATTTCTTTTAAACCAGCTTTGCCTTTGACGAAATTGTTGGTAGGTTTTACAAGCAAGTTGCATGCTTATATGGTTGATCAGTTATGTGCTCGACACAACCACAGAATAGGAACATGACTGTCGGTGAATTTTCGAAGTGATCGAAGACTCGAAGTCTAGGGCTCTAGGCTCCATACATGGGAGGTATTGCGCAATTTTGTGTGGAAAAATTAATAACAAACGGCCCCGAAACCTATAGACTCGCGCTACCACAGATAGCCCGAGTAATAACCAATTTCTAAAAAATAGAATAAATGTGTGACATACTTTTCTACATATTACGCGCCAACGTTGCCTTCTCGACGTTACAAAATAAAGAAAAACTGGTGTTATTAAATATAAAGGGCATGCAGATGACGTATGCTGTTGGATTGCACTCTAACCGATGGCAAACTTTGAAAATTTATTGCTTAAAAACCAGCAGTAAATTTTCTTAAAATTTTCAGTGAATGCTCCTGTCATGCTGATCTGCATGTTTAAAACCCTGAAAAGGTTTTTTACTTCGTATGGACACGTTAATAAAAGTTTTACATTTTCACAAACGTTTTTACCCTTTTAAAAGGAAAACCAATGGAGCAGAGATTGAGAATTTGTTGTTCCTAACCGTTTCAGAGAGTACATTCATAGGTTGCTTGATTTAATACAGTAGACATCACCGTCTCGACTGATCGTGTGCGGCATTTGTTTGTGAGACTCGCAAAAAAATACAGGGCCGCAAATTACAGTCGGTCATCGGACATTGTCCGGCAATGAAACTCTCGACATCTGTTCCATTGCCATTGCATAGTTCAAACTGGCGTGGTGGCGACCAGAAATATACATCCCGACATACTAAAAAAATAGACATGATACGCATGCATGTATCCACCGCGTTGTTGCGTTGTTACTTTGCGTCTCTCGCCCGCTCCCTCCCCCAACATTCTCAAGTCCGGCAGCTCGAGCTCGCAGGCTATTACATTGTCGAGAGAAATCAATAAGACATTGTTATAGTTCATGACTTCCAATGTAGGTGAATCAGAAGTACATTATTAATATCTTTAGTGAAAACAATAAGATTATACATTTCTTTGTTGATTGTTCACTTTTCTTATTACCGTGGTAAGTGGAATTTGAAACCCGCGTTTCTAGGTAACGACGGTTTGGCCTTGGCGAGGTCAGTCGCGTAAGCAATCACACTAGTATATTTATAGCTAGAGAAATCGTTCTTATTTATATAGTCAAGAGAGTAATGTTATGCGCCTTAATTCAAACACGGAGTTGACTCAACTCGTTCTCGGAACCGTATTACGCGAGATATATCAACTGCCTTTCAAGCATTCTTCAGTTGCGAGTTTCAGTAGAGACTGTTATTCACCTTTAACAGTCTCACAGATGCTGGCAAACAAATCCTACAACGCTGAATAAACTGAGACACACATAGAAATTATGATGAATGCAAGAGATAAACAGGCAAGAAACAGAGTAAAAATATAACAAAATAAGTGTTGTCTTGAAAATCTTGAAAACTCATACTTTATGTCAAGAATCATTTGGAAATGCGACAAGTATTTCATTTTGCAACTTCTCTGGCCTAAATTTTGAGCATTTCTCGAATCGTCGGGTAATGACGTCATACTGATCAAGGCACGCAAGCAAGCACTAAACTATATGGGCACCTCAGCGGTGGCCAAAACAGTGTTTTGAATGGAGCGACGTGAAAAGGTGGTAAACTGCCAAAATTAATTTTTATAACGAATTACCGACGTTTCGAACGGAGCGTTCAGAGGGCTCCGCTCGAAACGTCAGTATTTCGTTATCAAGTTTACCACCTTTTCACTTTGCTCTATAGACAGTAAGTTTGTTTGATTGTTGCTTGCTTCCTCGCTTGCTTCCTGGCTTGCTCGCCTGCTTGCTTCTTCGCCTCCTTCAATCCTTCCTTCCTTCCTTGCTTGCTTGCTCGCTAGGAAACTTCTACTATTAAATATACTAATCAATCCTAATGCTCCACCGTCTTTTAAATTTATGTTCAATTTCTTATCTGCCACTCGACAACACGCTCGTACTAGACCGTTCTTATATGACCTTAAGCTTCCTTACCCGCGCACTAATTCTGGTAAACGAACATTTCTCTACAGCGCCTCAATTCTCTTTAACGCCTTAGATAGTGATTGCAAACAGCTTGTCATGTCACCTGCATGTACTTCTGATGCTTTCACGTTAAGATTAACTACTATTAAACGCAAACTCCGTAATTACTTTCTTCATAAACTTATCTGGAAGACCTTTTTTGCGTCAATTGTAATTTTTATTGAATTGTAAATGTGTTTCTACTTGACTAGTTTATCACTTCTCCAATTCTTGTCAAGATAATTTTTCTTGTTTTGAGATTTTATTTCTTGTTTTAAGATATTTAATCTTGTTTTAAAACAAAATATCTTGTCAAGAAACCGCATTATTATCTTGCAAACGGGACAAGAAAATCTTAAAACAAGTATTTTTATCTTAAAACAAGTTTTTGGGAATTTGCAGTGTAGTGTATTAGATATGTCTGTTGTATTTGTGAATATTGTAATATTGTGAGGGCCGTATGTTAGATAACCTTTACGGTTAATACGTCTTTTCCCTCGTAAAATAAAGTTTTATTATATTCTATTCGCTCGCTCGTTTGCCTGCCTACCCGCTAGCTTCCTCGCTCGCCTGGATACATAGATATAATATACATATATTCCATGATTGTAATCAAGTTCCATTAAAAAATCACCCAAATATACGGGGCATTTTGAGCTAGCCTCCAACAGGGGCCATTAATTGTTTCTACTGTTTTGTTTTTCTGCCGCCTTATTAGCCCAACTAGTATAACAAATGGTCCTGAGTATGAGGTTGGATACCCAAATTAGTTTTCCGTGGAAACACATAATTTTCCAGAGATCTAAGGTTACCAATAAATAAACAATAAGCACACTACAAGAATTAGAAATTGATTTAATAAACATCAGTTCTATCACATGGTACATTTGTAATTGATAAGAAATTTCTTTTTGAGATTTTCGATACAACGATAACTAAACTATTCATATTGGTTCATCTTACAGATTAAAAACATTTAAAAAAAGCTAAACAGCTGGCTTTACTACCGCTGTTGCAAAATATCTAGCTTCAGTCAGAAGAGGGAGTTCTTCCCACAAATATGTATCAAAACTGAAGCATTCAACGGAATTAAGAAATCTTTGTTCTTTATTATAACCTCCCATCACTACTATATTATGTCCAGTAATGATGGCAGAGCATCCCAGCCTCTTGTGTTTCATGGGTGGCAACATTGTAATCTGTCCATGTACGTTGTACATAAGAACAGTATTTGTGGCTTCACCAGTTTGTAATGTCCCGCCGATCAAAACAACACTATCATCCCAAGTTACTGTTGCCATTCTACCCAAAGCAAAAGGCAATGGTGGCATCTGTTTGGACTCATTTCTACATATATCATACATTTCAACACCGTCAGTAATATCTTTGTCGTTGCCAGTTGTTGAACCCCCGAGAATTACAATCTTATCATCAACAAGTGCTGCTCCATGAAAACATCTCTGTTGGACCATTTCGGATTTTAATTCACAAGAGTAAGGGGGAAGAAGAAGTAGTTGATAAATGCTACGCCTAATGTTCCCCAAAACATGTCCTCCTCCCAAAATAAAAAAACGATAAATGCTATCCCAAATTCCCTTTCGGTCAGTTCCTCCCAAAATGAAAAGACTATCTTTGTAAACCACACTCTGATGTGCACCGCATGCCTCAGTTAGAACTGCTGGAAAATCACGCCAATGCGCCGATTGCTGCTCAACGTTCAGTGTTTCGATGTTATTCAGGTCCACGTTTCCATTATACCCTCCCAGAACAATCATCTGATTTTCATAAAGGACTGAAGATGCCGCAGAACGAATTTCTTTCATTGATTGTAAGCGTTCCCACGTTCGCGTTGACCATCTGAACCTCTCTACAGAGTTCAATCTAACAAAATCACCTGCTCTTCCCCCAGCAATGAAGATGTCTTCTTTTACGTTGCAAGCATCTGCTGCAAGTTGATCTCGAGTAGAACTTCTTGGATATTTCATCTCAGACATCATACGGCGCGTTTGATCGTTTAGTTCATCTAAACGTGTCTTCATCTCGTCTCTCTCTTTCTTCATCTCGTCTCTCTGTGTCTTCATTTCGTCTCTCTCCTTCCTCGTCTCGTCTCTCTCTTCCTTTATCTCGTCCCTTTGTTTCTTTATCTCGTCCCTTCGTTCGCTCATCTCGTCTCTCTCCTTCATCACGTCGTCATAATCAGCCAAATTCACTCTTCTATAAGAACAATCTTCACTTTCATGATGAACTCTTTCATGTTTATTCATCAGAAAGCCACATCCATCGTTCGAGCACACAACTGGTGCATAACCACAGCTGTCGATGTGAATTTGAAGATGTTCTTGTTCAACAACCTCTGTACATCCTCGATCAACATATTCACAGTGAATCGACAATTTCAACAATTGTTTGGTCAAATATCTTGCTGGCTTTTTCACTGTCTCCAACGTCAATTCTTCCATACAAGAAGGACATGTCTGGAAGTTGTTCAAGTGTCTCTCAATACATGGCCGGCAGAAATGATGTTCGTTATTTTGACATTGAACTGGTTCCTTCAGCACGTTCAGACAGATTGCACAATGGAGATCTTCATCGACAACGTCCACGAAGCGAATGTCGTCAAATCCTTGATCAAGATTCTCCATTCTTCATCTTCTTCGATACTAACATTCTGATGGATTGTAATTTTGTACTCTCAAGACGTACTTAACTAAGTTTAAGAAACAGAAGCTCGTTTAAAGAGGAACAGATCAAGTGAAATGTTTTGTTCGCAAATCACACCCACATCACTTTCGTTTTCAATCTTGTGTTTCAAGTTTCAAAGGTCATGACACGACTTCCTTATACGGCTGACACGCTTGGAAAAACGTCGCTTCCTTGCATGTATAATTCAGCTCGAACGAATCAATGCAATGCATTAATAAATCAAGACACCTATGAATGTAGTCTCTAAAACAGATTGGCTTTAGCTCTCGACCTGTTCCATTGGTTCGCCTTTCAAAAGTGTACATAGTGACGATTATACAAATATACATTCCAATATGATAAAGAAAATTACTATAGAAGCATGTAGTATTCAGTAAATTGTTTGAGTGCTTGTTTGCTTCCTTCCTTCATTTTCTCGCTCGCTTGCAGTTGGTTGCACGGTTGCTTGCTCGCTCTCTCGCATTGCTTGCTTGCTCGCTCTCTCGCATGGCTTGCTTCCTCGCTCTCTCGCATTGCTTCCTTTCTAGCCCGCTTGTTTGCTTCCTCACTCGCTTCCTCGCTTACTTCTCGCTCCTTTGTTTCCTTCCTCGTTCGCTTCTTCGGCTAGTTTGTTTACTTGCTTAAAAACTGCTTTAGTCGTTTTCAGCTATTAAAAAATAGACCCTAAGTGCGATCCTGCTTTTCTTTCAGTTCTTCATCTTAAATACAGTACATGTAGTGCCACGAAAGCATTTTTAACCCATTGGCATTGCCGCCTAGGATGTCTGAGGGTTCATACTTTGATGAGTAAAACCGTGCATGCTCTCAAAGGCTTGATGCGCGGCTGTGGTTGAAAGTACCTTTAACTGTACAATCAAAATTACTTTCGGAGTCTCGGAGTCGGAGTGTGGTTCTATACAACTACAACGCATAACTACATTGCGTCTGATTATTTGTACTTTTTAACAATTTTTTGCCCTATTTCGTACATAGGATATACATGCCAAGCTGCGTTGCAATCAGTAATCCGAGTGAACGCCTAAGCAGGCGTCTTGTTTAGATTAGATTTAGGCCATTTATAGTTTCAATTTTTTCTATTGGAAATTTCATTCCACAGACATTTTACACCCTTTAATAGCTTCACGTGGGTTGAATTGTTAGCTCTCTCCGGGTTTTTCTCTCCATGGGTTCTCCTGTTTCCCTGAGCTGTAGAATTGTAGAGTTGTAGAGCTGTAGAGTTGTAGAGTTGTAGAGTTGTAGAGTTGTAGAGCTGTAGAGCTGTAGAGTTGTAGAGCGCTGTAGAGCGCTGTAGAGTTTTAGAGCTGTAGAGTTGTAGAGTTGTAGAGCTGTAGATTTGTAGACTGTTGTACGTACAGTATATCTGCATGGATATACACAGGTGCAAATGGTGTGAACGTGTAGATATCAAAGTGTCGTTGAAAGCAATATTTATTTAATTCTTGAGCTTCACACGATGTTGTGTTTCATCCAATATGGTTGCCAAACCTTCATTTTCAGTAATAATTTAAAGCCATTAATTGCATCCCAAGAATTGTTAGGATTCCAAAATTAAAATTTCTTTGGCTCCTGTTCCAGGCCTATAAAATGTTGTTTCCATGACAACAGAATTTTGATATCAGTCATGTGCATTTTTTTTCACAAATTTGTTCACAAGCCTCGAAAGCAACTACACTGTATAGCATGTATAACAGTGTATAGCATGAACGATTCCTGATCGTAGCGTTGTAGTGCTCTACAAGAAACTCTACACCGATTTGCACATCTTAAAACGTGACAGACCTAGTTAGCTCACCAGCTTAAATTTTATCTTTATAAAAAAATACAGATCCTTCATTTTATATTGTAGAGTAATGGAATTAATGAATTATCCCTCTTAAAATACAAGCTTTCTACTTTAAAGGCACGTCTCATTGTAGTAAAACAACGATGACAGGCCTCAACGTTCTAGACGTTCCCGTCGTCTCAAGAACGTGAAGATGCTCTCAATGACGTCTTGTGTAGAACGACGACGGCGTTCACTTTGCTCTCGGGATTTTAGATTGCTCATTATCATTGTTTTGAATGAAAAATGCTATTGAATTAAATCGCCGTCCATAGTAACAGCGCGGTGGGCAATGCATGTGTATTTATGGTCGCCACCACGCCCGTTTGAATGTCAAATTGTGCAATGGCAATGGAGTAGAGGTCGAGAGTTGTGCCTAACTGTTTCAGAGAGTACATTCATAGGTTGCATGATATAATACAGTAGACATTCGTTGGAGCTGAATTATAGAAGGAAGCCAAGTCTTTTCAAGCGTGTCAGCCATAAAAGGAAGTCGTGTCATGACGTTTGAAACTTCAAACACAAGATTGAAAACGAAAGTGATGTGGGTGTGATTAGTAAACGAAGCATTTCAATTGATCTCATCCTTTTTAAACGAGCTTCTGTTTCTTAAACTTAGTTGAGTACGTCTTGGCAATACAAAATTACAATCCATCAGAATGTTAGTATCGAAGAAGATGAATGGAGAATCTTGATCAAGGATTTGACGACATTCGCTTCGTGGACGTTGTCGATGAAGATCTCCATTGTGCAATCTGTCTGAACGTGCTGAAGGAGCCAGTTCAATGTCAAAATAACGAACATCATTTCTGCCGACCATGTATTGAGAGACACTTAAACAACTTTCAGACATGTCCTTCTTGTATGGAAGAATTGACGTTGGAGAAAGTGAGAAAGCCAGCAAGATACTTGACCAAACAATTGTTGAAATTGTCGATTCACTGTGAATATGTTGATCGAGGATGTGCTGAGGTTGTTCAACTAGAACATCTTCAAATTCACATCGACAACTGTGGTTTGGCACCAGTTGTGTGCTCGAACGATGGATGTGGCTTGCTGATGTATAAACATGAAATAAGTCATCATGAAACTGAAGATTGTTCTTATAGAAAGGTGAACTTGACTGATTATGACGACGTGAGGAAGGAGAGAGACGAGATGAGGACACAGAGAGACGAGATAAAGACACAGAGAGACGAGATGAAGAAAGAGAGAGACGAGATAAAGACACAGAGAGACGAGATGAAGAAAGAGAGAGACGAGATGAAGACACGTTTAGATGAACTAAACGATCAAATGCGCCGTATGAAGTGTGAGATGAAACATCCTTTGAGTTCTACTCGAGATCAACTTGCAGCAGATGCTTGCAACGTAAAAGAAGACATCTTCATTGCTGGTGGAAGAGCGAGCAATTCTTTAAGATTGAACTCGGTAGAGAGGTTCAGATGGTCAACGCGAACGTGGGAACGCTTACAACCAATGAAGGAAACTCGTTCAGGAGCATCTTCAGTCTTTTATAAAAATCAGATGATCGTCGTTGGAGGGCACAATAGAAAGGTGGACCTGAATAACATCGAAACACTGAACGTTGAGCAGCAATCGGCGCAATGGCGCGATGACATTCCAGCAGTTCTAACTAAGGCATGCAGTAGACATCAGAGTGTGGTTTACAAAGATCGTCTTTTCATAATGGGGGGACATGACAAGGATAACGCTTGGGATAGCATTTATCAACTACTTCTTGTTCCTCCGTACTCTTGTGAATTAAAATCCCAAATGGTCCAACGGAGAAATTATCATGGAGCAGCACTTGTTGATGATAAGATTGTAATTCTCGGGGGTTCAACAACTGGCAAGGGAAAAATTATTACTGACGGTGTTGAAATGTATGATATATGTAGAAATGAGTCTCAACAGATGCCTCCATTACCTTTTGCTTTGTGTGGAATGGCAACAGTAAGTTGGGATGATAGTGTTGTTTTGATCGGCGGGCAATTACAAGCGGGTGAAGTCATAAATACTGTTCTTATGTACAACGTGCGTGGAGAGATTACAATGTTGCCAGCCATGAAACACAAGAGAGTGGGATGCTCTGCTGTCATTACTGGAAATAGAATAGTAGTGATGGGAGGTTGGAATAAAGAACAAGAGTTCCTTAATTCCGTTGAATGCTTCAGTTTTGATACATATTTGTGGGAAGAACTCCCTCCTCTGATTGAAGCCAGATATTTTCCAACAGCGGTAGTAAAACCAGCTGTTTGACTTTATTAAAATGTGGGTTTTTTTACTATAAGATGAACGAATAATCAATATGAATAGTTTAGTTATTGTTGTATCAAAAATCTTAAAAAGAATGTTGTTAAATGTCTGTTATCAATTACAAATGGTAGAACTGACGTTTATTAAACCAACTTGACAAATTCTAATTCTTTCAGTCAGGGCCGTGGGAAGATTTTTCAGGTTAGGGGGGGGGCGAGCGGCGAAGGCGCGAGAACCCTCTAGGGGAGTCCAGGGGCATGCTCCCCCGGAAAATTTTTGATTTCTAACTCTCTGAAACGCGTTTTCCTGCATTTTGGGGTCAGTTTTACAACAAAATATTATGATCATAAACAACATCATTTTAGTTTACCTTTACTTCCTTCCAGGAGAAAACAGAAGTTTTATGAAAGGGCATCGTATAGCGAGAAGGCCGGGAAGCGCGCAAGCTTTATCAGTATATTAAAGCATTGGTGATGCATAACATTTCCAATGACTGCGAGGTTCTTTCGCATCAGTAGCTATAACTGTAAAGTTATCTTGGTTAACTTACCAACTTCAGTATCTGTATCTTGCTAGTCTTGCCGTGGAGCCGGGGCAAAGAAAGATTGAATCTTCCTCTGCGCCATACGTCTGCGTTACACGATCGGAAATCGCATAGAAAATCGGCCACTTTCATGGGGCAGTTCGCAGTCCACGTGCGTGCTGGCTCAAGTGAGTTCTGAGGACATTTGAAACTGATGAATTTGACAAGGGTAATGGCTTCGTTCATCGCGAAAATTCCACGAGTTGTCAACAAACCGTATTCTATGTATGGCAAGCCCAACATTCGTGCTATGCGCTCGTGGAGAAATTATGGTCGAGCGACGATTTTGAGCGGAGACGTTTGACTTTGAGCTCGGGGCGTCCTCGCTGAAGTGTGCAGCCTGTCGGCCGATTGATGACGTTTACACGCAAGATATTCCTTCTACGCATGCGTAGCTAATACGGGTCAGCCCGTATTTCGCGAGCCTCGACAGCCGCCATTTCCGATCGTGACTGGCAGCAGAAAAATCTCGTGCTTTCACGTCTAATTTTTAGGGGGGCTTAGCCCCCTCCTTCTGGCGATTAGGGGGGCGCTAGCCCAACTTGCACCCCTGGTTCTACGGCCATGCTTTCAGTGTGCTTGTTGTTTATTTATTGATAATTATGTTTTTACAAAAAACTAATTTGTGCGTTGGGGGAGGATGCTAGCGAGAACTGTGCACCACGGTGAACTGTGCAATGGCAGTGGAGTAGAGGTCGAGAGTTTGTACCTAATCGTTTCACAGACAACATTCAAAGGTTGCTTGATTTAATACAGTACACATTTATTGCATGAGCTGAATCAGTATGCAAGGAAGCCAAGTCTTTTCAAGCGTGTCAGCCATAAAAGGAAGTCGGGTCATGACCTTTCAAACTTGAAACACAAGATTGAAAACGAAAGTGATGTGTGAACGAAGCATTTCACTTGATCTGTTCCTCTTTAAACGAGCTTCTGTTTCTTAAACTTTAGTGGAGTACGTCTTGACAGTACAAAATTACAATCCATCAGAATGTTAGTACCGAAGAAGATGAAGAATGGAGAATCTTGATCAAGGCTTTGACGACATTCGCTTCGTGGACGTTGTCGATGAAGATCTCCATTGTGCAATCTGTCTGAACGTGCTGAAGGAGCCAGTTCAATGTCAAAATAACGAACATCATTTCTGCCGGCCATGTATTGAGAGACACTTGGACAACTTCCAGACATGTCCTTCTTGTATGGAAGAATTGACGTTGGAGACAGTGAAAAAGCCAGCAAGATACTTGACCAAACAATTGTTGAAATTGTCGATTCACTGTGAATATGTTGATCGAGGATGTGCAGAGGTTGTTCAACTAGAACATCTTCAAATTCACATCGACAGCTGTGGTTATGCACCAGTTGTGTGCTTGAACGATGGATGTGGCTTGCTGATGAATAAACATGAAAGAATTCATCATACTGAAGATTGTTCTTATAGAAAGGTGAATTGGGTTGATTATGACGACGTGAGGAAGGAGAGGGACGAGATGAAGACACAGAGAGACGAGACGAAGAAACAGAGTGACGAGATGAAGACACAGAGAGACGAGATGAAGAAAGAGAGAGACGAGATGAAGACACAGAGAGACGAGATGAAGAAAGAGAGAGACGAGATGAAGACACGTTTAGATGAACTAAACGATCAAATGCGCCGTATGATGTCTGAGATGAAACATCCTTTGAGTTCTAATCGAGATCAACTTGCAGCAGATGCTTGCAACGTAAACGAAGACATTTTCATTGCCGGTGGAAGAGCGAGCAATTCTTTAAGATTGAACTCGGTAGAGAGGTTCAGATGGTCAACGCGAACGTGGGAACGCTTACAACCTATGAAAGAAAGTCGTTCAGGAGCATCTTCAGTCTTTTATGAAAATCAGATAATTGTTCTGGGAGGGTACAATGGAAAGGTGGACCTGAATAATATCGAAACACTGAACGTTGAGCAGCAATCGGCGCAATGGCGTGATTTTCCAGCAGTTCTAACTAAGGCATGCAGTGCACATCAGATTGTGGTTTACAAAGATCGTCTTTTCATTTTGGGAGGACGTGACTTGGAGAACATTAATGATAGCATAATATATCAACTACTTCTTGTTCCTTCTTACTCTTGTGAATTAAAATCCCAAATGGTCCAACGGAGAAGTCATCATGGAGCAGCACTTGTTGATGATAAGATTGTAATTCTCGGGGGTTCAACAACTGGCTCGGCCAAAGATGGTATTGCTGGTGTTGAAATGTATGATATATGTAGAAATGAGTCTCAACAGATGCCACCATTGCCTTTTGCTTTGACTAGAATGGCAACAGTAAGTTGGGGTGATAGTGTTGTTTTGATCGGCGGGACATTACAAACTGGTGAAAACATAAATACTGTTTTTATGTACAATGTACATGGAGAGATTACAATGTTGCCATCCATGAAACACAAGAGGGCGGGATGCTCTGCCATCATTACTGGAAATAAAATAGTAGTGATGGGAGGTTATAATAAAGAACAAGGATTTCTTAATTCCGTTGAATGCTTCAGTTTTGATACATATTTGTGGGAAGAACTCCCTCCTTTGATTGAAGCTAGAAGTTTTGCAACAGCGGTAGTAAAGGCAGCTGTTTGACTTTGTTAAAATGGTTTTTTTTTACTATAAGATGAATGAATAATCAATATGAATAGTTTAGTTATTGTTGTATCAAAAATCTTAAAAAGAATGTTGTTAAATTTCTGTTACCAATTACAAATTGTAGAACTGACGTTTATTAAACCAATTTGACAATTTCTAATTCTTTCAGTGTGCTTGCTGTTTATTTATTGATAATATATTATTGATAATTATGTTTTTACAAAAAACCTACTTGTATAATTATCACAGCCCTGATTCGTAGAATTAACCACCCATGCAAGACCATCTGTTACATTATATATGTTTGATTGACACTTACAGTACCTCAATTTTGGCTCCCTTTCTTGGTTCGTAGAAGCCTTTGAGCTTTGGCACCACACTGTCAAATCCTTTATCTGCCACAAGACAAGAGCCATTCTCCAAAGATGCAAAGGTGGACATTGGAAACTCTGTACTGTGCACAATATGTAAAATCTTTGCTGGACTACCTACAGGTACAAACAGGAATTACTGAATATACACCTGTACACGACTGTACACCATCAACATCATCATCATCATCATCAACATCATTATTCACACAAGCTTGGTAAAAGCCTCCACTTGAAACAGCAGTATTTCATTACTAAAAATTTCAGAAGTTTACCACCTTTTCACTTTGCTCAAAATATATACAATTTGGTTGACATTAGTGACATTTCATATAATATTCTAAAATTTAGACTACTAAAATAGTCATTGATAAATTTTCATTTTAGAGCCGTGAAAATGCCCCAAATTCAAAAATATATAATGAACATTTGCAAAATTTACTGATCATGTCCCAAAATTTATTCCATAGAGTTATTAAATTACCAGTAACCCATTCCTTACGAGCTAACCCAAAATGGCCTTTTTTATTGTTTACTCGGTCTAATGCTAGACAATTTCACTTGTCAAAGGTAGAACTCCCAGACATCTTAGGCAGCAATGAGTTAACAAGTGGTTAATCCTGCTTGAGCTGGCCAAAATTAGCCCCTTTATGGTTTTATTCGGTCTAATGTCAGACCTCCACCAATTCCAAACTATAAAATGTAACACTCTAGAATGTACTACCGAAACTCATTACAACTAAAGACAACTCACTATCAGCTTTTAAGACATCATTATTTAATTACTACAGTACTACTGTATTCGTCTTTGGAAAACACTTATAACGTAGATGACCCTCGTTCGTGGAAAATGATTTGCATAAAATGTAATCGGGCACGTGACTTATCTAAACCCCTTTCATGTTGTTTCTACAGCTTGATGTCTGTATATATAACTTTGTAAATACAGTCGTTGGCACCTAAGCATGTACACCGCCCATCAAAACATGTTCTAAATTCAAGCCAAAGTTAACCATTTTGAAATCAACACCATGGGATTGGTGAGATGTGATTGGCTAAGGGCACATTCATGTGACAATAATGCATTGGTCCGAATGCATCGAATGAAAACCTAATACGTTTCCAAGGTAAATATTTAACTTTGACATTGATATAAAACATGTTTGACGGGTGGTGTACATGCTTAGGTGCCAACGACTGTATGTTTCTAGCTTAAATTTATTTGGGACCACAGTTAAATTGGCCAAAAGCTGTTGTGGTTACCCTGCCACCATCTTATATTATGTTTTATAAACTTTTATTGTATGACTTTGTTCAGTTCATGTTTGTATAATAGGTGAATTGTGGTAAAGCTTATAAAATAAATAAAATAAATAAATAAAATTAACAATAGATGGGCACAGGCCTTCATCAGAGAAAAAAGAGCTCGACCCAAAATGGCAGTATTTCATTACTAAAAATCTCATCCGTTTACAACCTTTTCACTTTGCTATACTACAAGAAAACTTATCAAATTCTTTAAAAATTCATGAAGAAAATTCAAAAGAAATGAATATTTAATCAAAATCTGTAAATCACATTACAGATTCGTCCTAATTTACATAAACTTTTTCCTCAATTTACTTAGCTAAAATCACTCTAACTTGAAAGCTAGTTTGAAAACATGGTAATTTAGATGAATCCATTTGATAAGTACAATAAAGCATTCACAGCCGATCTGTATCTGATTTACTATGGCTCGCTTGCAGCTTGCCTTGTAAATCACATACAAGTCACTGCTCATGCTTTTATCTATTACTTAAAGTGCTGATACCACTGCAATATTACACAGCACTTACCCATGCTGGAAACTGACTGATAAGTCTCACAGTCAACACACCAACTGCCAGACCACTGAGCTCCAGCTAATTCCACATTCTTCTGCAATACATCAACCACCTGTTGTCCACTTTTACCACTTGATAATGGCCAAGGACACACACTAAATTGGGAACGTTAAACTAGATTAGAAGAATCTACCATGATCAAACCAAGTGACTATTTTTATATTTACAGGAAGATAATGATATCATCATTTTATCATCATCATTTTATCATCATGATCATCATTTTTATCATCATTATCATCACCATCATCACCACCACCACCATCTGATCATCATTATCATCATCATCACATTATCACAACATCATCATCATCACCACCATCATCATCATCACCATCATCATCATCACCATCTGATGATCATGATCATCATTATAATCACCATCACATTATCATATCATCACCACCATCACTATCATCACCATCACATCATTATCATCATCATCACTACCACCATCGTTATCACCACTATCACATCATCATCATCACCCACATCATTATCACCATCATCATCATTATCACCATCACATCAATCATCACTATCATCACCACCACATCATCATCATCATCCTCTTCTGCAGACAGCTGAATATAAACCTCCCAGAAAAGTGGACTTTTCCAGGCTTTCCCCCTAGATAGAATAGATAGAATCTATTTCTTAATCTTATTCCTTAGCATCATTATCATCATTATTTCATCATCATTATTATTATAATAATAATAATGATGCTTATAATAGTAAAATAATTAATAAATTAATAATAAATAATAATAACAATAATTAACACCTGTCAGACATATTGACTATAGTAATGCTACTAGTGGTAACTGGCAAGTCAAGTGACTTTTCCAGGCTATAAAAATGTTCAATTGCAAGACTGAGAGAGGATTGTACTTGTTAAAGGGAGAACCCTCAGACATCCTATGCAGAATAGGTTAAATAACTGTTATTTTATAATTAAAATATTATAAATTTATAATTATGTATTCATAAAATAAATATAAATATTCAGTTGTCCTTCAGCAGCGTATATATGTGAAGAAGACGAATATAAATGAAGTCGAATCACTGCTGTAGAGGAAAGTTTTGACCGGCCCAACCGGGAATCGAATCCAAGGTCTCTGGTTTAACATATGGTACGTACCAGCGCTCTACCACTGAGCTATTGGGACTCCCGGCTGAGGCAGTTTAACTGCGGTCAGAAAACTTTTCTCTACATCAGTGATCCGACTTCATTTGAAATTCTTCTTCTTCACATATATACGCTGCTGAAGGACAACTGAATGTTTATAACTTATGGTGGCTTGGGTCAAGCTGATTTCGTCCTGGAGAAAGATACCTAACTCTTCATTTAGGTGGATTATATACCCCCGATGAGCTACGGTAATGTGTGCAATATTTAATATATGGATATTTCTGACTGCCTCAGCCGGGAGTCCCAATAGCTCAGTGGTGGAGCATTGGTACGTACCGTATGTTAATTCATAAACCAGATACCTTGGGTTCGATTCCTGGTTGGGGTGGTCAGAAAACTTTTCACTACAGCAGTGATTCAACTTCATTTGAAATTCTTCTTCTTCAAATATAAATGTAAATAAATATATGGAATTATTAAATACATGTATTTATAATGTATTTATGGTATTCAATATAATTTATTAAATATGTGTATTTAGAAATATATGTATTTAGAAATATATGTATTTATCTATTTATGAAATACATAAATATTTACTTGCAGTATTTATCTATTTTTTATATTTTTATTTATATATTTATTTTTATTAGTATAATTATTTTTATATAGTAAAACTAACTACATGTACTTGTTATTTTATAATTAAACCTAAAATAACATTAGTTATTTATTAGTCACACTTTTATATCGCCATTTTATCTACATATTTTTAAAAATATGTAAAACTATTTAATAACTAATGTTTAAATGTTATGTTATTTACTTAATTAATAAAGTTTAAACTAATTATTTTATTTTATATTTTAGTTATTTTAACTATAAAATAATTATACAAAGTCAATTTCAAATACTTACCGCGTAACACCCATTCTTGCTTTCAATTTAAAAGTCTATAAGCATTTTCTAACAACAAAAATTGTATTATTTACCCAGTGTGAGGGCCGCCATCTTTTGTAGCCCGCGCTCAGCCGGTCAGCGCGGTGGATTTTTTGTGCGTGGATTTCGCGTGGGACACACGCATAGCTGAAGATTGGCATTGGCACACGTTGAACGAGGCACAAAACAACCTTGTCTGTCATTTCCAAAAGGTTTTTATTACTAAACTAACATTTGCAGAGATGAACTACATTGGTTACGGCGTAACTGCTTTGCTACTTTGCTCGCTGACGTTAAGGGGACGTCGACAAATAGATTTCGTCCCCAATCGCGGACTTGTTCCGCGATGGGGGGGAGGGGGGTAATCTTGAATCCGCGACGACAAGAAAAATTAGGACGAAATCTGAATTTAAATATAAACATTCGTTATACACCACGAGTCTACATCTATTACTATGCTATGTGTCTATACTCGTTGTCAAAATGGCAGTATTAGTACGGTCAACATACTCGTTCGTGTGTTTCAGATATCCACTGGTCCGCGATGATAGGGGGGAGGGGGTCAACACAATCGCGGAACAAGTCCGCGATTGGGGACGAAATCTATTTGTCGACGGCCCCTAAGTGAAGCTAAACTGAGGGACGGCGACTGTGCACTTGTGTAGTCAAGAAATTTAATAAGACCTTTTGACTTTTAGCCGAATAAAGTTGATCTCTTTTGTTAAATGATAATCGGCTTTTATAGTTTGTAATTCAAATGTTTTTGTACCCATTTTTGTTCTGTTTTGCTGTTATTGTTTGCATTTGTTCATGTTATTGGACATTAAAGTAGCATAAACGTCAACATTGTATCGTTCAACATTTTATTGCTGTTTTTATTGTTTCTGACATGTCAGAACGCACACAGAATTTACATAATTTATAGGATATTCTTTCATGGATTGTTCAATGATTATAAAAATCAATCGGTTAAAAGGCTTAATTCATATTGATTGTTGTTCACAGATATCAATTTCTGATCATTATCAATTTCACTGATTACTTAGGCCAACAGAAATCAATATCTATCAATGGCAATAAATTGATCGATTTCATAATCAATATCTTAGCCTATACAATCGATGAAATTGATAATGGACTAAAATTGATATCAATAACAATCAATATAACCTAATCAATATATTTTGATAATCAATGAATAATTGCTGAAGGTACTGTAGTTTGGTATTGAATATCAATCAATCAATCAATCAATCAATCAATCAATCAAATAATCAACTATAGTAAATTTTGTGTTTGATTGGTAAAGTGACTTTATTATATAAAATACAGTGTTTTATTGATTTTTCCGCCACTAATAAAAGTGATAATCGTCACATGTGCGATTATTTATGATAATCGCACATGTGACGATTATCGCTGAATCAGCATTATAGTTTAATGCAATTTTTGCAAGGCAATAGGACAATTTTTTTATATAATAAACAGAATAATACATGGATGCTTGGAAATATGAAATTTATTTCTCGTGTTGAACAGGATATGTCACTCGTTCGCTTCGCTCACTCGTGAGATATCCTGGTCAACACTCGAAATAAATTTCATATTTCCGCACATCCATGTATTATTCTCTATTTATTTAATGAGGGTGACATATGACAGTATTTAGATACTGATAACTCTATGGCCCTCACCCCTTGAAGGAGCTAATTAGTAGAATTAACTGGGGAAACTACGGTGTTGATTTTGATGGAGGGAGGAAAACCAGAGAAGCCTACGAAAAATCCTTGAGGCGCACGAAGGAACTAACAAGTAACAAGTAACAACTCTACTTGCATGAAGCTTAGGTGATCACCCATCCAAACACTGATACAGTACTGTACTACCAAAATCAGTAGAGTGTTTTCCCAGTAGAAAAAAAGTGCATGTGAATGAATTCAATGAAATAGACAAATTCAGTTGATTTGGAACGGAGTGTAAAATAAATGTGATACTGTAGTACCCTCCGTTCAAAAAATAAATCTTGTTCAACAGAATTCGTTGATTTTGTTAAATTCGTTCACATGCCACACTGCATTTCTGAGCCATTGACGTCACAAAACATAAACATTTGGCCACCTTCCAAACAACCATTTTTCTTCCAGAAAAGACACTCTAAATACTGTACAGTACTGGTTTTGGTAGTATTTGCTAAACTACAGTATAATGCCCAAAACAAAAATGTTTGCAAAAGATTTCAGTCTAGAATGTTTAGTAATTTTGTGAGTAGAACAATGATGCATTTGAATATCATTTCATTTGTTTCTTTTATTTCTAATGTGCTCTGTGTACATCATGGGTGTTTCAAATGCTGCCCCTTTATCATTTTACTGTCTAATGGCAGACAAAACAGAAAAGTTCTGTGCACAGTTGAATCTGACTTACATGTAATGGCACACTTTTATTCCATACATCAATTGATGAGTTGGGTTTTTTTTCTTTAAACGTTTCTCATAGTTTGCATCAAGTTTCTGACAAAATTTGAGAAAACATTAACTGATGATGATCGATCTCATCCTGATCAAAATCATCAAATCAAAGCCAAGTTGCAATCTGCTTGCAAAGAAGCAAAGGGAAAGGATCACAGATGATAATTATAAGTAATAACATGACTTGAGGGAAATTAGCGATTAAATTTCCCGCAGCCGAGGCGGCCCGAGGACTTTTACAAATCTTCCCGAGGCAAAGCGGAAATTTAATCGCTAATTTCCCGAAAAGTCATGTTATTAGTTTGTAATATTATGATCGCCGAGGAAAACTTTGAGAATCTTACCGACAGGAAATTTATGCGGTTGATCAGAGAAGTTGCATCTAATTTTCCCGTGCATGTTGATGAGGGAAAATATATGCAAGCGGGAAATTTAGAAGAAGACAAAAGATAAATTTCTTTGTCTTCTAATTTTCCCTCATCAACATGCACGGGAAATTTAGAAGAAGACAAAGGATTTCTTTGTCTTCTAATTTTCCCTCATCAACATGCACGGGAAAATTAGAAGACAAAGGATAAATTTCCCTCTTGCATGAGCAATGAGGGAAATACGAGGTTTACATTCCCTCGGAGAACAAAATAATCCGAGGCGATCATGGTATTATAGCAAGATTTATAAAATAGGTTGCGTCTTACGCGCGCTGTGATTGGTCAATTACCATGTTTATATCAGGCTATGTAAACACGGTTGTGATGTCACGGCACATTTTTTAGCCTTATTTCATAAAAGAAATAGAAAATGGATGCCTTGTGTTTATATAACCTGATGCAAACACTCGAGTGAGTTGGGAGAATTCGAAAGTACGTATGTAAACCCTCGCCTACGGCTCGGGTTCACATTCAACTCCCAACTCACTCTCGTGTTTGCATCAGGCTATATAAACACGGGCGGCCATTTTCTATTTCTTAAATAATATATAACATTTTTCGATAACGCATTATGCACGTGTGACGTCAAAATGTTTAATTTGCGTATCAAACAAACTGAAATATCTCAGAAACGAAGCAAGAAAACGAAAAACTGCAACAGATGTTACTCTGTCATTTCAGGTCATTTTAAGTGTTCTTTCAAATGAGACAAACTTAATTTTCGCTTCACAGGCACTTTAAATCCTTTATTCAACTGATTAGTATGCATATACAGTATCATACGTTTTGAATGGCTGAGTGTGATAACCACTTATCACACCGTTTATATCGCATACTAATGAGTATTTTGATTTCTAACTCTTGAAGCTTCTTTTTCGATAAATTAAGTAAAAAAATTGATTTTATTGCAGAAGAGTCATGAGATAAGATGGCTAGTCAATGTTCACTCGTGTGAAAAAGAATTTAACATCGCTCGTGAAGCTTTAATGTTTAAGGTGACTCCACACAGTTTCTTGAAAAATGGAAAATACAAGTTTGAGAGTCCAAAATCCGTAGATATTCCTCCTTTACGGAATTAGTGGAGTAGATGACATCATAAGGTATATAATTTGCATTTCAAAATATCTTTGGAATGAGATGAGAAATTGAACAAGGGAAGAGGCTATTTTTTATTTTAAAACATTTCTAAATACAATAAAAATTGGGATAGAGAATTTTGGCATCTTACTGCCCCTTTAAATTAAATCCAAACACCCTTAACGTGCGTTTTAAATATTTATATAGGATGTTCTTAAATTCGGGTTTAGTTCAAGAGAATACGTTCTACTTCACGAAAAAACGAAGGGATCCGAAGTGGACGACGACGATATTTCCGAAGAGCAGCCACAACAAGAATCTTAAAACCTTAATACTTTTTATATAAAGAAAGAAACCCTAACAGTTTTGTTTTAGCTCTGCGAAAATTTACACACCAGTAGCGATTACAGTACCCTGAGGGTCAGAGCCCCTTTCCGACCTACGCAGTCTTCGCGGGAAAGTGGGCTCTGCCAACAATCTTCGCCCAAGTTTGGGGCGAGTCAGTCAGGTTTTAAACTGGTCAAACAAGTTCTAGTTTATGAGCACCCGTAAGCAGGAAAATAGCAAGTAGGCAACCGTTCACGCATGCTCAAAAAGAAATATCGAGTTAGTTAGCAGAGCCCACTTTCCCCCGAAGCCTGTGTAGGTCGGAAAGGGGCTCTGACTCGCAGGGTACGATTACAGTTGTCACATTACTTTTCCGTTTGTGTTACGAAGTTCGTTGAAAAGTTCAGATATTCGTTCGGAAGTTCGGAATTACGTTGTCAAGGTTGAACAATTATCCAATCAAATTGCGAATTTTGGATCAAAGCTCATTATGATTGGATAATTTTTCAACCTTGGCAACGTAATTCCGAACTACCGAAGGAATAATCTGAAATTTCCAACGAACTTCGCAACACAAAGTGGAAAAGTAACGTGAAATCAACTGTACAAGCCGAACTTCAGTCAAAAAATACATTACTTGTAAAAAAAAGTCATTTAAATGCCAGGTTTCAAAACGTTGATAGTTTCACGATATATACTTTTGTACTTGAGAAATGACGTCATCATATCGTATTTTATGCCGCCATTTTGAGTTTGAATAACGACTTAACTTTGATGTACAGCAGAATTTTTTTTCAAATTTGACGCCATATCGTCAATTAATTTTATAACATAGATGTAATACAACGGCATTTCTGATTGGCTACCGAGCGTGCGCCATAACTCGATGGAGCACGGTAATTTCAAACGTAATGAGAAACTCATTTTAATCAGCGAAATAAATATCGTTTTCCCTTGTTTTATGTCTGATTCTCTGTTATAAAAGAAATGGTTCATGGTTTGGCGTGCTCCATTGAGTTACGGATGCACTTGGGAAGTTGGAGAGCACTCAAAAATCTTGAGTTGTTCTCGGCTACGCTTCGACCAACTCTGACGCTTTTTTCGTGCTCTTCGAACTTCCCACGTGCATCTATCATGGCTTGGCGTGCTCCATCAAGTTTTATACAATACTCTGGTTGCTATGCGTATTTTCATTGGTTCTTGCCCATGATCTCTTAGAGGACAGACACATAGATCACGTCAGATCACGTCAGCTGTATTGTGTAACTTTTATATTGTATAAAACAAATAGATTCCATTTTTTTGGTTGTCTGTTCAGTTATAGATGCACAGAAGACGTCACAACGTGGTAAGAACATCAATGACCCACTCGACTGCGTCTCGTGGGCCACTTTTTTGTTCTTATCACGTTGTGACGTCATCTGTGCATCTATAACTGAACAGACAACGGCAAAATGGAATCTATTTGTTAAATGGAACCATTTCTTAATTGACCTGATTTTGACGATATGACGTCAACATTGAAGACTAACATACGGCATTATGAACATATACACATCTTCAACTTACTGTCTTTAACACTTTGAGGCCTGGACCTCTCCCTATGCTGAATAAAATCGTCTGGCGTTAGCCAGAATAAACCTTAAAGACTCGTCGTCAGGCTTCAAAGTGTTAATAAACCTTATAAGGTACAAGTTACTTCCGTTGAAATCGTGTGCTCTCATTGGCCGAAACGCGTCACGTGCCGGTCGATTATTTTCCGTAATCGACTGGTCGTTTACGGATTTTGCCAGCCATTTTGTTTACAAAAGAAAAACAAGAAAATCGCAAAAAAATTGTGAATTCAATACCGTAAATACTTATCAATTATTGGACGAGTCTGAGCAAAATATCATGATTTGTCAGTGGCGAGCTACTAGTTATTTGCCGATGCCGAAGGCAGACTGACAAATCATGATATTTTGCGATAGACGAGTTCAATAATTGATTTATCATTCATAAAATAGTTAAAAATCTGAAATGCCCTAAGTTAGAGATCGCTACTCTTCTCTGTGTCTTCGGCATACTAAAATCTTCGTAAAACTTACTTTTTGTTGGCACGAGTGTTGCTTTTTATCTCACTAAATCTTCCTTTTAACTATTTATTTTCTAAAGTACATTGTCGTTATGAATGCTTCCAAATACTCTCGATTATTTCCTCGGATAGCTGAAGAACTAGCCGCCATGTTTACGAAAATGATTTGCAGTCAGCAGCGCCATTGCTAGTGCGCATGCTCATAACATTATTTGCAGCAAAAAATTATTTGCACTCAGTTATTTGCAGGTGAATTAACCAATCAGAATGCAGGATAGAAACGAAATGAATGATAAACGCTGATATTAGAATCGATTGCCGGACCTTTAGTTTTTCCCGAACGAGTTCCGGTTACCGAACCTATATAGAAAGTACTTCGTTTACGCAACGACCTTGCACAACAACTTGTGAGGTTTTACGTGCAGGCAAAAAACACTAATTTCGGATACCTCGTTAAGAAAGATGCATGTCTACTTCTGTTGTCACTATTCCCGTTTTAGGTCAAGAATCGAAGGGCCACTGGTCTTTTTCCATTTCGTAAAATGCTCCAAGTATTGACCAATAGTGTCGGATGGCGTGAACTTGCTGTCGCTCTTCTTGCCTGGCAACGGAGGCATGGCGACAGCAATGCCAGTGATTCCTTCGATAAACTCTTGAAGTAAGCTCCAGCACTGAGATGCCACGAGGCAGGGAAGGTACTCCACCTAACGACGACATATCGAATCGACGTATTAGGCCAATAGACCCCATTTACATAAAGCGGATTGACAGTCCAATCGGATCGAAAAACGCGAGTGAAGCACTGATCTCAATAAAACTGGATGGGGCATGAGGCCGGATTTTGCGTGCCAGTTGTATGATGACGTGCATGACCACTACCCAAGATGGCCGCCACTGAAGTTCATAGCTTTCGTAGATTGAAAACAGACAAAAAGAGTTATTTTAAGAAAATTTAAACGAATGTAAGGACACAAGAAGTACTTAATAAGGTTTAAGACGCTAATTTCTTGCATTTGTTTCTGTTACTGAGCTGTAAAACATTTAAACATAAATTTCGTTGTTTCTCTTCAGTGCCATAATATAAACTGAAAAACAGACTATAAAATCTACGCAGAATTCAATTCCAAGTCTTAAATAGTACCTTTTATAGTAATCTTAATGCCTTAACAATATCTCGTGTTGTGTACTTGCCATCTTTTGACTATATTTGTTGTTAAACAGTGAAAACTAAACGAACTGGCATCTGTTGTTTGCTTTACGGCTTTTCCGACTCGCCCGACACAGAGTACTTAATATTCCTACCCCCGGATAATCTGACCGTGGTGACGTCAAGATTGCTTACGCCAGTCAACTTTGGGATTGGGAACAAGTTCTAAGGCCGCAATGCGTCATATGTTCCACTACGTAAGATGGCGGCCACTGTCACGAAATGTTTGACTGCTGGCCACAGGGAATGGCCTATCCAGTTTATATAGAGATCAGTGGAGTGAAGTCAATCCGGGCACATGTTTACATGGAGAATCCGATCTGCTTCGAACATTGTTTTCGGATTTGGAACACCATTTTCAGTGCTTCCCTCAATATCTGCCATTTAAGCACGACACGCACCAACTTCACTCATGCGTATCAAGTCATTTTAAAGTCAAACCGTGTTTAGATAAATCAGATTGGAGACATTCAAGTCGATCCTAGCCTGATTATCAGACGGTATGGTGTTCGCTCACACCACCTCCCCGTCTGATGGACTTCACGGGGTTTCATGTTCTGTGACGTATTATCTTTTAACCAATCAGAGTGAAGGTTTTAGTTTTTGAGAACTAATTATGTATGCAAGGTATGCCCGAAAAGTGAAACAAATGCATTGCGATTGGCTGCTGCAATACAAAGGATAATACGTCGATCCTTGCTTGAATCTCAAGTCAATCCACCAGTCCACTGCGTGGATTGACTTCAGTCATCCGTTTCGATCAGATCGAAAACTTTCAATCTTCTTCAAACAAGGAGAAACAACATGGGGAGATTTGACTTTAACACTCAAATGACTCAATCCACTTCATGTAAACAGGGTCTCAAATACAACATATATCTGATATATATAATCCAAACTATACGGCCTGGCACGTGACGTTAATAGTGCGGAAAGTGTAATCTCGTAGGATTTTCGTCCTAAAGTTGATTTTTCTTCTTTTTTGAGGCGACTAGATGTCAAACTATCAGAAAATGATGGGGTTCAAATTTTCAACCTTTCTATATACAGGGGGGGGGGGTCGAGGGGTCGGAGACATGGCTAATAGGTAGCCTAGTTTCTAGGCCTTCCTCGGTTGACACGTTTCGAAAGTGATCCGAACGGACCCGCTGGGGAAGGCCTAGCAAAATTCGTAAACACTTTCACTTTACAGCTCAGTTGTTTATTGAGGAAGAATTGTGATGTTATGACGTCCTAAGTGTTTCCCGACACTTACTATTTCCATCTGCATAAAATAATACAAGCCTACTCACCGACGAAGGTTCACTGGCCTAGCTTTCTTATCACTAGCTTTCCTTCTGCAACCGCAAAAAGTTGAAAGTTAAACAGTTAAATTTTCATTTCGAGCTCCAATTGGAATATATTCCATAATTTGCTTCTTTCGATCGCCAAGATCTTTGGTAAAATCTTCGCAGACATCCTTATGCTTTTTATATAATATACTGTCACTACGCTAGATCCCAGGAACACTCGAAGGGCCAGAACGATTCTGGGCAGGACCTTTTTACGAATGTTGCTAGGCCTTCTCGTTTCTAGCCTCTCCCCAGTCTTCCCAAGAACCCAAACCGACTACGCGGCCAAGCTCATGACGGAAACGAAAGGCCTAGAAACTAGGCTAGCTAATAGGAGTGACTCGAAGACCTTTCCTGATCCTAGTCCAAATAGTGTGATATGAAGTGTGATGAAAACAGCTCTTGTAGGATTTGCATGCTAAAATTGAGTTTTCTTCCTTTTTTGAGTTGACTAGGAGTCAAACTATCAGAAAATGCAGTTTACAGTCAACATAGAAATATACCTTCCCAGTTCTTCTTCTGTAGTTTGTTGTGTATTACTGTATTTCTGTAGTCGCTACTGAAGCGTGAGGAAAACTTTTTGTCGAAAAATGTGAATAAAAAGTATAATTTAGCTTTCATGGAATTTAATCATAATATAACGAATGTTTTTCCCAAATCGATACCAACAAACACATATAAATTAAAAATAAGTGACTTTTATCGCTAGATTTTTCTCACGTTTCTGTAGCGGCTACAGAAATACAGTAATACACAACAAACTACAGAAGTGGGTAAAAGTAGCGTGCTGCGTAGGCAGTGTAGAAACAACAATCGAAATATAGTAAGGTTAGATATACTGCCGAAACAGAGAACGTAGGAGTCTAACGTTTCGAGCGAAGGCCCTTCGTCAGAGAGAAACGTAGAGAGTGTAAACAAACAATGAGCTTATATACGAAAGGTAATCATGTGACCAAAAATAAGCCAATCAGATAAAAATAACAACAACAAATTGATAATGAGATGCGAAAAATTAGCCAATCAAAGTAAAATAACAATAACAAATAGATGAGATGCGAAAGACATTTGCTATTCATACAGAAGTGGGTAGGTATTTCCATTTCGACCAGAAGTGGGTAGGTATTTCCATTTCGACTGTGAATTTTCCGACCCCTTGACCCCACTGTATGTCGAGAGGTCGAAAATTTAAACCCCAAAATGTTCTGATAGTTTGACATCTAGTCAACTCAAAAGAGAAAGAACTGCTAAACTTTAGTATGCAAATCCTACGAGAGCTGTTTTCATGACACTTCATACCACATGTTACCCTGCGAGCAGAGCCTTCTTTTCCTTACTTCTTCGCTGAGAGAGAGAGGAAGAAAAGTAGGCTCTGCTGTATTCGTGACTGGTTTCCATTGCGCATGCATGCCAGTTGCTTGGTTGGTTGGTTACAATCTCGAACCCAGTCCCAATCAGATCAGAAAACAAAACGAGAACCGATTAAACGGGTCTAAAACGGGTTACTTCGTCCTAAATCTTGGACGAAGCCAAACACGAATACAGCAGAGCCTACTTTTCTTCCTCTCTCTCTCTCAGCGAAGAAAAAAGGAAAAGCCGAAGGCTCTGCTCGCAGGGTAACCACCACTGATCTCTATATAAACTGGATCGGCCATTCCCTATGGCCAGCAGTCAAACATTTCGTGGCAGTCGCCGCCATCTTACGTAGTGGAACATATGACGCATTGCGGCCTTAGAACTTGTTCCCAATCCTAAAGTTGACTGGCATAAGCAATCTTGACGTCAGCTCGGTCAGATTATCCAGGGGGAGGAATATTAAGTACTCTGTGCCGGGGGAGTCGGAAAAGCCGCAAAGCAAACCACAAATGCCGGTTCGTTTAGTTTTCACTGTTTAACAACAAATACAGTCAAAAGATGGCAAGTACACAACACAAGATATTGTTAAGGCATTAAGATTACTATAAAAGGTACAATTTAAGACTTGGATTTGAATTCTGCGTAGATTTTATAGTCTGTTTTTCAGTTTATATTATCGTGAAGTTTCTTCGTTGTCGGCACTGAAGAAAAACAACGAAATTTAAATGTTTTACAGCTCAGTAATAGAAACAAATGCAAGAAATTAGCGTCTTAAACCTTATTAAGTACTTCTTGTGTCCTTACATTCGTTTAAATTTTCTTAAAATAACTTTTTTTGTCTGTTTTCAATCTACGAAAGCTATGAACTTTAGTGGGCGCCATCTTGGGTAGTGGTCACGTCATCATACTACTGGCACGCAAAATCCGGCTTCATGCCCAATCCAGTTTTATTGAGATCAGTGGTAACCACATGTAGACGTTTGATTGGACGGTTATTTTGTGAGAGTATAATAAAACGTCATTATTTTGCAACAGCTACTCACCTCAACAAGCACTCCCTTGAAACTTACACCAACTGTTACTTGGCCAATTTTTATAACAAAGTCTCCTAGTTCGTAGCGCTGGCCTTTAGCCTATAAGAACGAGAGAAAAAAAACCCCATAAATTATTACCAACGTATTCAAACCATAACCAGCCAATACGGTTTTTCGCATGACGTCATCAAAATCGATGCCTGAATAATGTGACCGTTTTTAGCTAGCTCAGGCAGAAATAGGTTAATCGTTAAAGAGTAATCGGAAAGTTAGAGTCGTGAGTTTTCTTGTTGCTGTCTTTAAACCTACACGCGTAAAAATCTCGCAAGTTGTTACAGCATTGTTGCCTGAACAATGCTGTAACAACGTGTTGACATATGTGAACAACATTGATAAATGAACAACATTGTTCATCATTGTTTCAACAAGTTGTTACAGCTTGATGAAACAACAACCGTTGTTCACGCATGTTGTAACAACCGAAGAACGTGTTGATACATCAACCATGTTCACCATTGTTGTAACATAGTTGTTCATCGTTGTTATTTCGTCATGCTGTTACAACATGTTGTATCATGTGCGAACAACGTTGTTGGCTATAAAAATATGCTGTTGTAACAACTTGTTCATGACTGTTGATTTATCCGTGAACAAGTTGTTCGAACCGTAAGTGAACAACTTGTTGACAACTTGTTCACGGCGAGCAGCACAACATTGTTCACGCCTGTTGACAACCGTGAACAAGTTGTGCGTTTTTACGCGTGTACAAGTCGCATTGTGTCAGTTTATTTTCAGTAAATGTTTTTGTACGTTATTAACACTAATAATATGATTTCCAGTTAATTTTTAAAACCTGTACCAAACAAACATGGCGGTTTGTCAGCAGTGTTTGCTAACAGAAAAATCAATCAAGATGGCGAACGTGACGTCGTGTGCAAACGATCTATTTAGGGGATGTTTATAAAGAAACGAGCCATTCCGCTAACCAGGTTAGCTCACCAGACCTACATATATACACATGTACGAATGAATAAAATGCTTCACTGCACTCGTACCATTAAAGGGTAATAGCAAACTTCAAATATACGACAATATTTTTTAATGCAACAAAAATCAAAATTTTCAATTAAGCGTGCCCATCCCCCACCCGGGCCAACCCCTGGGCATTTGATAATTTTCCGAAAATTGGTGCTAATTTCCTGCAGTGGGAATGAAAAACAGGTGAAAATGCCCCGCGGCGGGACCAAAAATCTGGGGCAAATTCCTCACCCCGGCCGGAAAGTTGTGCTCTACTTTTATCTGTTGCTGAACGATTCACAGTATAAAAATCAGCATCTTATTATCAGTACTTATTTCAAACACCTTTACTAAACTCTCCACACGTTTGCTTTTCAACCAAGACGCAACAAGCACCGTGTCTTTCGTTTTAAACTCTTACATAATCGAGTGCAACAGGCAACAGACAGACAGTCCAAACTACGCGTTGAATCCGTTGATAAAAAATACTAGAGGGAGAGGGACACAATTCAATTACCTATCCCCCCAATTGCCTTTGTGCTGAGCAAATAAAAAAGAAAAAAGAACAAGGCTCGGAATATTGGAATAATTAACAATTATTGGACGAGGTTGAGCAAAATATCGTGATTTGTCAGTGGTTCGCAGATCAGTTATTTGCCGATGCCGAAGGCAGAGGCAAATAACTGAACTGCGAGACACTGACAAATCACGATATTTTGTGAAAACCGAGTTCAATAATTGTTTTATTATTCGATTTATTTTTTATTTGACATTGTTTACCTGTAATTATGTCCATTCATTTCTTTCCAGCTTAGCTGAACGAGCGATTTACGTTTGCCGAAATTGAGTGTAACGCGCATGAGTAGAATATTATTTGCTGCAAAATAACATTTCCGGCTAATGCGCATGAGCAGACTGTTATTTGTAGGCAGTTATTTGCAGGTGACGTAGTGGTCACCTCAACCAATTAAAGCGAAGATAAAAATAAATCGAATAATAATAGTATATATCTGATGCCCCACCCCTGGGAACGTCCACTGTGTCAAATGCCCGGCGGTGTACCGGGGGGCACGCTTGGATTTGAATGATACATTAATAACCATACTTAGGGGCCGATTACATTTCAGCCCGGGCTGAAAATCTCCATGTAATCGGCCCCTTTACTAGTGTAATTCAAGTAAGATATACTGGTTAAAATAGTTGCAATTGAAATACCAGGAGGGAAGCGCGGTCTTGTTAGAAAAATTATATATATATTAAGAGATTATTAACCGAGAGCGAGGTCTGTATGGGAAAAAATATATTATCTTATATATATATATTATATGGCTTTGTAATATCCTGAGTTCTGATTGGTCAACGCACGGTCCGTAAAAATGCGTATCCGGACCACGGTCCGTCTTTTTCCGTATCCGGACCGCTGTCCCGGATGTTGATTTTGCTCGCGTGAATTTCTAAGGTTTTCACACTAAGTTTGATACAATAATTATTGAAAAACTTGAAATAGCCATATAATAAACACTTTATTAACCTCGTTTACTCGATCTGTACGGGAAAATATCAGACCTCGGTCTTTTTTGTACGAACCTCGCCTGCGGCTCGGTCCGTACTGTCAAGACCTCGGTCTGATATTTTCCCGGACAGACCTCGTTCTCGGTTAATAATCTCTTAATATAATAATAATAATAATAATAATAATAATAATAATAATAATAATAATAATAATAATAATAATAATAATAATAATAATAATAATAATAATAATAATAATAATAATAATAATAATAATAATAATAATAATAATAATAATAATAATAATAATAATAATAATAATAATAATAATAATAATAATAATAATAATAATAATAATAATAATAATAATAATAATAATAATAATAATAATAATAATAATAATAATAATAATAATAATAATAATAATAATAATAAGTGAGATTTGAAAAAGTTGTAAACGCAAAACTTTATTATAAAACTACTTTCAAACAAAAGAATCTGCTCTAGTTCGGATTGTTGTTTTATATTTTCGTCTTAGTTATAGTTTATTTCAATTTAGCTTAGTCTAGTTTACTATTGTTATGATTGTATGTTGTTGTATGTTTCGGTGGGGTTTAAAAAGGGATTTACGTCCTGCTGTCCTTGCCATCAATCTCATAATAAGTGCCTATATATGCAACCAAAAAATTAGTTCGAAATACTACAAAGAAGAAAAGTTGGGTCGGAGTGACCGACATTTTGTGCAGAGAGTTTGTGCAAAGTTCGAGGTAAATCAAAAGCTGAGTAAAGTGTATTTATATATTTTGTTTTTTGGCCGCCATCACGATCGGAAATGGCGGCTGTCGAGGCTCGCGACATATGGGCTGACCCGTATTAGCTACGCATGCGTAGAACGAATATCTTGCGTGTAAACGTCATCAATACACGGCAGACAACTCATTTGAGCCAGCATGCACGTGGACTGCGAACTGCCCCATGAAAGTGCTTGGCGCAACCCCTTAAAAATAGGTCTGGGTACGACGTTAATCCTAATTCTATGATTTGGGTTTGCACTGATTAAAATTAACTTCCCGAAACCTAAGACTATCAAGAAATAAACAACAAGCACAGTGGAACAAGAAATTGATTTAATAAATGTCAGTATACTATCACATTTGTAATTAATAACAGAAATTTTAAGAACATTCTTTTTAAGATTTTCTATACAACAATAACTAAACTATTCATATTCGTTCATCTTATAGTTCAAAAACATTTTAACAAAATTAAACAGCTGGCTTTACTACCACTGTTGCAAAACTTCTAGCTTCCGTCAGGGGAGGAAGTTCTTCCCACGAATATGTATCAAAACTGAAGCATTCGACGGAATTAAGAAATCCTTGTTCTTTATTCCAACCTCCCATCACTACTAATTTATTTCCAGTAATGATGGCAGAGCATCCCACTCTCTTGTGTTTCATGGATGGCAACATTGTAATCTCTCCATGTACATTGTACATAAGAACAGTATTTATGACTTCACCAGTTCGTAATGTCCCACCGATCAAAACAACACTATCACCCCGACATACTGTTGCCATTTTACCCAAAGCAGAAGGCAATGGGGGCATTTCTTTAGACTCATTTCTACATATATCATACATTTCAACACCGTCAGTAATATCTTTGTCATTGCCAGTTGTTGAACCCCCGAGAATTACAATCTTATCATCAACAAGTGCTGCACCATGAAAAGTTCTCTGTTGGACCATTTGGGATTTTAATTCACAAGAGTAAGGAGGAACAAGAAGTAGTTGGTAAATACTATCCCAAATGTTCTCCTTGTCACGTCCCCCCAAAATGAAAAGACGATCTTTGTAAACCACACTCTGGTGTTCACGGTATGCCTCAGTTAGAACTGCTGGAAAATCACGCCATTGCGCCGATTGCTGCTCAACGTTCAGTGTTTCGATGGTATTCAGCTCCACCATTCCATTGTACCCGGCAACGACAATCATCTGATTTTCATAAAGGACTGAAGATGCTCCAGAACGAATTTCTTTCATTGGTTGTAAGCGTTCCCACGTTCGCGTTGACCATCTGAACCTCTCTGCCGAGTTCAGTCGCAAAGAACTGCTGGCTTTCCCACCAACAATGACGATGTCTTCCTTTACGTTGCAAGCATCTGCTTCAAGTTGATCTCGAGTAGAACTTCTTGGATGTTTCATCTCAGACTTCATACGGCACATTTGATCGTTTAGTTCATCTAAACGTGTCTTCATCTCGTCTGTCTCTTTCTTCATCTCGTCTCTCTCCTTTCTCACGTCGTCATGATCAACCCAATTCACCTTTCTATAAGAACAATCTTCACTTTCGTGATGAACTCTTTCATGTTTATTCATCAGAAAGCCACATCCATCGTTCGAGCACACAACTGGTGCAAAACCACAGCTGTCGATGTGAATTTGAAGATGTTCTAGTTGAACAACCTCTACACATCCTCGATCTACATATTCACAGTGAATCGACAATTTCAACAATTGTTTGGTCAAGTATCTTACTGGTTTTCTCACAGTCTCCAACGTCAATTCTTCCCTACAAGAAGGACATGTCTGAAAGTTGTCCAGGTGTCTCTCAATACATGGCCGGCAGAAATAATGTTCGTTATTTTGACATTGAACTGGTTCCTTCAGCACGTTCAGACAGATTGCACAATGGAGATCTTCATCGACAACGTCCACGAAGCGAGAGTCGTCAAATCCTTGATCAAGATTCTCCATTCTTCATCTTCTTCGATACTAACATTCGATGGATTGTAATTTTGTACTGCCAAGACGTACTCAACTAAGTTTAAGAAACAGAAGCTCGTTTAAAGAGGAGCAGATCAAGTGAAATGCTTCGTTGACAAATCACACTCATGCATGCACATCACTTTAGTTTTCGATCTTGTGTTTCAAGTTTCAAAGGTCATGACTCGACTTCCTTTTACAGCTGACAGGTTTAAAAAGACTTGGCTTCCTTCTATAATTCAGCTCTAACAACAAATATTCTTTTGGTTTTTTTGGGGTATAAAGTATATAATAAGTACAAAGTTTTAAGGTTGAAAGATTACAATAGATAGCAGAGTGTGCGGTGGTTAAAAGGGAAAATTCTTTCAGGTTAACAACCGGCACGAAAAATATAGAACAAAATCTGTGTATGCATGGCTATGTTTTATAGTTAAGTATGACATAATGATCTACCCAAATACCTTAAGATTAGTTATTGTGACTAATGTTTGAGATTTAAGAACATATTAAATCAAGTAAGCTATGAAAGGATTGTTTTACCGTGTAGCAGAGCATAGTTCATGCAATATAATATGCTATTTTCAACGACTGTTGAAATCAACGACTGATTATCTGTGACTGTTGCGAATGCAGTAGGTACCGCGGCTCTTTCGCAATCAAATCACAATAATATACGCAAGTTTATAACATATATTTCCAATTCTCTCACTGACTATATCTCTCAATCTCTCATGCACATATATCTCTCACTTATCAAAGTCTCTCTCTCTTATATATTCATATTTCACACTCCGCCACTCCTTCTAACATCCGCTGACTCTCCTCACTCATCACATTGTTTATAAAAGGTTAATATAAAGTCAAAAATTGTTCAAATGTTATTGTTCGTCTTCAACGACGGTTTTCAAACGTAGTTCTGCTGCGACGGCAGCATCTCTTTTGGGTCTACACGGTTTGGCGTCGACATTGAGCTGAACTTTAGATAGGTTTTCTTCTTCCCAGTCACACGATAACTCCAGGGGATACAGATGTTGGATCGCCCTTTCCAAATAATTCTTTCCTACGCGTAACCTAGCCGCTCTCGCGATACCATCAACTCCCTTTATCACATCCACGACGATACCAAGCTTCCAGTGATTTCGATCTTTCTCGTCTCCCCGTATGATAACCACATCTCCTTTCAAAACGCTGGAAGACCCCGATCCTTTATTCATATTGTGCCTCTCGCGTAATCCACGTACATATTCTTTCGTCCAGCGTGACCAAAGAGCTTGTTTGCATTTCTTTAGGAATTTGGCTCTTTTCCTCAGATCTCCTTTCAGGTGATATGCTTTCTGTTCGGGCAATTGGTTGGATCGTGTAAAGAGCAACGCGTTGGGTGTTAGAACAGGCATCTGTAGGTCTTCCTCGACGTAGCTTAGAGGCCTACTGTTGACTGCTACCTCGACATCTAGGATTACTTCTCGTAGCTCGTCCCAAGTTAGGAATGCACGACCGATGGTCTTATGTAACGCTCCCTTGACCAAACAGACCAGCCTTTCAAATTGGCCACCCCACCAAGGTGCACGACTAAGGTTAAACTGCCACAAGATTCCATTGCTAGCGAGGAAATCGTTGAATTTTTCGTCATGCATTGTAATTTTCAACCACTTTGCTGCTCCCACAAAGGTTCTCTCGTTGTCGGAGTAGATCTTTCTTGGGCGACCCCGACGCGCTACGAACTCTTTCAAACTCCTAATGAAGTCCTGAGTTTCCAACGTTGGTAGAAGCTCGAGGTGGACTGCTCTGCTGAGGCTGCAAGTGTAGAGTAAAAGGTATGCTTTACCTTCTTTGTTGCTTTGTCTTTTAGTCTTGTAACTCAGAGGACCCGCGTAGTCGACGCCGATTACTTCAAATGGAGTTGAACCTTCTGTACGATCTCTTGGCAGCAATCCAGGTGGAGGGCTTGCGACTGCCGTAGCCTGAAATCTCTTGCAGCCAGGACAATGGTTAACAATGCGCCTTACCAGACGTCTCAGTCTCGGGATCCAGTGGTGCTCGCGGATTCTGGCCATGGTAAGGCCCACACCTCCGTGGAGTGTGGCCTCGTGCGCATCTTGGATCAATTTCTCAGCATAGATCGAAGTGTCAGGGAGATAAACCGGCTTTAGGGGAACAGAATCCGTGAACGGTCGGGATATTGATAGCGACGCCTTTGCAACTGCGGCTATGCATTAATTACTATGCATGCCTAATTGCTAAAACCACGCCTAGGGCTACTTACTCGTGCCCTTAATCAGTTAACAGCGCGATTTCATAATTTCTCATTCGATGATGCAGAAGCGGCGGAACCGGGTAGTGTCCTTGTATCCTTCCCCAACACGCCAGTATCCCCTCTTCATTCCGTTGCAAGTTCAAGCGAAGTCGATCTTCTTCGAACTTATCTGTAGATCTTGCTTGGACTCGTCGTATCCAGAACATCTTCTGCTCTTCGATTTCTTTTGTCGTAAGAGGTCCTCTGGTTCGGCTTGCTTTAGGTCTTCTGGTGTTCTGCGCAAATCTCGAGATCCAAGCACACACCCTCAAGGTCCGCCAGAGGGTATGTTTGGATAGAAGCTCATCCAACTCGTCGTTGTCGGCTATCTCCATGGCAAGGAGTTGCTTGACAGCTTTGGCCTCCTTCTGCGACTCCGAACTGGCTTCCGTCACAATATTTGCTGGCCACTGCGCTTGATCGCATAACCACTTCGGACCGTTCCACCACAGGTCGTTTTGGTTCACAGGTCCGCCTCTGCTGCCAAGATCTTCCGGATTCTCTAGAGTCGGTACGTGCCTCCACGTCACGTGTTCACTTTCTCGAATCTTTCTAACACGATTGCCAACGAACTGTTTGTATTCGCCGGCCCCTCTGATCCAGTAGAGTGCCACGGTGCTGTCCAGCCAGCAATACACATCTGTTATCGGAAATTCCTGCAGCGCTTCCTGGACGTTTTTGACCAAGTTGACAGCCATATGAGCTGATACCAGCTCCAAGCGCGGGATAGTCAGTCCTTGCTTGGCTAACCGTGATTTAGTGGCCGCTAGCCCTTGGTTGACTTGCGTCGGTTGAGTTACGACGGCGTAGACAGTAGCAGCGACCCCCTTTCCACTGGCATCTCCAAAGGCGTGGAGCGCGATGCTGTCGATTGGCTCTTGAACTCGGGTTAAGGCTCTCGGGACGTCCACTTGCGAAGGAAGCTGGCTTTCCCACTTCTGCCAATTACGCGTCAACTCTTTGGACAAGGGTGCATCCCAAGTGCACTTCTCGTTGCAGGCGTCGCGGTATAGTAGCTTTCCGCGTAGTGTGATCGGCGAGACCAAACCCAGTGGGTCGTATATTTTGGCCACCTTTCCGAGAATTCCTCTCTTGGTAGATTGGGCTGCTTCCTTAGGAAAGCCAACACGGATAGTATCGTTCTGTTTGTTCCATTTCAATCCCAGGAGACTGCATTCTCCAGCTTGGACACCCAGTTGCTGTTTGGCGTAACTTATGCTTTTCTCACATTGAGTCGTCTCGGACGTTTCCACTTCGGTCTCGTTGGAATTCCACTTGTGTAACTGGAAACAGGCTTTGCCAAATATGTCGGTCGCAGCAACTTTCATCTCTTTCGCCTCTTGAACAGTTTGTCCTCCCGTTATGAGGTCATCCACGTAAAGGCTGCGTTCAATTTCCTCCACATACTTGGGTTGATCGGCTCGACAGGTATCGAGGTGGTGCTTTATCACTCCGCCAAGAAGGAACGGAGACGGCCCCGAGCCAAAAAGCGCTCTCGTGAAGCGAAAGGTCCGCACTTGTTGGAGGTCTTTTCCATCCATCCAATGGAATCTTAAGGCGTCGCGGTCTTCATCTCGAATTCTCACCTGAAGGAATGCTTTCTTGATATCTCCGGCCAAGGCGACTACGTGGAACCTTCCTCGCACCAAGACTTTCCACAACTGGTTCTGGAGTGGTGGCCCAACCTCAGGACAGTCATTTAAGGAAGGTGCTGAATCGTTAGCTCTGGTTGACGCGTCGTACACGATTCGTAATTTGGTACTTTCGGCGTTTTCTCTCACCGCCGCTTTGTGAGGGATGTAATACTCCGTACCAGTAGGTGCCTTTTTTGCCTTCTCAACGATTCCTTCCTCCAATTGGCTTTGAATAATGGCGTCGTAGTCATCCATCATCCCGGTCTTTTTCAGCCGATGTACGAGGGATCCAAGTCGCTTTAAACTTCCCACGTTATTGGTTGGCAAGGGTGGGTGGTTCCCTTTCCAAGGGAGTCCAGTTTCGTACCACCCTTCGGGACTGCGTTGGAGTTGCTCGAGGAATTCGCCATGTACCACACTCTGGTCTCCGCTAGGCTTGTCCTCCAAACCAAGAACATCCATTCTGCACAACTGTTCATAGTCAGAAACCGTAGTCTGAGTCACGAATACATTCTCCATATTGGCTTCCTTTCCCGTGGACAATAATTGTCCACCCAAACTTGGTGAGTTCGGCCACAGGCTGACCCATAGCTCCGATTCGTTGATCTCCAGCCATCTTTATCTTCGTGTACTAATTCGCACCGAGTATCATGTGGACAGGAAGCATTCTTTTCGTGTCCGTATCTTCCATGTGAACTCCCTTTAAATGCTCATATTCTTCGATCATCTTGGCGTAATTAGGATTCTTTAATGACAACAGTTCTCCTCTTTCGACTCTTGTCACGCATACCGGAATGACACAGCTTCCTTTTGTGTCGCTCACCGTCACATTGTAAACTTCGATGTTCTTGGTCACAGTTCCTGTTATCGTTTGTATGCGACGTCTAATCTTCCGTATTGGTTTGACGTTCAGCAGATCTAACAGATAAGCTGAAGCGTACGAACCAGTCGCCCCGGTGTCTAGCAACGCTCGACATTTAACACCATTTACGTCAACGACTACCACCGGATGGCATACATTCTCACCTTCTTCTGTCGCTGTCAACGCTGGATTTGCGCCTTCTTGCTCGCATATCGAAGAATGATGTTTTCTCTTACAATGTTGGCAAACTGTACGGCTTCGACACTGCGCTGCTCGGTTACTGCTCCCCGTGCAATTAAAGCAAAGCCCCTTTTCTTGTAGCTTTTGTCTGCGGTCAGCGGGGGATTTAACCACTTGACATACCGAAGACTTGTGGGCCACGTCATCACAATACACGCACTTTCGGGAGGGGAACACTCTCTTGTTTTGATTGAAAACCTTTGTTGAATGGCGGTGATTTTTCGCGAGGTTTCTCTTCGCGGGGAACTTCGATGGGGTGGATTTCCTTCCAGGTTCGCAGAGCTTGGGTTAACTGGGGAAAGTCCCACGACTGCCATCCCGCTTGTCCTCTACGCTGCGCACCATACCCGAACACTCTTTAAGCTTTCCCAAACTTTCTAACGACTGTACGTTACAGCTAAGGGTATGATAAAACTGGTGTATCTTCTCAGGTTTAGTCCCCGTAATAACTGGTAAGCAAACAATATTATCAATGTAAGCATTTATAATTTCACTTACGTTGCCATACTCCGTCTTTAAAATATTCTTGGCACGTTCGTAGCCTTCAGTCGAGAACGGCAATCCATCAATGGTTTCTCTTACCTTGGGTTCCACCAGCTCTTTTAGGTACGCAAATTTCGTTACCGCCACCATATTTGTAGAGTCGATCTCGGCTTCAAACTTATTCCAAAACGAGAGCCATTTTTCTAGCGTTCCGTCAAACTTGGTGATCACAAGCTTTGGTAATTTCACGCGCTGTTTATCCTCAGGCTTGTTTATGGCTAGCCTGCGTGCAGACTTCACTGGGTACAGTCTGCACGCAGGCTAGTTTATGGCTTGTCCTTTCGGTTCTAGTGATATATTTTGCTCTAGCTGGTATTTCTCAAACTTCAGCTGTTCTTCACGTTGTTGCGCAACTAGAGCATTTTCAACTGCCTTCTTTTCACTCGCTTTCTTCGCAGCAGCGTCGTCTAGGTAGCGTTGTAAATTCAGAATTTCCGTGTCTCCCTCATCAGTTTTCTCTTCGATTTCTTTGCCCCATGTCTCGACTTCGTCGATATGTTTACCACCGTCTAGTTTCTCTTGTTCTGCTTCGATCTTAAGTTCTTCCCCTGCACTTACGATCGTGCGTAATGCGTCTGTATGGCGTTGTATCTTTTCAAGATTTCCCTTTTCCACTATAGCCTTTGTTTTGTTTAGAGTCAGCCGCAATAACTGCAGCTTTCCCTTCACTTTATCTTCCATCACTGTATGTTGGGTTTTACTGGGTTCTTCTCACGATCCCGTCGGAGGTGCCACTGTGTTGCGAATGCAGTAGGTATACCGCGGCTCTTTCGCAATGAAATCACAATAATATACGCAAGTTTATAACATATATTTCCAATTCTCTCACTGACTATATCTCTCAATCTCTCATGCACATATATCTCTCACTTATCAAAGTCTCTCTCTCTTATATATTCATATTTCACACTCCGCTACTCCTTCTAACATCCGCTCTGACTCTCCTCACTCATCACACACAACCATAAGGATAATCCATAATAAAATGTTCACACAATTCCCAACATGACGTATACTTTGCTATGGCGCTTTTTTACGGACAAAAATACGAAACTACATCCATCGTTGTCCAAGCACATTCATCGTTATTCAAGCCTATCCATCCATGTTCAAACACATTGATCGTTATCCAAACCACATCCATTGGTGTTCAAACACACTCCATCGAGGTTCACACCCATCCATCGAAGTTCATAAAACGCGTCCATCGATGTTCAAAAACAATGCATGCATCGATGTTCAAGATCCATCCATCGATGTTGAAAAACAACGCCAAAACATCGATTTTATGTTCCCGCCAAATTAAGCGTCAGCCGCCAAATTAATCGTCTGCCGCCAAATTGGGCATTTGCCGCCAACAAAACGCCAAGGCAAAATGGCTGCGAGCATTTGGCTTCCAAATATCGAAGAGTTTTTTGTTTCACTAATGAATTTAATAGTGGATGGTGGTGAACAGCGTGATACAGTTTCCCGCGATTCTGCTGACTTTTTTGCTCGTCGTTTGGATGAACATGAAAGAACGCTTGCAGTTTTGACGCTACGAATAGAGGAATCGTTTCCCGACCGTGGTTGTATAATCGACGATCTGAGGCAATTACTGTCTATCTTACACGAGTTAAAAGTGCATTTTGAGAGAGTTTCAGCAGAGAATGTTCATCAACCAAATGAGTTTCAAGAATGCGCACAACAGTCTATAGCTTTTACCATACAAGACGGTACGCCTGGAAGACCTCGGCTGCAAATTTGTGGAGAGCAACTGGAAACTTTACATGGAAGCGCTGGGTTTAGATGGGCTGATGTGGCTCGGATTCTTGGTGTCTCTGAAAGGACATTACGCCGCCGGAGATATGAACATGGGATGCCAGTTGGTCGCGCTACGGAATTTAGTAACATATCTGATGACGAACTAGACAATATTGTGCGTGACATTCTGAGCACTACCCCAAATTCAGGTCAACGACTTGTTGAAGGGGGATTGCGGCAGAGAGGCCTACGCATTCAAAGAAGACGGATACAAGAAGCTGTTAGGAGAGTGGGTCCAGTGGTGTGTACTTTAAGGGCTTCACGACATATAATTCGACGTGTGTACAGTGTTCCTTGTCCGAATGCGCTTTGGTATGTTCAACCGACATTTTTATATATTAGAACTGTGTAATGACAGTGTGTAATATCTTTTTTATATTCAGTATAAAAATTGTATCGAATAATTTCATATTCTAGCATCAACATATTGTTCCATTTTAAAAATACTTCTATATTTTTCATGATTTTCAAGTACTGTATTCAATTCATGGTAATTGGGGACATGTGAAATTATCATAATGTACGACTCAATTCCAACTGCAACCACCACCACCTACCAAATCTATCCGGTCTGGCATCGGATTTACATTAACATTTTTGTTAATGTTGGTGTTATTGTTGGCGGTCGGCGTCCGTGGAATTTGAAATCTCGCATTTATTTCTTCATCAATGCAGGAATTATTTCTGCTTGAAGGTCCTCCCACTCCTCCACCGTTTCCATCACTATGATTTGAACGTGAAACCTGCCTTAAATTTGTTACAGCGTTCAACACACTCCTGACAAATGTTTGAACATTTTCCACACGTGCACCTTCGCGGTTTTCATCTCTGGCAGCCATTTTTGACTCATTATTGTTGCAGGGCACAAGCCTTGGCGTTTTTTTGGCGGCAAATGTCAAATTTGGCGGCAAATGCCCAATTTGGCGGCAGACGATTAATTTGGCGGCTGACGCTTAATTTGGCGGGAACATAAAATCGATGTTTTGGCGTTGTTTTTCAACATCGATGGATACGATGGATCTTGAACATCGATGCATGTATTGTTTTTGAACATCGATGGACGCGTTTTATGAACTTCGATGGATGGGTGTGAACCTCGATGGAGTGTGTTTGAACATCAATGGATGTGGTTTAGATAACGATCAATGTGTTTGAACATTGATGGATAGGCTTGAATAACGATGAATGTGCTTGGACAACGATGGATGTAGTTTCGTATTTTTGTCCGTAAAAAAGCGCCATAGTTGCTTCGCGACGAATTTAATCTCTAGAACATCTCCGTTTTGTGATTTTAATTTCTTTAAAGCTTTCTTCAAATCTTTGGCGGAGAATTTTTCATATTTCCTTTTTAATTGCACATCATTATTATTTTCGACATATCCAAAATTTTCACAAAAATAGTTGTACATGACTGTTGCCATGGTATTGATATTGTTATTTAAATCGTGCGGTGTGATTGGGTGGTTTAAAAAAGTTAATTTGAAAAATTCGTTGGCTGTTGACCATTGTAATGGCGATTTGGGTAGTTTAATTCCTTTCTTTAATACAGGAAAGTTTTCTTGGCGAATTAAAGACGGCATTTCAGGGTCGGTTTGCTCAACATTATCCTCATTCTGATGCTCGTTTAATGCGTCTGTCATTTGTTGTTGTAGTTCGTCTTCAAGGTCATCAATGACTTTACAGCTTCGTTGGTGCATTTTAAGACCGCGAGCCCCTTTGCAGACTTTACCACAGCAACATTTAACAGCCTTGTACGATTTAACTGGCTGACACTCGTTTGCAGGCAATTCAATAGCTGGATTTTCATTTACGTTATTTCCTTGCTCGTAATCCACCAATGATAAAAATTCTTTGCCACAAAATAATAATAATAATAATAATAATAATAATAATAATAATAATAATAATAATAATAATAATAATAATAATAATAATAATAATAATAATAATAATAATAATAATAATAATAATAATAATGGAAACTTTATTTGTTTATGATTTACGTATACTACAATGATAAACCTCTCTTTTACAGGTAGTTTACCAATGTCTACTTGAATTAACACTATATGGTATAAAAATATTAGTATGACATTAAAGTCGGGTCATCCCATTTTTTGTTACGTTTACAAAATATATAGTAAGAGGTCCTTATGCAAGTGTTCATAATTTTCTGAGTATAGTACTTTCTACATCGTTCGTCAAATTTCAGGTCTTTCAGCATTTCAATAAAGTCTACAGCTGACTGATTAAAAACTCCAAGCGAACTGATAGATAAATTTATAAATTTTACTTTTTCATAATTTTTGTGCTGTTCGTTAATAAGTTCTAGATATTTATGTCTCTTACGGGTTGCATTAGTAAGAAGATTAGATTCAAATCCAACAGTCAGTTCGAGTATGTAGATGTATTTGTTTTCGATTGTTATCAGAAGATCAGGGCGTAACTTATCTCCGGTGATAACAGATGGACTGATGAAGCCAGGTAGGTCAGCATAAAGGTTTATAGAGTGTTGTACAGATTTAAGAGAGGTTGCAATGAAGTTAAGAACGGAATCGTGTCGCCACGTAAAACGTCCTTCGTTTAGGTATGTCTTGCATCCATTGACGACGTGGAGCAAGGTTTCGGGTTCCAAGCAGAAAGAGCAGTCGGATGTTGGTGATATTCCCCATTTCAACAGATTCTTGCGAGTTGGGAGCGTATTATTTATGTACCGGATGGTGAAGTTAAAGATATTCTTAGGAAGTTTGTTTTGGACCGAGGACCATATAGAGTTGAGCGAGAGTGTAGAGTATTTGATGATATTGGAGAAGAATGCACCTTGTGAAATGAGGTGATTTTGAAGCCTTTTTTCATTTTCTTTCCTGATAGTGTTCAGTACGTCTTTCGTGTTTTTGTACTTGTCATATTGTACATTTTTGTGATTGCTTGTGGCCATCCATAGGTTTTTGATCTCATCATTTGGTGATGATTTCAAAACTTTCCGAGATATAGTTTGACATTGAAGAAATTTAGTTGATGGGAGAATGATATTTAAGCCGAATTTGTTATGAGGAAGTAAGACGTTGCTAAGAGTTGCGGAAATTGGAAGCTCGAGCCACTTTCGGATATATTTTGACGCGATATTATCTAGATTCTCGTTTACCCAGGTTTTACCTATATCAGAAACGGTGAAGTGCCAAGAGATTTTTGAAAGAACATAGCGATTGTACACTAGAATTTTGTTTTTCGGATGTAATGGTAGTTCGTCGATTTCATTCATGGTATTAGTCAGTGTGTCATATAATTCAGATTTGTGATCTTCGTCAGACATATTGAAGTTAAAGTAGCGGCCTAAGTATTGAAAGGATTTACCATTTTCAACACGTGGTACAAAACAGCTATTTATAAACAGTTTAGGGAGATATTGAACGGATTTTGTTAGTTCTTTTTTAATTCCAAATGTTGAGCATTTATCTACACGTATAATCATATTGGCCCACTGACACCAGATGGTAAAACGGTTTAGTAGCATTTGATTTTCTTTTTCCTGACCAGTGATAACGGCAGCATCGTCGGCAAATTGGAACCAGTGGATTGGGTTGCATAAAATACCATTTTCGCTTAAATTCCAAAATCCAAGTTGACGGTATTTTTCAGATTTGATGTGCTGAATAAATGTATTGAATGACATATTGAATAAGAGAGGGCTGAGAGAGTCACCTTGGAGAACACCACGACCAACTGTAATGAAACGTGTGTTGAATTCTTCGGTTATGATGGAAGTTTGGAAATCAGTGTAGAGGCTGTGTATGATATTTTTTATGTGATCAGGAATGTGATGATACTCAAGGACTGGTTTTCTCACAGTCTCCAACGTCAATTCTTCCATACAAGAAGGACATGTCTGAAAATTGTCCAAGTGCCTCTCAATACATGGCCGGCAGAAATGATGTTCGTTATTTTGACATTGAACTGGTTCCTTCAGCACGTTCAGACAGATTGCACAATGGAGATCTTTATCGACAACGTCCACGAAGCGAGTGTCCTCATATCCTTGATCAAGATTCTCCATTCTTCATCTTCTTCGATACTAACATTCTGATGGATTGTAATTTTGTACTGCCAAGACGTACTCAACTAAGTTTAAGAAACAGAAGTTCGTTTAAAGAGGAACAGATCAATGCTTCGTTCACAAATCACAGCCACATCACTTTCGTTTTCGACTTTTGTTCCAACTTTCAAAGGTTATTATGACCCGACTTCCTTTTACGGCTGACACGCTTGAAAATACTTGGCTTCCTTGAATGTATAATTGACTCGAACAAATCAATGCACTGCATTAATAAACCAAGAAACCTATGAATGTAGTCTCTGAAACAGTTATTAGGCTTTAGCTCTCGACCTCTGTTCCATGCATGCATTGTATCGCCAATTTCAAAATGGTATACAGGTGACGAGCATGATATACATTCCGATATGATAAAGAAAATTACTATATATAGAAGCATGTAATATTCAGTAAAGTGTGTTTGTTTGATTGCCTGTCTGCTTGTTTCCTTCTTTTTCCGCCCGCTTGCAGTTGATTGCTAGCTTGCTCGCTCGCTTCCTTCCTTCCTCGCTCACTCGTTAGCTTCCTCGCTCGCTTGCTAGCTTCCTCGCTCGCTCGCTCGTTTGCTTCCTCGCTCGCTAGCTCGCTTGCTTCTTTGGCCCGTTTGTTTACTTGCTTTAGTCGTTTTCAGCTATTAAAAAATAGACCCTACGATCCTGCTTTTAGTTCAGTTCTTGAATACAGTACATGTAGTGCCACAAAAGCAATTTTAACCCATTGCCGCGCCTAGGATGACTGAGGGTTCATACTTTGATTGAGTAAAACCGTTTGGCGTTCACAACTAAGTGCAAAGTAAAACTCTATTTAATTGTCAAATGTATTTAGCTCATAATATAGTCATAGAACTAATTAATTGGGTACACTATAAAACGTTGGTCTTTCCTGAGGAAACCGGAGAACCCACAACTCTACTCACATACTAAGCTCAGGTTGTAAAATGTTGTAAAAAGCAAAACTTGTGAATTGTTAATATATCGAAAAATTATAATAAGAAAACAATTTTGTCGCTTGTACGGAGGTTTTAGGGCCTGTTTAAATGGAGCCGAGTTACCCGGCTAGGCGAGTTACCCGGCAAGCCGAGTTGAAAAAAGATGAGTGTTTATATGAGACGAGTTACTCGGCAAAGCCGCCCACGCATTATAATGGTTTCACATTCCATGAGTAGTTTCCGATTATCTTCATAAGTGGCGCGTGCGTTGTTGTAACGAATTCAAGTCGGGTAGCCGAGTTACCCGGCAAGAGAGTGTTTATATGGGAATATTTTCATCCTGGCATGTCGAGATCTCGACTGTTTTGCCGGGATCTCGGCTAGCCCAGTTACCCACCTGTCTCATATAAACACTCTGCCGGGATAGCATTGAATTTCTATACATGGCGGTAACTCGGTTTGCCGAGTAACTCGCCTAGCCGGGTAACTCGGCTCCATATAAACAGGCCCTTAAAGCGAATTTCCAGTCCTCGCACGAACCACCTCGCAGCTCGCTGCGAATACTCGCACGGTTTCCGGCACTGTATTTTCACCACGCGCAGCTCGGTGCGATAACTCGCGGCTGATGAAGCGATAGCCGAGCTTTTCGAACAAACTTCGAGGTGTTTGGATATCCTGATGAAACATTCTTCTGAGTGTTTGATATATCATCTCAAACAAATCGGTATTTTAAGAGAAAAACGAGGTGAAAGTTCGATTAATTTATGTAATTTCTTAATTTGTGATTTCCTTTGTGCAGTTTTCCTCATGAATTACTAACGAGTTTGAAATATTGACATAATTCGTTTTGATTGGTTTATTTACCGCTAGTACTTGCCACGAGTAAAAAATACTTCAAAATTTCCAACTATCTGCCACGAGCGTTAAAATACTCGCAGCGACGGAGCTTGCAAGTGCCCGCAGCGCTCAGCGAGTTGCTCCGTGCGAGGACTGGAAATCCGCCTTTAGTGCCGGTCAATCGTGTTTACGTGGGTCTCGGTTCCAATCTCGTACCCAGAGCCTTCGCTGCGCATGCACAAACGATGGCTCTGGGATAATCCATCACAAGAAACAGAAAAACCTGTTGCCACTTGAAAAGAAGCCGTCTTCACCCAGCTGATCAAAACAGGTACTTCCCGGTTATGGATTGGCCATTTCCCAAAAGAGTTGAAGACTGGAAAAAATATATGAGTAGTATATAATGGTATAAAGTTTTAAGGTTGAAAGATTACAATAGATAGATAGTAGAGTGTGCAGCGGTTGAAGGAGAAAATACTTTCAGGTTGACCACCGTCACGAAAAATATAGAAAAAGAATGTTGGATAGAATGTATATGGCAATGTTTTATAGTATGACATAATGATCGACCCAAATACTTAAGATTAGTTATTGTCTTAAGGAATTATATTTGAGATTTAAGAAGAATATTAAATTTTACCGTGTAGCAGAGCACAGTTCATGCAATATAATATGCTATTTTGAAAGATTATTGAAATCAACGACTGATTATCTGTGACGTATACTCTGTGCTCTGCAACACGGTAAAACCACCTATGAAAGTAGTATTGAATTGTATTAAGTCAAGCAACCTATGAATGTACTCTCTGAAACGGTTAAGCACAAACTCTCGACTTCTGTTCCATTGCCATTGCATAGTTCAAACGGGCGAGGTGGCGACCAGAAATATACATCCTGACATACTAAAAAAATAGACATGATACGCATGCATGTGTCCACCGCGTTGTTGCGTTGTTACTTCGCGTCTCTCGTCCACTCTCTCCCCCAACATTCTCAAGTCCGGCAGCTCGAACTCGCAGGCTATTACATTGTCGAGAGAAATAAAAAAGACGTTGTTATAGTTCATGACTTCCAATGTAGGTGAATGAGAAGTATATTATTAATATTTATAGTGAAAACAGTAAGGTTATATATTTGTTTGTTGATACGCGGAATTTGAAACCCGCGTTTCTAGGTAACGACAGTTTGCCCTTGGCGAGGTCAGTCGAGGCAGGAATCACGCTGGTATATTTATAGCTAGAAAAATCGTTCCTTATTAGTCAAGAGAGTAATGTTATGCGCCTTAATTCAAATACGGAG